>CM075454.1:2339014-2421514 GCA_037832335.1 Carallia pectinifolia | reverse complement strand
TTTTTCGCATGCTTTTCTAGAGGTCCACACAATTTTTTCGCAATTCAGCCCTTTTTTCTATTTTTTACGATTTTCTGTATTTTTTGGCTTCGAAAAATAAAAAATATATCTCCGGCTTTCGAAAAATTTTCAACTTTTTTCCTAAGGTCTATTACATTTTTGTCGGTGTTCCCTCAAAATTTAAGCTCAAAACTCCAAGTATTCAATTTTTTAAAGAGGGTGTGACCACTCATACATTCCAATGTGTCCTCCTGCCAAAGGGCCAAAAACCCTAATGCTCTTTTGTGGGGAGGTGCATGTCTCACCCTCAACTAGCCTTGCTAGCTTCAAGCTAGTGGGCTTGTGGTGGATGTTGCTTGCACCTAGGTTGGTGATATGATGTGCCGATGGAAAAGGATTGGTGCCGATGATCGGCGGACAAATTCCCCAATACCCCGATCGTGCCAAGCCCACCACCGGTCGAAAGTCACGTGGGGCCCGGTTCGCCGATTTTTGTCCCAAAAAATGAAAATTTGCCCCGACGCAGGAAAAACTACTGCGAATCCAAAGAAAGTGGTCCCGAGGTGAAATTCTTTGCTGATAATTTCATTTTCGGCTCAGTTTGCCAATTTTTGCCTCGAAAAAAGAAAATTTTCCTTGATGTTGGAAACGGTGTCAGGAATCAGAAAATGAGTGCCGAATGATGAAATTATTTGCCAAGGATTCCCCTTTTCGGCCCGAACGAAGCATAAGCATTGGCCATTGGCGTTGACCCTGGTGACTTGGTAAGCCAAATGCCCTTCCGCAAGGGGGAGCTGGGTGCAACGGCACTGTTCTTGATCAAAATTGGGGGATTACTCGCGGTTCCACCATTCAATTGATGTTGCGGGAGCCAAGATTCCAACGCAATGCAGTGTCTCGCACGTTGCCGTGCTGCGTTTGATTAGTAACCATGACCCAATTGCTTGTGCCGAAGGAACTCCCAACGATGGTTGATTAGTAACCATGACCCAATTGGCTGTGCACCCTTGCCTCATTCAATGCGGGGTGGCTCGAGGTGCCCCTAGTCATGGCTCGAGGTCCCCTTTGCCAATGCAACGGTTGTTCCTCACAAAAAATGTGAAAGTTCACGTACGATCTCTAGCACTCAGTGGTGCAGGCAGCCATTCTCTCGGGCGCTTCCACATTACCCGCAGCTCATCAAGCCACGCGGGCGTGTGTTACGCTTGGGGGGGTTGTTGCCTAGTGTACGCGATTGCGCATGAGCGGTGATGGGATTGAAAGGGTTTGCAGGCTCCACACTAGAGTGTTGAACTGTCAGCCCTCGATCCTGTGTAAACTTGCACCCGAGTGCTTCCAATTCACCTCGAGGTAAAAGACAAGGGTTCGTGTGCTACGTTCCTTCCAATTCAGAAATCGTTGTGATGCTTTTGTGCCTTCTCGTCCTTCACTTCCTCGAGGGTGCAGGGCGGACCTCACGTCGTCGCCCGTGTCCCTGGTATGCCTATTGCGGTTGCTTTTGTGCATGGTTTGACGGTCATGCTATCAGATTCGAAACATTGCTCGGGCAATGGAACTGTCGTTCCACTCCACCTTCGCTCAAATGGAGCCTTTGTCCCTCTATAGCACAATCCATGCCCGTTTCATCATCGGCGGCCCCCTACCATTTGGTTGTGTTCGTGCCATGCTTGCGGTCACGAGCATCATGAAGGAATGCTACCTGGTTGATCCTACCATTAGTCATATGCTTGTCTCAAAGATTAAGCCATGCATGTGTAAGTATGAACTAATTCAGACTGTGAAACTGCGAATGGCTCATTAAATTAGTTATAGTTTGTTTGATGGTACCTGCTACTCGGATAACCGTAGTAATTCTAGAGCTAATACGTCCAACAAGCCCCGACTTCTGGAAGGGATGCATTTATTAGATAAAAGGTCGACACGGGCTCCTGCCCGTTACTCTGATGATTCATGATAACTTGACGGATCGCACCGCCAACGTGCTGCCGACACATCATTCAATTTTCTGGCTTATCAACTTTCGATGGTAGGATAGAGGCCTACTGTTAGCCCCTTGAACACTTGGCATGCGGGAGATGGTGGCACCTTGCGCCAATTACTACCATGGGACTTTAGAGTGGTTGGGCACTCCCTAAGGCAAGGTGAAAGATGAGAGGGTTAGCGTAAACACAGGCCGACATGCGGGTCCCAGTGTGAACCAAGACTTGGATTGGACAAAAGATGCTGGGCTACATATTCGTGGGCCCCATCAGATGGGTCATGGGCTTGGGCCAAGAGGCCTAAAACATAAGACTAGGTCTTGGAAAAGTCTGCATGGCACTGGATGGCACTACGTGGCACCGAGTCTCCTACGACGTGTGGAACGTGGGGACGTGCGGGTGTTGCTCTATTCGGTTGGCCGAGCATCAGGATATTGCTCATCAGATCGTGCATGGCAAAGGATCATGGGTAGATAAGGCTTATCAAGATCAAGTGATGGATGATCGTGGGAGATAAGGCTTATCATAGATGAGAACGTGGAAAGATGATGGTTATCAGCCACGATAGAGATCATCAGGAGATAATGTTTATCTCCAAGACCTAGATAGCTGGGGGTGTCAGCTATATATAGACCCTATGAGTTTGTCATTTATACTCGGTAAGAGAGAAATCATTGAGCGAGAAAGAGTTAAACACTGTCGAGAGTTCAGTGGCTGTTCCTTTGTATTACTTTAAGTTAAAGTAATAAAGGTTGGGAAAGGTTTTCGTATATTCTCTTGTGCCTCTTTTGAGTGTGTGAGTTGTGTGCCTACTTACAAAGTTATATTGTGCAAATCCTTGTGTGTACGGTTGGTTGAGACAAAGTGCGATTTAGTGCCATCACAAGACAAAATTTTGGGTGAGAAAATTAGCCCTGTGACAGCTAGTATCAGAGCAAAAAGGTTCGACCAATGGCAGGTGGTTTGGGTCTTGATGCTGTACGTGAGCGCGTAGCCAAACTCTTTGAGGTACTCGGTGAACTTCCAGAGGATGCAAATTTCACCATGTTCCCGACGTTAGCGCTCCATGAGCAGTACATAATCGATCTGTAGCGGCAACATGAGGTGGTGGCCTCTAAGAATACAGCTTTTCGGCTTGATGAGATGGAAGCAGAGATAGCCATCCTCAAGAAGGTTGTAGCCTCTCAACCAAGCAGAGGTTTTGTGGAGGGCTCAACCAAGATGAAGGTGCCAGAGCCTAAAACCTTCGAGGGAGCGAGGGATGCCAAAGAGATCAAGAACTTTCTGTGGGATATGGAGTACTTCAAAGTTGCTTGAGTGCCAGACGATGAGAAGGTCAATCTGACTAGCATGTATCTGGCTAAGGACGCCAAGTTGTGGTGGCGGACTCGGTTGGGTGACGATGCAAGCGCAGCCAAGCCTAAGATCGAGACATGCGAGAGCCTAAAGAAGGAATTGAAGGACCAGTTTTTGCCTTACAACACGTCATGGGTTGCGAGGGAGTCCCTAAAGAAGTTGAAGCAGAGTGGCACGGTGCGTGACTACGTGAAGGAATTCAATTCCTTGATGCTTGACATCTGAAACATGTCGGATGAGGACAAGCTTTTCAACTTCCTATCCAGTCTTCAACCCTAGGCTCAACTCGAGCGTAGAAGGCAAGGTGTGAAGGACCTTCCTTCAGCAATGGCTGCGGCTGATGGTTTTGTTGATTTTCGGATCAACAAGTCTCCTAATTTTGATGCTGGGAAGCAGCCCAAAGAAAAGGCCAAGAAGAAGAAGGAAGGCAAGAAGGATAAGCACAACGGTGGCGGCAAGGATAAAGGCAAAGCCGTCTACCAAGAACAAGGTAAAGGCAAAACTAACTCGAGATATTTCATTTGTAATGGACCACACAGGGCCAAGGAGTGCCCGAAGTGGGAGAAGTTAAGTGCCATAGTTGCTGAGGAGAGTTTCCTCTCAGATGATGTTGGCCACTCTCGTGTCAATCCTCTATAGTTGGTGAGTGCTGTGCAAGCTGGACATGCCCCACGATCTGGCTTGATGTATGTGAAGATCGAGCTCAGTAATAAAGAGTTGATCGCAATGGCTGACACAAGTGCTACCCACAACTTTGTTGCTGAGAGGATGGTGGAGTCACTGGGTCTGAAAGTCACCAAGACTGGGAGTCGAATGAAGGCAGTCAACTCGGCAGCTCAGGAGGTGCTTTGCACGGCACTGGGAGTGGAGGTAACTATGGGCAATTGGTCTGGTAAGCTTAACTTCACTGTGGTTCCATTAGATGATTTTGATATCACACTTGGGGTTGATTTCTTTGTGAGCGCAAAAGTTTCTCGGTTGCCTCACTTGGGTGGTCTCATGATCATGTATGAGGATCATCCATGTTTTTTTTTTGAAATGTTCACTTCGTCTTCCAGTATTGGTGGGAAGTCAAGTGGTATGCTGTCAGCTATGCAGGTAAAGCATGGGTTGAAGAAAAGAGAAGTCACCTACCTTGCGGCTTTGATGGAGATCAAAGAAGGTATTGTTGCGGAGATGCTTGATAGTGTTGCGGATCTATTGGGAGAGTTCACTGACGTGATGCCTTCTGAACTCCATAAGTGTCTTCCCTCAATGTGTGCCATTGACCACAAGATCGATTTGTTGCCCAGTTCCAAACCACCAGCACAAGCCCCATATCGCATGAGTCCGCTAGAGTTGGCAAAATTGGGGAAGGAGTTGACGGAGTTGCTAGATGCAGGCCTAATTCAGCCCTCCAAAGCGCCATATGGTGCCCCGATGTTGTTTTAGAGGAAACACGATGGCTTCCTGCGGATGTGTGTTGATTACAGGGCTCTGAACAAGGTGACGATAAAGAACAAGTACCCTATTCCATTGATAGCGGACTTGTTAGACAGGCTATCGAGAGCCTCATATTTTACCAAGCTGGATCTGCGGTCTGGATATTAGCAACTCAGGATTGCAAAAGGAGATGAGGAAAAAACCACGTGCATCACTTACTATGGCTCCTACGAATTCTTGGTGATGCCATTAGGTTTGACCAATGCCCCTGCTACTTTCTATAATTAAATGAATGATGTGTTTCATGACTTTATTGATCATTTTGTGGTTGTATATTTGGATGATATTGTTGTGTATAGTGAGTCCTTGGAGGATCATTTGTCGCACCTAAGGTTGGTGTTGTCTAGGTTGAGAGAGCACCAATTATATGTTAAAAAGGAAAAATGCGAGTTTGCCCAGCGAGATATTATGTTCCTTGGGCATAAGGTGAGTCGAGGGTAGGTTAAAATGGACGAGAGAAAAGTCCAGGCATTAGTGGAGTGGAAGGCCCCTCCTAAAGTGCCTGAGTTGAGATCCTTTCTTGGTTTGTCTAACTACTACAGGAAGTTTGTGTAGGGTTACTCCAAAAAGGTGACCCCATTGACAGAGTTACTCAAGAAGGATAGACCCTGGAGGTGGACCACAGATTGCCAAGAAGCCTTGGACAAGTTGAAGGCAGCAGTGTCCATGGAGTTGGTCCTGAGGCTGCCTGATTTTGAGTTGCCTTTCAGTGTGCTAACTGATGCCTTAGACAAAGCCATAGGACGTGTGTTGGTGCAGGAAGGCCACCCCATTGCCTATGAGAGTCAAAAACTCAATGACGTAGATCAGCGGTACTCTGCCTATGAGTAGGAGATGCTGGTAGTGGTGCATTGCCTTCGCACATAGAGGGTGTATTTGCTGGGTACTAGGTTCGTGGTTCGGGCCGACAATGTGGCTAACACGTTCTTTCAGACTCAGAACAAGCTTTCTGCACGGCAGGCACGGTGGCAGGAGTTCTTGGCTGAGTACGATTTTACTTTGGAACACAAGCCAGGAAGGCAAAATTAGGTAGCAGATGCCCTAAGTCGCCGACAAGTGCAAGAGACGGTTGCTACACTCACTCAAGTGTGAGTGACTTGCTAGACAAAATCAGGGAGTAGGCCCCAGATGATGCCACATATCAGCAAGTGGTACAGCAAGTCAGGGAGGGTGTGCTAAGGTAATACTGGCTCGATAATGATTTATTGCATGCCAAGGGTAATTGTGTATATGTTACCAGTGGTGCATGCCTTAGGAAGGAGATACTACAGGAGTCCCATGATTCACAGTGGGCTAGTCATCTTGGCATCGTAAGGATGATGTCCTTGCTGTCCCGCAACTACTACTGGCCAAAGATGGATGATGACGTCGAGGCATACGTCAAAACGTGCATCACTTGTCAGCAGGACAAGACAGAGCGGTAGAAGGAGACGAGTTTATTGCAGTCGCTACCCATTGCTTCGAAGCCATGGGTGTTAGTTTCGATGGATTTTATTGGTGGATTCCCGAAGATTGATTGCATGGGATCTGGCATGGTGGTGGTAGATCGATTTTCCAAGTATGCGGTGTTTATTCCTACCCCCTCTTCATGTCAAGCGGAGACATTCACTAAGCTTTTCTACAAGCAGGTAGTAAAGTACTTTGGGTTGCCTAAAGATATTGTGAGCGGTCAGGATCCTCGTTTTACTGGCAAGTTCTGGACGTCATTGTTCAACAATGATGTTAACTTGTTCGCGGGTCGTTTTGCTGGGCAGAGGTTTCAACAATGATCCTTCCACAGCTTCACCTACGAAAACCTTGTTACGACTTCTCCTTCCTCTAAATGATAAGGTTAGTGGACTTCTTGCGACGTCGCCGGCGGCGAACCGCCCATGTCGCTGCGATCCGAACACTTCACCGGTCCATTCAATCGGAAGGAGCAACGGGCGGTGAGTACAAAGGGCAGGGACATAGTCAACGCGAGTTGATGACTCATGCTTACTAGGAATTCCTCGTTAAAGACCAACGATTGCAGTAATCTATCCCCATCATGATGAAATTTCAAAGATTCCCCGGGCCTATTGGCCAAGGCTATAGACTCATTGAATACATCAGTGCAGCTCGCGTGCGGCCCAGAACATCTAAGGGAATCACAGACTTGTTATTGCCTCAAACTTCCTTGGCCTAGATGGCCATAGTCCCTCTAAGAAGCTGGCCACGGAGGATCACCTTCGCATAGCTAGTTAGCAGGCTAAGGTCTCGTTCGTTAACGGAATTAACTAGACAAATCGTTCCACCAACTAAGAAAGAGCTCTTAGTTTGTCAATCCTCACTATGTCTGGACCTGGAAAGTTTCCCCGTGTTGAGTCAAATTAAGCCGCAGGCTCCAATCCTGATAGTGCCCTTCCGAAAATTCCTTTGAGTTTCAGCCTTGCGACCATGCTCCCCTCGGAACCCAAATACTTTGATTTCTCATAAGGTGCCGACAGAGTCCTAAAAGCAACTTTCGCTGATCCCTAGTCGGCATCTTTTATGGTTGAGACTAGGACGGTATCTGATCGTCTTCGAGCCCCCAACTTTCATTCTTGATTAATGAAAACATCGTTGGCAAATGCTTTCGGAGTTGTTCGTCTTTCATAAATCTAAGAATTTCACCTCTAACTATGAAATACAAATGCCCCTGACTGTCCCTATTAATCATTACTCCGATCCCAAAAGCCAACACAATAAGATCGAAATCCTATGATGTTATCCCATGCTAATGTATCCAGAGTGTAGGCTTGCTTTGAGCACTCTAATTTCTTCAAAGTAACAGCACTAGAGGTACGACCCAGCCAGTTAAGGCTAGAAGTGCATCGCTAGTAGAAGGGATGAGGCGAAAGGTGCACACCAAAAGGCGGACCGATTGACCCATCCCAAGGTCCAACTACGAGCTTTTTAACTGCAACAACTTAAATAAACGCTATTGGAGCTGGAATTACTGCTGCTGCTAGCAACATACTTGCCCTCCAATGGATCCTCGTTAAGTGATTTAGATTGTACTCATTTCCAATTACCAGACTCGTAAGAGCCCGATATTTTTATTTATTGCCACTACCTCCCCATGTCAGGATTGGGTAATTTTCGTACCTGCTGCCTTCCTTGGATGTGGTAGTCGTTTCTCAGGCTCCCTCTCCGGAATTGAATCCTAATTCTTTGTCACCTGTCACCACCATGGTAGCTGTCACAGGGCTAGTTTTCTCACCCAAAATTTTGCCTTCGGATGACACTAAGTCGCACTTAGTCTCAGCCAATCGTACACACACAATGATTACACAATGGAACTTTATAAGTAGGCACACAACTCACACACTCAAAAGAGACACAAGAGCATATACAGGAACCTTTCCCAACCTTTTATTACTTAACTCAAGTAATACAAATGAACGATCAGTGGAACACTCAATAGTGTTTCACTTTCTCTCTGAGTGCTTTCTCTTTCACTGAGTACAAATGACAACCCATAAGGTCTATATATAGCCGACACCCCCAGCTATCTAGGGCTTGGAGATAATCATTATCTCCCCACGATCTCTATCGTGGCTGATAATCCTCATCTTCTCACGATCTCATTTATGACTTGATCCTGATAAGTCTTATCTCTCACGATCATCCATCACTTGATCTCGATAAGCCTTATCTACCCACGATCCTTTGTCATGCACGATCTGATGAGCATTATCCTGATGCTCAGCCAACCGGATAGAGCCACACCCACACGTCCCCACGTTCCACACGTCGTAGGAAACTTGGTGCCTTGCAATGCCATGCAGACTTGGTCAAGACCCAGTCTCGTGTTTTGGGCCTCTTGGCCCAAGCCCATGGCCCATCTAATGGAGCACACGAACATGTAGCCCAACATCCTTTGTCCAACCCCAATCCTGGTACACAATGGGACCCGCATGTAGGCCCGTGCCTACGTTGACCCTCTCAGTTTTCACCTTGCCTTAGGAAGTGCCCAGCCACTCCAAAGTCCCATGCTAGGAATTCGCGGAAGGTGCCGCCAACTCCCGCATACCAAGTGTTCAAGGGGCTAATAGTAGGTGTCACAGGGCTGATTCTCTCGCCCAAAATTTTGCCTTGTGATGGCACTAAGTCACACTTAGTCTCAGCTAACCGCACACACAACGATGTGTACAATGGAATTTTATAAGTAAGGTACACAACTCACACACTCAAAAGAGACACAAGAGCATATACGGGAACCTTTCCCAACCTTTTATTACTTAACTCAAGTAATGCAAAGGAATAATCACTTGAACTCTCAATAGTGTTTCGCTCTTTCTCTCTGAGAGATTTCTTTTTCGCTGAGTACAAATGACAACCCATAGGGTCTATACATAGTTGACACCCCCAACTATCCAGGGCTCGGAGATAAACGTTATCTCCCCACGATCTCTATCGTGGATGATAATCCTGATCTTCCCACGATCTCATCCATGACTTGATCCTGACAAGCCTTATCTCCCACGATCATCCATCACTTGATCTTCGATAAGTCGTATCTACCCACGATCCTTTGCCATGCGCGATCTAATGAGCATTATCCTGATGCTCGGCCAACCGAATAGAGCCACAGCCACACATCCCCACGTTCCAAACGTCGTAGGAGACTCGGTGCCACGTAGTGCCATGCAGACTTAGCCAAGACCCAATCCTGTGTTTTGGGCCCTTGGCCCAAGCCCATAGCACATCTGATGGAGCCCACGAACATGTAGCCCAGCATCATTTGTCCAACCTAAGTCTTGGTCCACACTAGGACCCGCATGTAGACCCGTGCCTACGCTGACCCTCTCAGCTTTCACCTTACTTCAAGGAGTGCCCAGCAAGTCCAAAGTCCCATGCTAGGAATTAGCTCAAGGTGCTGCCAACTCTTGCATGCCAAGTGTTCATGGGGCTAACCAACCACCCCCACCTGTTGAAGCCAACGTCCTTGTTGGTAAGGTTGATAGGTAGTCTTCCACCTGCTTCTCGAACTGCCATAGAGTCTCATCTCTTTCCTAGCTCGCCTCACTATCTGGGGCATTCTTCCACTTAACCAAATACTCAACCCGCCTGTTCTTCTTACTTTTTCCCTAAGTTTGGTGGTCTAGAATTCTCGCCACTTCACGCTGAAACTCAGTTCTGATTGTAGGGGGAGCACGTCGTGCTTGTTTCCTTAGAGGCTCATCGCCCACTTCCTCGTGGAAGGGTTTCAAAAAACTCACGTGGAAGGTTGGATGCACCTTCAACCATTCTAGGTGCTGCAACCTGTATGCAACATTGCCAACTTTCTTCACCACTGTGAAGGGATCGTCATACTTTGGAACCAGCCCACAATGCACTATCTTGCTGCTGATCTTCTTCCAAAATTGGGGAGTAAGTTTTAGGAACACCTTATTCCCAACTTGGAACTCCAAGTCCCTCCTTCCTTGGTCCGCATACTTTTTCATCCGCCTGGCTGCCTTGTCCAAGCTATCTTGGGCCTCCTGTAGCCGCTCTTCCTTAGGATAGGCAAACCGGTGTGCTGCTGGACATCTCCATCTTGAGCTAGTCCTGGCCACATCATTAGGAGTAAGGGGCTATTGCCCCATAGCTAGCTCAAAGGGACTCATACCTGTGGAAGAGGACTTATGAAGATTGTAGCAAAATTAGGCCAAATCCGACAACTCAAGCCAATTCCGCTGGCTCACTGTCACGTAATCTCGAAGATATTCCTCAAGTAGGCCATTGATCCGCTCCGTCTGGCCATCAGTCTGAGGATGGTTGGTAGTAGAGAATTTCAATTCTGAAGCCATCATGTTGAACAATGATATCCAGAACCTGCCAGTGAAACGAAGATCCCGATCGCTCACAATATCTTCAGGCAACCCAAAGTGCTTTACTACCTACTTGTAGAAAAGCTCAGCGGTTGTCTCCGCTTGACATGAAGAGGGGGCAGGAATAAACACCGCATACTGGGAAAAACGATCTACCACCACCATGACAGATCCCATGCCATCAACCTTTGGGAACCCGCCAATGAAATCCATCGAAGCCAACACCCATGGCTTCGTAGGAATGTGTAGCGGTTACAACAAACCTGCCTCCTTCTGCCGCTCTATCGTGTCTTGCTAACAAGTGATGCACGTCTTGACATATGCTTCAACGCCATCTTCCATCTTTGGCCAGTAGTAGTTGCGAGACAGCAAGGCCATCATCCTTTCGAAACCAGGATGACCGGCCCACTGTGAATCATGAGACTCCAGCAGTATCTCCTTTCTAAGGCTTGCACCACTGGGAACATATACACGATTACCCTTGGCATGCAATAAATTATTATCGAGCCAGTGTCGCCTTACCACACCCTCTTTAACATACTGTGCCACTTGCTGATATATGGCATCATGTGGGGCATGTTCCCTGATTTTGTCTAGCAAGCCACTCTGCACTTGAGTGAGGGCAGCAACCCTCTCTTGCCCTTGTCGACGACTTAGGGTATCTGCCACCTGATTTTGCCTTCCTGGCTTGTGTTCCCAAGTAAAATCATACTCAGCCAAGAACTCCTGCCACCACGCCTGCCATGCAAAAAGCTTCTTCTGAGTCTGACAGTGTGTGTTCGCCACATTGCCAGTTCGAACCAAGAACTGGGTACCCAATAAATACACCCTCCATGTGCGAAGGCAATGCACCACTGCCAGCATCTCCTTCTCATGGGCTGAGTACCGCTGCCCTGCATCATTGAGTTTCTGGCTCTCATAGGCAATGGGGTGGCCTTCATGCACCAACACACCTCCAATGGCTTTATCTGAGGCGTCAGTTAGCAAACTGAAAGGCAACTCGAAATCAAGCAGCCTTAGGACCGGCTCCGTGGACACTGGTGCCTTCAACTTGTCAAAGGCTTCTTGGCAATCTATGGTCCACCTAGGGTCTATCCTTCTTGAATAAGTCTGTCAATGGGGCCACCTTTTTGGAGTAACCCTAGAGTAACCCTGTAGTGTCTGAGTTGAGATCCTTTCTTGGTCTGTCTAACTACTAGAAGTAATCCTCCAAGGACTCACTATACACAACAATATCATCCACATATACAACCACAAAATGATCAATGAAGTCATAGAACACATCATTTATTAAATTACAGAAAGTAGTAGGGGCGTTAGTCAAACCGAATGGCATCACCAAGAATTTGTAGGAGCCATAGCGAGTGATGCACGTGGTTTTCCCTTCATCTCCTTCTGCAATCCTGACTTGCCAATATCCAGACCGCAGATCTAGCTTGGTGAAATATAAGGCTCTTGCTAGCCTGTCAAACAAGTCCGCTATCAATGGAATAGGGTACTTGTTCTTTACCGTCACCTTGTTCAGAGCCCTGTAATCAACACACATCCGCAGGGAGCCATCGTGTTTCCTCTAAAACAACACCAAGGCACCATATGGCGCTTTGGAGGGCTGCATTTGACTTGCATCCAGCAACTCTGTCAGGGACAACAATAACAACAAAACCAGACTCCTTGTCGGTGCGAGTATGAAAGGCAAGGTAAAAACAACAAATAAAGCAGACTCCTAACCCGTAAGAGCATAAAAGGCAAACAATACAACAACAAAAGCATACTCCTTGCTTGCACGAGGATAAAAGGCGAGACGACAACATCAGCAAAGTGGACTCCTACCCTGCAAGAGTATAGAAGGTGAGATGGTAACAACAACAAAAGCAAACTTCATGTCTGCAAGAGTATAAAAGGCAACAAGTACAACAACAAAAGTATACTCTTTACCTGCCTAAGTATAAAAGGTGAGACGATGACAACAACAACAAAACCAGACTCCTTGCTCACATGTGTATAAAGGGTTAGACGATAACAGTAGTGAATGTAGACTCCTTTCCTAGAGTAATATAAAGGGCGAAAAGTGCAAAAACAAAAGTATACGCCTTGTCCACAAAAGTGTAGAAGGCAAGACGACATCAACAACAAAAGCAGACTCTTTGCCTGTAAGAGTATAAAGGCAGCTAGTACAACAACAAAAGTATAGTCCTCGCCCACCAGACTATAAAAGGCCAGATGGTAACAACGAAGCATACTCCTTGCATGTATGGCTATAAAAGGCGAGACAATAACAGAACAAAGCGTGATGCATGCCCACACGAGTATAAAAGGTAAGATGGTAACAACAAGGCGTACTCTTTACCCGCATGACTATAAAAAGGATGACGACAACAACAAAGCATGATGCTTGCTCGCACGAGTATAAAAGGCGAGACGAAAATAACAACGAAACCAGACTACTTGTCCGGATGAGTATAGAAGGCGACACAGCAACAACAACAATAGCATGCTCCCTACTCACACGAGTATTAAAGCAGACTCCTTCTATGCAAGAGTGTAAATGGCTATAAGAACAACAAAAAAAGTATACTCATCGCTTGCCTGATCATGAAAAGAAAGATGGAACAACAACAAAGCTAGAATCCTTGCACACACGGGTATAAAAGGCGAGACAGCAACAATAGGATAAGTAGACTCTTTGCTCGCAAGAATATAAAAGGGAAAACTTGCAAAAACAATAGTATACTCCTTGTCCGCACGAGTATAAAAGCTGATACATTAATAATAGCAAAGTAGACTCGTAGCCTCCACAAGTATAATCGGCGAGATGGCAACAACAAAGCATGCTCTTTGCTTGCGTGAGCATAAAAGGCGAGAAGACGACATCAAAGCATGCATTTTGCCAGCACGAATACAAAGGGCGAGATGACAACAACAACAAAACAGCATAGATTGCTAGCACGAGCAAAAAAGGTATGACGACAATAGCAAAGCATGCTTCTTGCCCGCACGAGTATAAAAGGTGAGACAACAACAACAACAAAACTAGACCCCTTACCCATACGAGTATAAAAGGCGGTACGACAACAACAACAAAAATGGACTCCTTGCCTACAAGAGTATAAAAGGAGACATGGCAGCAACAAAGCATTTACGCATGAGCATAAAAGGTAGGACGACAACAACAAAGCATGCTGCTTGCTACACGAGTATAAAAAGTAAGACGACAACAACAACAAAACTGTACTACTCACCCGGATGAATATAAAAGGCGAGTTAACAACAGGAACAAAAGCATACTCCATGCTTGCAAGAGTATTAAGGGCATGACGGCAACTGCAACCGTAGTCCTTGCCCAGATGAGTATAAAATACAAGACGACAACAACAAAGCATACAAGACGACAACAACAACAAAGCATACTCCTTGCCCACACGAGTATGAAAGGTGAGACGACAACAACAAAGCATGCTGCTTGGCTGCATGAGTATAAAAGGTGAGACGACAACAACAACAAAACCAGACTACTCGTTCAGACGAGCATAAAAGGCAAGACGATAGCAACAACAAAAGCGTACTCCCTGCCCGCACGAGTATTAAAGGCATCACGGCAACTACAAACCATACTCCTTGCCAGCACGAGTACAAAATATGAGACGGCAACAAGAAAGCAGCATGCTCTCGAGCACGAGTATAAAAGTTGACACAGCGACAACAACAAAATGATACTTCTTGCCCGCAGGAGTATAAAAGGCTAGACGACAACAACACTAAAGTTGACTCCTTGCACGCCAAAGTATAAAAGGCAACAAGTAGAACGGCAAAAGTGTATTTGTCGCCTGCCTGAGTATAAAAGGAAAGATGGCAACAACAACAAAGCTAGACTCCTTGCACGCATGGGGATAAAAGGCGAGACGGCCAATAGCAAAAGTAGACACTTTGCCTGCAAGAACATAAAAGGAAAAACTTGCGAAAACAACAATATACTCCATGCCCACACAAGTATAAAAGCCGAGGTGGTAATAATAGCAAAGCAGACTCCTTGCCCACACGACTATAAAAGGCAAGACGGCAAAAACAAAGCATACTCCTTGTTCGTATGAGTATAAAAGGCAAGACGACAACAACAAAGCTAGACTCCTTGCACGCATGGGGATAAAAGGCGAGACGGCCTATAGCAAAAGTAGACACTTTGCCTGCAAGAACATAAAAGGAAAAACTTGCGAAAACAACAATATACTCCATGCCCACACAAGTATAAAAGCCGAGGTGGTAATAATAGCAAAGCAGACTTCTTGCCCACACGACTATAAAAGGCAAGACGGCAAAAACAAAGCATACTCCTTGTTCGTATGAGTATAAAAGGCAAGACGACAACAACAAAGCATACTCCTTGCCTACACGAGTATAAAAGGCAAGACAACAACAACAACAAAAGCGAACCTTTTGCCAGCACGAGTAGAAAAGGTGTGACAGCAATATTAAAGCATACTCCTTGCCCGCATGAGCATAAAAGGCGAGATGGCAACAACAACAAAACCAAACTCCTTGTCCATACAAGTATAAATGGCAAGATCGCAGCAACAACAAAAGTCGACTCCTTGCCCGCAAAAGTATAAAAGTCGAGACGACAACAACAAAGCATGTTGCTTGCTTGCATGAGTATAAAGGCGTGACGACAATAGTAACAAAACCAAACTACTCACCTGGACGAGTATAAAAGGCGAGATGGGAACAACAACAAAAGAATACTCCTTGCCTGCATGAGTATTAAAGGCATGACAGTAATTGTAAACCATACTCCTTTCGCACACGAATATAAAATACGAGACGGCAACAACAAAGCATACTCCTTGCCCACATGAGTATAAAAGGCGATATAAAAACAATAAAGCATGCTGCTTGCCCGCATGAGTATGAAAGGCGAGATAGCAACAACAACAAAACCAGACTACTGGCCCAGATGAGCATAAAAGGTGAGACAATAATAACAACAAAAGCATACTTCCTACTGCATGGGTATTAAAGGCATGACGGCAACTGCAAACCATATTCCCTGCCCGAACGAGTATAAAATACGAGACGACAACAACAAGGCCAGCTGCTTGCCTGCACGACTATAGAATACGTGACGACATCAACAATAAAACGAGACTTCTTGCCCGCATGAGCATAAAAAGCAAGACGACAACAACACTAAAGCAAACTCCTTGCACGCAAGAATATAAAAGGGAACAAGTACAACCACAAAAGTATACTTGTCGCTTGCCTGGGTATAAAAGGAAAGATGGAAACAACAACAAAGCTAGACTCGTTCCATGAATGGGTATAAAAAGCGAGACGGCAACAACAACAAAAGTAGACTCTTTGCCCACAAGAATATAAGAGGCAAAACTTGCAAAACCAACATTATACTCCTTGCCAGCACGAGCACAAAAGTTAAGACAGTAATAATAGCAAAGCAGACTCCTAGCCCACAAGAGTATAAAAGGCAAGATGTCAGCAACAAAGCATACTCCTTGCTCACGCGAGTATGAAGGGCAAGACGACAACAACAAACCATGCTCCTTGCCTGCACTTGTATCAAAGGCGAGATGGCAGCAACAACAAAAGTGCACAGTTTGCTCGCACATGCAAAATAGGCATGACGACAATATCAAAGCATAAACCGTGCCCGCACGAGCATAAAAGGCGAGACGAAAACAACAGCAAAACCAAACTTGTTGCCCATACAAGTATAAAAGGCAATACGACAACAACAATAAAAGCCGACTCTTTGCCTGCGAGAGTATAAAAGGCAAGGCGGCAATAACAAAGCATGCTACTTGGCCACACAAGTATAAAAGGCGAGACGACAACAACAACAAAAGTCGACTCTTTGCTCGCAAGAGTATAAAAGGTGAGACGGCAACAACAAAGCATACTCTTTGCCTGTACCAGTATTAAATGCGAGACAACAATCGCAAAGTATCTGCTTGCCTGAACAAATTTAAAAGGCAAGACAGCAACAACAAAAAAACCAAACTCCTTGCCCATATGAGTATAAAAGGCGTGACGGGAATAACAACAAAAGCATACTCCCTGGCCGCACTAGTATAAAAGGCGAGACGGTAACCGCAAAGAATACTCCCTACCCACACGAGTATGAAAGGCAACTAGTAAAAAGTGCAAAACTAGACTCTTTGTCTACATAAGAATAAAAGGCGAGACAACACCAACAACAAAAGTAGACTCCTTACCCGCAAAAGTATAAAAGGCAAAAAGTACAATAACAAAAGCATACTCTCCTCCCGCATGAGTATAAAAGGCGATGCGGCAACGACAGCAAAAGAAACTCCTAGCTCGTATAAGTATAAAAGGCAAGATGGCAACAATGACAAAAGCATACTCCTTGCCTACACAAGTGTAAAAGGCGAGACAACAATAGCAAAGCATACTTTTTACTTATTGCCCACACGATTATAAAAGGATAGATGACAATGATAACAAAACCAAACTCCTTTCCTGCACGAGTATAAAAGGCAACATAACAACGACAACAAAAGCAAACTCCTAGCCTGTAAGAGTATGAAAGGCAAAAAGTACAGCAACAAAAGTATTCTCCTTGCCTGCACGAGTATGAATGGCGAGACAGCAACAACAGCAAAGCAAGCTCCTAAATTGCACCAGCTCAAAAGGTAAGACAACAACAACAACAAAAACAGACTCCTTGCCTGTAAGGTGTGAAAAGCGACAAAGTACAACAATAAAAGTGTACTCCTTACCCGCTCAAGTGTAAAAGGCGAGACGATAATAAAAACAAAGCCAAACAAAAACATACTTCGTGCCCCTAAGAGTATAAAGGCGAAAAGTGCAGCAACAAAAGTATACTTCTTGCCCACACGAGCATAAAAGGCAAGACGGCAACGACAACAAAGCAGAGTCCTTGTCTACAAGAGTATAATAGGCGAGACGATAACAATAACAAAGCAAGACTCCTTGCCCACGCGAGTATAAAAGGTGGGAGACCAGCAATAGCAAATGTAAACTCCTTGCCTGCACGAGCATGAAAGGCGAGACAACAACAACAGCCAAATAGACTCCTTGCCGGCTCGAGTATAAAAGACAAGACAGCAACAACAAAAAATGTAGATTCCTTGCCCACAAGAGTATAAAATACATCAAGTGCATCAACAAAAGTATACTCCTAGCCTACTCGAGTATAAAAAGCAAGACGGCAAGCACAACAAAACTAGAATCCTTGCCCGCACGAGTATAAAATACGAGACGGCAACAATAGCAAAAGCAGACTACCTGCCTGCAAGAGTATAAAAGGCTAAAAGTACAACAACAAAAGTATAAGCCTAGCCTGCACGAGTATAAAAGGCAAGACGGTAATAGCAAAGCATGTTGCTTGCTCGGACAAGTGTAAAAGGCAAGACGGCAACAACAACAAAAGTAGATTCCCTGCACGTGGGAGTACAAAAGGGGAAAAGTACAACAACAAAAATATGCTCCTCGTCCACCTGAGCATACTCTTTCCCCACACGGGTAGAAAATACAACACGGCGATAGTAAAGTATACTCCTTGCCAGCACGAGTATAAAAGGCGAGACGAGAACAACAAAGCATGCTCCTTGCCCGTACGAGTATAAAAGGTAAGATGGCGACAACAACAAAACCAGACTCCTTGCCCGTACGTGTATAAAAGACGAGATGACAACAATAAAGCATACCCCTTACCCACGGGAGTACAAAAGGCGAGACAACAGCAACAAAGCATGCTCCTTGACTAGCCGAGTATAAAAGGTGAGATGGCAACAACAACAAGACCAGATTCCTCGCCCGTACAAGTATATAACTCAAGAAGGCAACAACAACAATAGCATATTCATTTCCTGCACGAGTAAAAAAGGTGGTATGGCAATAGCATACCATAGTGCTTGCCTGCACGAGTATAAAAGGCAAAACGGCCACTCGTGCGAGACGACAACAACAAAGCGTCCTCCTTGCCCGCACGAGTATAGAAGGCGAGATGACAACAACAACAAAACCAGACTCCTTACCCGCACGAGTATAAAAGGCGAGACAGCATCAACTGCAAAGTGGTCTCCTTGACCACACGAGTATAAAAGGTGAGACGGCAACCAGAACAAAAGTAGACTCTTTTCCCGCATGAGTATTAAAGGTGAGACAACAACAATAACAAAAGTAGACTCCTTGCCCGCAAGAGTATAAAAGGCAAAAAGTACAACAATAAAAGTATGTTCCTTGGGAGCACGAGTAAAAAAGGCGAGACAGCAACAATAATATAGCAGACTCCTCGCCCGTACGACTTTAAAAGGCGAAACGGTAGTAATAACCAAACCAGACTCCTTGCCCGCACGACTATAAAAGGCGAGACAACAACAACAGCAAAAGAAGACACCTTGCCAGCAAGAGTATAAAAGGATCAAAACACTACAACAAAAGTGTACTCGTTATCCGCACGAGAATAAAAGCCGAGACGACAATAATAACAAAACCATACTCCTTGCCCGCGCGAGTATAAAGGGCGAGACAACAACAATAACAAAACCAGACTGCTTTCCCAGTGGAGTATAAAAGGCGTGGCATCAACAACAACAAAAATAGACTCCTTGTCGCCAAGAGTATAAAGGTAAAAAGTGTAAGAACAAAAGTATACTCCTTGCCTGAACGAGTATAAAAGGCCATATGACAACAACAACAACGAAGACTCCGAGACTGCACGAGCATAAAAGGGGCGACGGTAACAACAACAAAAGCAAACTCCTTTCTCACAAAAGTGTAAAAGGTGACAAGTATAATAACAAAGGTATACTCCTCCCCTGCCCGAGTGTAAAAGGGGAGGTCGCAACAACGACAAAACCAGACTCCTTGCCCTCACGAGTATCAAAAGCAAGACGACAACAACAACAAAAGTAGAATCCTTGCCCACAAAAGTATAAAAGGCGACAAGCACAATGACAAAATTGTACTCCTCGTTCACCTGAGTGCAGAGGCGAGACAGCCACAATAACAAAAACAAACTCCTTGCCCACAAGAGTACAAAAGGTGAGGCGCCAACAACCAAGCATGTTGTTTACTCGTACGAGTGTAAAATGCGAGTTGGCAACAACAACAAAATTGGACACCTTCCCCGTACGAGTATAAAGAGCGAGATGACAACAACAATAAAAGCATACTCCTTGCCTACAGGAGTATAAAAGGCGAGACAACAACAACAAAGCACACTCCTTAGCCACACAAGTATAAAAGGCTAGATGGCAAAAACAAAGCATGCTGCTTGCCCGTACGAGTATAAAAGCCAAGACGACAACAACACCAAAGCCACACCCTTTGCCCGTACGAGTGTAAAAGGGGACATGGCAACAACAACAAAAGTAAACTCTTTCCCAGCAAGAGTATAAAACGCAACAAGTATAACAATAAAAGTATACTCCTTGTTTACCTGAGTATAAAAGGTAAGACAACAACAACAACAAAACCAGATGCCTTGTCGTATGAGTGTAAAAGGTCAGAAGGTAACAACAACAAAAACCGACTCCTTGCCCGCAAGAGTATGAAAGGCAAGACAGTGACAACAAAGAATACTTTTTGCCTGCATGAGTGTAAAAGGTGGGGCGGCAACAACAAAGCATGTTGCTTGTTCGCACGAACGTAAAAGGCGAGGAGACAACGAAAACAAAACTAGACTCATTACCCGTATGAGTATAAAAGGTTAGACGGGAACAACAACAAAAGCATACTCCTAACCCGCACTAATATAAAAGACGAGACTACAACAGTAAAGCATACTCCTTACCCGCACGAGAATAAAAGGTGAGACGACATCAACAACAAAACCAAACTCATTACCCACATGAATATAAAAGGCGAGACAACACTAACAACAAAAGTAGATGCCTTAGCTACAAGAGTACAAAAGGCGAAAAGTACAATACCAAAAGTACACTTTTTGCTCGTGCGAGTAGGCGACACGAGGACAATAACAAATCAAACTCCTTGCCCGCACAAGAATAAAAGGCAAGACAAAAACAGAAAAGAATGCTCTTTACTCATTGCCCACATGATTGTAAAGGGCAAGACGACAACGATAACAAAACCAAAGTCCTTGCGCACGGTAGAAAAAAAGTGAGACAGTAACATGAGCAAAAGCGAGACGACAACAATGGCAAAACTAGAGTCGTTGCTCGTATGAAAATAAAAAGTGGGATGGCAATAACAACAAAATCATACTCCTTGCCCACGCTAGTATAAAAGGCAGAACGACAACAACAAAGTATATTCCTTGCCTGCACGAGTATAAAAGGTAAGATGACAATAACATCAAAACCAGACTCCTTGCCTGCATGAGTATAAAAGTCGTGACAGTAACAACAATAAAAGCAGACTCCTTGCTCGTAAGGGCATAAAAGGCAAACAGTACAACAACAAAAGCATATTCCTTGCTCGTGCGAGCATAAAAGGCTAGACAACAAAAACATCAAAGTAGACTCTTAGCCGCCACGAGTATAAAATGTGAGATAGCAACAACGACCAAAGTAGACTCCTTGCCTGCAAGAGTATAAAAGGCGGAAGTACAACATCAAAATTATACTCCTCATGCGCCCGAGTATGAAAGGTGAAATGGCAACAGCAACAAAATCATACTTATTGTTCAAACGAGTATAAAAGGTGAAACGGCAACAACAGCAAATGTAGACTCTTTGTACAGAAGAATATAAAAGGCAAAAAGCACGAAAACAAAAGTATATTCCTTGCCCGAATGAGTATAAACGGCAAGATGGTAACAATAGCAAAGCAGACGCCTAGCCCTCACGAGTATATAAGGCGAGACGACAACAAAAACAAAATCAAACTCTTTGCCTGCAGAAGTATAAAAGGCGACAAGTACTACAACGAAAGTTTGCTTCTCCTCGGCCCGAGTGTAAAAGCAAAGACAACAACAAAAAAGCATACTTCTTGCCTGCATGACTATAAAAGGTGTGACAGCAACAAGAAATCCTGCTGATTACCAACACAAGTATAAAAAGTGAGCTGGCAATAACAAGAAACCTAGACTCCTTAACAGAACGAGTATAAAAGGCGAGACGACAATAATAGCAAAAGCATAGTCCCTGTCCGCACGAGCATAAAATACGAGGTGGGGACGACAAAGCTTAATCCTTGCCTACACGAGTATAACAGGCGAGAGGACAACAACAAAGGGTACTCCTTGTCCGCATAAGTATAAAAGGCGAGACGGTAACAACAAAGCATGCTCCTTACCTACACGAGTATAAAATGCGAGACAACAATTACACCAAAAGGAGGCTCCTTGCTCATACGAGTATAAAAGACAAGACAACAACAACAACAAAAGCGTACCCCTTGCACGTACGAGTATAAAAGTCGAAAGGGCAACAACAGCAAAGTAGACCCCTAGCCCACTCGAATATAAAAGGCGAGATAGCAATAACAACAAAAGCAGGCCCCTTGCCTCCAAGAGTATAAAAGACGACAAGTACAAAAACAAAAGTATACTCCTCGCCTGCCTGAGTATAATAGAGGAGACAAAAAAAGAACAAAACTAGACTCCTTCCTGAACGAGTATAAAAGCCAAGATGGTAACAACAGCAAAAGTAGACTCCTTGCCCACAAGGATATAAAAGGTAAAAAGCCCAAAACAAAACTATAATCCTTACCTGCACGAGTATAAAAGGTGAGATGGGAACAACAGCAAAGCAGACATCTAGCCGGCACGAGTGTAAGAGACGAGACGACAACAACAATAAAAGCACACTCCTTGCCTGCTAGAGTCTAAAAGGCAACAAGTACAACAACAAATGTATACTCCTCCCCTGCCCGAGTACAAAAGGCGAGACGGCAACAACTAACTATACTCCTTGCCTGCATGACTATAAAAGGCGAGATGACAACAACAAAGCTTGCTGCTTGCTCGCACGAGTATAATTGGTGAGACGACAGCGACAACAATCCTGGACTCCTTACCCGTGCGAGTATAAAAGGCGAGACGACAACAACAACAAAAATATACTCCCTGCCCACACGAGTGCAAAAGGCAAGACAAGAATGACAAAGCACACTCCTTGCCCGCATGAGTATAAAAGGCAAGACGGCAATAGCCAAGCATTCTCCTTGCCCAAAAGAGTGTAAAAGGCGAGATGGCAGCAACAAAGCATACTCCTTGTTTGCACGAGTGTAAAAGGCAAGTCGGTAACAACAATGCATACTCCTTGCCTGCACAAGTATAAAAGGGGAGGCAACAATCACAAAAAAAAGTAGACTCCTTGCTTGTACAAGTATAAAAGACGAGACGACAACAATAATAAAAGCATACTCCTTGCTCGCACGAGCATAAAATTCGGGACAACAACAACAGCAAAGTAGGCTTATTGCCAGCAAATGCATAAAAGGCGGGACGATAACAACAACAGAATAAGTCTCCTTCCTTTCAAGAGTACTAAAAGCGAGAGACAGCAGGAAAGCATACTCTTTGCCCACATGAGTATAAAAGGCGAGATGACAACAACAAAGCCTGCCACTCGCCCGTATGAATATAAAAGGCAAGATGGCAATAATAGCCAAACCAGAGTCATTGCCTGTACATGTATAAATGGCGAGACGATAATAAAAACAAGAGCATACTACTTGGTTGCATGAGTTGAAAAGGCTAGATGACAACAGCAACAATAAGGTACACTCCTTACCCACACGAGTATAAAAGGCAAGACAACAACAACAACAAAACCATAGTCCTTGCCAACGCGAGTGTAAAAGGCAGGGTATCAACAACAACTAAAGCATACTCCTTGCTTGCACGAGCATAAAAGGCGAGACGACAATGTCAGCAAAGCCGACTCCTACCCTGCAGGAGTGTAGAAGGCAAGACGGCAACAACAACAAAAGTAGACTCCCTGCCTGCAAGAGTATAAAATGCGACAAGTACGACAACAAAAGTATACTCTTTACCTGCTCAAGTACAAAAGGTAAAATGACAACAACAACAAAACTAGACTCCTTGCTCACATGAGTATAAAAGGTGAGATGATAACAGCATTGAACTTAGACTCCTTGCCTAGACAAAAATAGAAAAGAATGCTCTTTACTCATTGCTCACACAATTATAAAGGGCGAGACAGCAACAACAAAAGCATACTACTTGCCCGCACGAGTACAAATGGCGAGACGTCGACAACAAACCATATTCCTTGCTCGTATGAGCATAAAATGAAGGACAACAACAATAAAGCATGCTCATTGCCCGCACGAGTATAAAAGGCGAGCCAACAACAATAACAAAACCATACTCCTTACCCGTACGAGTATAAAAGGCGAGACGGCAACAACAAAAAAAACATACTCCTTGCTCGCACGAGTATAAAAGGCTTGTCAGCACCAGTAAAGCATACTCCTTGCTCGAACGAGTATAAAAGGCGAGTCGGTAACAATAGGAAAAATAGAATCCTTGCCTACACGAGCATACAAGGCGAGACATCAACATCAACAAAAATAGACTCCGTGCCCACAAGAGCATAAATGGCAAAAAGTAAAACAACAAAACTATGCTCCTTGCCAGCACTAGTATAAAAGGCATGACAACAATAATAGCAAAGCAGACTCCTAACCCGCACGAGTATAAAAGGCGAGACGACAACAACAGTAAAAGTCGACTCTTTGCCTGTAAGAGCAAAAAGGCGACAAGTACAACAACAAAACCAGACCCCCTTGCCCACGTGAGCATAAAAGGTGAGACAAAAACAACAACAAAAGTATATTTTTTGCCTGCAAGAGTATAAAAGGCGAAAAGCACATTAACAAAAGTGTACTCCTTGCCTGCACGAGTAGAAAAGGCAACACAGTAACAACAGAAAAGCAGACTCCCTGACCGCATGACTTAAAAGGCTAAATGCCAGCAACAACAAAGGTAGACTCCTTCGTTACACGAGTAAAAAAGGCGACACCTCAACAACAAGGCATGTTGCTTGCTCTCGTGAGAATAAAAGGTGACACTGCAATAACAACAAAGCCAGATTCCTTGCCTGTATCAGTATAAAAGGCGAGAAGGCAACATCAACAAATGAATACTCCCCGCCAGCACGGGTATGAAAGTAGAGATAGCAATAGAAAAGCATACCCCTTGCCCGCGTGAGTATAAAAGATGAGACGGCAGCAACAACAAAACCAGCAACAACAACAAAAGCAGTTGCCCGCACGAGTATAAAAGGCAAGATAGCAACAACAACAAAAGTATACTCTTTTCCCGCAAGAGTATAAAAGGCAAAATGTCCAACAACAAAAGCATACTCAATGCCTACATTAGTATAAAAGGCGAGGTGATAACAACAACAAAGTAGACTCCTAACCCGCACGAGTGTAAAAGGCGCGACGGCAGCAACAACAAAAACAAACTCCTTCCCTGCAAGAGTAAAAAAGGCAACAAGTAGAACAACAAAACCAAACTTGTTGCCTGCCTAAGCATAAAAGTTGAGACAGCAACTGCGTAAAAGTAGACTCTTTTCCTGCAAGAGTTTAAAAGGTGAAAAGTAAAACAACTAAAGTATACTCCTTGCCTACATTACTTTAAAAGGAGAGACGATAACCACAACAAAACTGACTCCTAGCCCGCATGAATTAAAAGGGTAGAAATCAACAACAACAAAAGCAGACTCCTTGCCGACAAGAGTATAAAAGGCAAGACAGCAACAACAAAGCATACTCCTTGCCCGCATGGGTATAAACAGCAAGACGACAATAACAAAGCATGCTGCTTGCCTGCACGAGAATAAAAGGCAACACATTAACAACAACAAAAACAGGCTTCTTGCTCATACGTGTATGAAAGGCAAGACTACAACAACAATAAATGCATACTCGCTGCCAACAAGAATATAAAAGGCAACATGACAATAGCAAAGCATACTCTTTGCCCACATGAGTATAAAAGGCAAGACGACAACAATAACAAAACCACACTCTTTGCCTACAAGAGCATACAAACCAAGAACAACAACAACAATTGTACATTCTTTACCTGCACGAGTGTAAAAGACAAGATGATAGCAACAACAAAACCAAACACCCTGCCTGCGAGGGTATATAAGGCGAGACAATAATAACAACAAAAGCAGACTCCTTGCCTGTAAGAGTACAAAAGGCAAAAAGTAAAACAACAAAAGTATGCTCTTTGGCTGCACTAGTATAAAAGGCAAGACAACAACAACAGCAAAGCAGACACCTTGCCTGCATGGGTATAAGAGGCAAGACAGCAACAACAACAAAAGTAGACTCCTTGCCATAATAGTATAAAAGAGGATAAGTACAACAACAAAAGTATACTCTTTACCCGACCGAGTATAAAAGGTGAGAGGACAACTACAACAAAAGCAGACTCCTTGCTCATGTGGGTATAAAAGGTGAGACGGCAACAACAACAAAAGTATACTCCTTTCACGCATGGGTATAAAAGGGGAGACGGCAACAGCAAAGCATACACCTTGCCAACAAGAGTATAAAAATCGAGACGGCAACAACAAAGCATGCGCCTTACCTACACGAGTGTAAAAGGTGATACAGCAACAACAAAAAAACCAGATTCCTTGCCCATGTGAGTATAAAAGATTAGACCACACGAGTATAAAAGGCGAGATGACAACGACAACAAAAGCAAGCTCTTTGCCCGCAAGAGTGTAAATACTGCAAGTACAACAAGAAAACTATAGCCCTTACCCAACAAAGCACAAAAGGCAAGAGGACAACTACAATGGAAGCAGACTCCTTGCCCATGCGAGTATAACAAGGGAGATGGCAACAACAACAAAAGCATACTCCTTGCACGCATGAGTATAAGAGGTAAGACGGCAACAACAAAGTATACTCCTTGCCTGCAATAGTATAAAAGGTGAGACGACAATAACAAAGCATGTCCCTTACCCGCACGAGTATAAAAGGCCAGACAGCAACAACAACAAAACTAAACTTGGATGGTACCTGCTACTCAGATAACCATAATAATTCTAGAGCTAATACGTCCAACAAACCCTGACTTCTGGAAGGGATGCATTTATTAGATAAAAGGTCGACAAGGGCTCCTACCCGTTGCTCTGATGATTCATGATAACTTGACAGATCGCACGGCCAACTTGCTGGCGACGCATCATTCAAATTTCTACCATATCAACTTTCGATGGTAGGATAGAGGCCTACTGTTAGGCCCTTAAACACTTGCCATGCGGGAGATGGCGGCACCTTGCGCCAATTCCTAGCATGGGAATTTAGAGTGGCTGGGCACTCCCTAAGGCAAGGTGAAAGCTGAGAGGGTTAGCTTAGGCACGGGCCGACATGCGGGTCCCAGTGTGAACCAAGACTTGGATTGGACAAAAGATGCTGGGCTACATGTTCGTGGGCTCCATCAGATGGGTCATGGGCTTGGGCCAAGTGGCCCAAAACAAAAGACTAGGTCTTGGCAAAGTTTGCATGGCACTGCGTGGCACCGAGTCTCCTAGGACGTGTGGAACGTGGGGACATGCGGGTGTTACTCTATCCGGTTGGCCGAGCATCGAGATAATGCTCATCAGATCGTGCATGGCAAAGGATCGTGGGTAGATAAGGCTTATCGAGATCAAGTGATGGATGATCGTGGGAGATAAGGCTTATTAGGATCGAGCCATGGATGAGAACGTGGGAAGATGAGGGTTATCAGCCAAGATAGAGATCATGGGGAGATAATGTTTATCTCCAAGACCTAGATAGCTGGTGATGTCAGCTATATATAGACCCTATGGGTTGTCATTTGTACTTAGTGAAAGAGAAATCATTCAGAGAGAAAGAGTGAAACACTGTTGAGAGTTCAAGTGATTGTTCCTTTGTATTACTTGAGTTAAGTAATAAAAGGTTGTGAAAGGTTCCAGTATATGCTCTTGTGCCTCTTTTAAATGTGTGAGTTGTGTGCCTACTTACAAAGTTCTATGTCCAAATCATTGTGTGTGCGGTTGGTTGAGACTAAGTGTGATTTAGTGCCATCACAAGGTGAAATTTTGGGTGAGAAAATTAGCCCTGTGACAGCTGGTATCAGAGCAAAAAGGTTCGACCAATGGCAGGTGGTTCGGGTCTTGATGCTATACGTGAGCGCATAGCCAAACTCTTTGACGTACTCAGTGAACTTCTGGAGGATGCAAATTTCACCGTCTTCCCGACGTTGGCGCTCCATGAGTAGTACATAATTGATCTACAACGGCAACATGAGGTGGTGGCCTCTACGAATACAGCTTTTTGGCTTGACGAGATGGAAGCAGAGATAGCCATCCTCAAGAAGGTTGTAGCTTCTCAACCAAGCGGAGGTGTTGTGGAGGGCTCGACCAAGATGAAGGTGCCAGAGCCTAAAGCCTTCGAGGGAGTGAGGGATGCCAAAGAGATCGAGAACTTTCTATGGGATATGGAACAGTACTTCAAAGCTGCCCGAGTGCCAGACGACGAGAAGGTCAATCTGACCAGCATGTATCTCGCCAAGGACGCGAAGCTGTGGTGGCAGACTCGATTGGATGACGATGCAAGTACGGGCAGGCCTAAGATCGAGACGTGGGAGAGCCTAAGAAGGAATTGAAGGACTAGTTTTTGCCCTACAACACGTCATGGGTTGTGAGGGAGTCCCTAAAGAAGTTGAAGCAGAGTGGCACGGTGCGTGACTACGTGAAGGAATTCAATTCCTTGATGCTTGACATCCGAAACATGTCGGATGAGGAAAAGCTTTTCAACTTCCTATCTGGTCTTCAACCTTGGGCTCAACTCGAGCTTAGAAGGCAAGGTGTGAAGGTCCTTCCTTCAGCGATGGTTACGGCGGATGGTTTAGTTGATTTTTGGAACAACAAGTCTCCTGATTATGATGCTGGGAAGTAGCCCAAAGATAAGGGCAAGAAGAAGAAGGAAAGCAAGAAGGATAAGCACAATGGTGGCAGCAAGGATAAAGGGAAAGCCATCTACCAAGAACAAGGTAAAGGCAAAACTAACTCGGGATGTTTCATTTGTAATGGACCACACAGGGCCAAGGAGTGCCCGAAGCGGGAGAAGTTAACTGCCATAGTTGCTGAGGAGAGTGGCCTCTCGGATGATGTTGGCCCCTCTCGTATCAATCCTCTACAGTTGGTGAGTCTTGTGCAAGCTGGACGTGCCCCACAATTTGGCTTGATGTATGTGAAGATCGGGCTCAGTAATGAAGAGTTGATTGCAATGGCTGACACGGGTGATATCCACAACTTTGTTACTGAGAGGATGGTGGAGTCACTAGTTCTGAAAGTCACAAAGACCGGGAGTCGAATGAAGGCTGTCAACTCAGCAGCTCAGGAGGTGCTTTGCACGGCACTGGGAGTGGAGGAAAACTATGGGCAATTGGTCTGGTAAGCTTAACTGCACTGTGGTTTCGTTAGATGATTTTGATATCATACTGGGGGTTGATTTCTTTATAAGTGCAAAAGTTGCTCGGTTGCCTCACTTGGGTGGTCTCATAATCATGCATGAGGATTATCCATGTTTTGTTTTTGGAACGTTCACTCCCTCTTCCAGTATTGGTGGAAAGTCGGGTGGTATGCTGTCAACTATGCAGGTAAAGCATGGGCTAAAGAAAAGAGAAGTCACCTACCTTGCGGCTTTGATGGAGATTAAAGAAGGTCTTGTTGCGGAGGTGCCTGACAGTGTGGCGGATCTGTTGGGAGAGTTCACTGATGTGATGCCTCCTGAACTCCATAAGTGTCTTCCCCCGAGGCGTGCCACTGACAACAAGATTGATTTGGTGCCTGGTTCCAAACCACCAGCACAAGCCCCATATCGCATGAGTCCGCTAGAGTTGGCAGAACTAAGGAAGCAGTTCACGGAGTTGTTGGATGTAGGCCTAATTTAGCTCTCAAAAGTGCCATATGGTGCCCCGGTGTTGTTTCAGAGGAAACACGATTGCTTCCTACGGATGTGTGTTCATTACAGGGCTCTGAACAAGGTGACCGTAAAGATTAAGTACCCTATCCCATTGATAGCGGACTTGTTTGACAAGCTAGCCAGAGCCTCATATTTCACCAAGCTGGATCTGCGATCTGGATATTGGCAAGTCAGGATTGCAGAAGGAGATGAGGGGAAAACCACGTGCATCACTCGCTATGGCTCCTACGAATTCTTGGTGATGCCGTTTGGTTTGAATAACACTCCTGCTACTTTCTGTAATTTAATGAATGATGTGTTTCACGACTTCATTGATCATTTTGTGGTTGTATATCTGGATGATATTGTTGTGTATAGTGAGTCCTTGGAAGACCACTTGTCCCACCTAAGGTTGGTGTTGTCTAGGTTGAGAGAGCACCAATTACATGTTTAAAATGAAAAATGCGAGTTTGCTCGGTAAGAGATTATGTTCCTTGGGCATAGGGTGAGTTGAGGGCAGGTTAAAATGGATGAGAGAAAAGTCTAGGCAATAGTGGAGTGGAAGGCCCCTACCAAAGTGTCTGAGTTGAGATGCTTTCTTGGTTTGTCTAACTACTACAGGAAGTTTGTACAGGGTTACTCCAAAAAGGTGGCCCCATTGACAGACTTACTCAAGTATTATAGACCCTGGAGGTAGACCATAGATTGCCAAGAAGCCTTTGACAAGTTGAAGGCAGCAGTGTCCACAGAGCCAGTCCTGAGGCCGCCTAATTTTGAGTTGCCTTTCAGTGTGCTAACTGATGCCTCAGACAAAGCCATTGGAGGTGTGTTGGTGCAGGAAGGCCACCCCATTGCCTATGAGAGTCGGAAACTCAATGATGCAGAGCAGCGGTACTCAGCCCATGAGAAAGAGATCCTGGCAGTGGTGCATTGCATTCGAACATAGAGGGTGTATTTGCTGGGTACTAGGTTCGTGGTTCTGGCCGACAATGTAGGTAACACATTCTTTTAGACTCAGAAGAAGCTTTCTGCACGGCAGGCATGGTGGCAGGAGTTCTTGGCTGAGTACGATTTTACTTGGGAACACAAGCCAGGAAGGCAAAATCAAGTGGCAGATGCCCTTAGTCGACCACAAGTGCAAGAGACAGTGCTGCCCTCACTCAAGTGTGAGTGACTTGCTAGACAAAATCAGGGATCAGGCCCCACATGATGCCACATATCAGCAAGTGGTATAGCAAGTCAGGGAGGGTGTGGTAAGGCGATACTGGCTCGATAATGATTTATTGCATGCCAAGGGTAATCGTGTATATGTTCCCAGTAGTGCAGGCTTTAGGAAGGAGATACTGCAGGAGTCTCATGATTCATAGTGGGTTGGTCATCCTGGTGTCGAAAGGATGATGTCCTTGCTGTCCCGCAACTACTACTAGCCAAAGATGGATGATGACGTCGAGGCATATGTCAAAACGTGCATCACTTGTCAGCAGGACAAGACAAAGAGGCAGAAAGAGGCGGGTTTGTTGCAGCCGCTACCCATTCCCTTGAAGCCATGGGTATTGGTTTCGATGGATTTCATTGGCGGATTCCCGAAGATTGATGGCATGGGATCTGTCATGGTGGTGGTAGATCGGTTTTCCAAGCATAAGTGTTTATTCCTGCCCCCTCTTCATGTCAAGCGGAGACAGCCGCTAAGCATTTCTACAAGCAGGTAGTAAAGTACTTTGGGTTGCCTGAAGATATTATGAGCGACCGGGATCCTCGTTTCACTGGTAGGTTCTGGACGTCATTGTTCAACATGATGGGTTCAGAATTGAAATTCTCTACTACCAACCACCCTCAGACTGATGGCCAGACAGAGTGGATCAATGGCCTACTTGTGGAATAGCTTCGGCATTACATGACGGCAAGCCAAAGGAACTAGCTTGAGTTGTTGGATTCGACCCAATTTTGCTACAATCTTCATAAGTCCTCTTCCACAGGTATGAGTCCCTTTGAGCTAGCTATGGGGCAACAGCCCCTTACTCCTAATGATGTGGCCAGGACTAGATTAGGAGGGAGATAATCGGCAAGCGGAAGCGCACTAGTTTGCCCGTTCCAAGCAAGAGCAGCTAGAGGAGGCCCAGGATAGTTTGGACAAGGCAGCCAGGCAGATGAAAAAAGTATGCGGACCGAGGAAGGAGGGACGTGCAATTCCAAGTTGGAGATAAGGTGTTGTTGAAACTTACTCCCAAAATTTGAAAGAAGATCAACAACAAGACAGTACATCGTGGGCTGGTTCCAAAGTATGACGGTCCCTTTACAATGGTGAAGAAAGTTGGCAATGTTGCATATAGATTGCAACTCCCAGAAAGGTTGAAGGTGCATCCAACCTTCCACGTGAGTTTCTTGAAGCCCTTCCACGAGGTAGTAGGCGATTAGCCTCCAAGGAAACAAACACGACGTGCTCCCCCTGCAAACAGAACTGAGGTCCAGCGTGAAGTGGAGAGATTCTAGACCACCAAACACAGGGACAAAGTAAGAAGAACAGGCGGGTTGGGTACTTGGTCAAGTGGAAGAATGCCCCAGACAGTGAGGCGAGCTGGGAAAGGGATGTGACTCTATGACAGTTTGAGAAGCAGCTAGAAGACTACCTATCAACCCTACCAATGAGGACGTTGGCTTCAATAGGTGGGGGTGGTTTGTTAGCCCCTTGAACACTTAGCATGCAGGAGTTGGCGGCACCTTGCGCCAATTTCTAGCATGGGACTTCGGAGTGGCTAGGCACTCCCTACGGTAAGGTAAAAACTGAGAGGGTCAGCCCAGGCGCGGGCATACATGCGGGTCCCAGTGTAGACCAAGACTTGGGTTGGACAAAGGATGCTGGGCTACATGTTCGTGGGCTCCATTAGATGGGTCATGGGCTTGGGCCAAGAGGCTCAAAACATGAGACTGGCTCTTGGCCAAGTCTGCATGGCACAGCTTGGCACTGCGTGGCATCGAGTCTCCTACGACGTGTGAAACGTGGGGACGTTCGGGTATGGCTCTATCTTATTGGCTGAGCATCAGGATAATGCTCATCAGATCGTGCATGGCAAAGGATCATGAGTAGATAAGGCTTATCGAGATCAAGTGATGGATGATCGTGGGAGAAAAGGCTTATCAGGATCAAGTCATGGATGAGATCGTGGGAAGATGAGGATTATCAGCCACGATAGAGATCGTGGGGAGATAATGTTTATCTCCAAGCCCTAGATAGCTGGGGTTGTCAGCTATGTATAGACCCTATGGGTTGTCAATTGTACTCAGCGAAAGAGAAATCACTCAGAGAGAAAGAGTGAAACACTGTTGAGAGTTCAAGTGATTGTTCCTTTGTATTACTTGAGTGAAGTAATAAAAGGTTGGGAAAGGTTCCCGTATATGCTCTTGTGTTTCTTTTGAGTGTGTGAGTTGTGTGCCTTACTTATAAAGTTCCATTGTGCAAATCGTTGTGTGTGTGGTTGGCTGACACTAAGAGTGACTTAGTGCCATCAGAAGGTAAAATTTTGGGTGAGAAAATTAGCCCTGTGACAGCTGGTATCAGAGCATAAAGGTTCGATCAATGGCAGGTGGTTCGGGTCTTGATGTTGTACGTGAGCATTTAGCCAAACTTTTTGAGGTACTCGATGAACTTCTGGAGGATGCAAATTTCATCGTCTTCTAGACATTGGCACTCCATACGCAGTACATAATCGATCTGCAGTGGCAACAAGAAGTGGTGGCCTCCTCAAACACAGCCTTTTGGCTTGAGGAGATGGCAGCAGAAATAGCCATCCTCAAGAAGGCTGTGGCCTCTCAACCAAGCGAAGGTGTCATGGAGGGCTCGGCTAAGATGAAGGTGTCAGAGCCAAAAGCCTTCGAGGGAACGAGGGATGCCAAAGAGATCTACAATTTTTTGTGGGATATGGAGCAGTACTTCAAAACTGCCCGAGTGCCACACGACGAGAAGGTCAATTTGACCAGCATGTATCTAGCCAAGGATGCCAAGCTGTGGTGGCAAACTCAGTTGGATGACGATGCAAATGTGTGTAGGCCTAAGATCGAGACGTGGGAGAGCTTAAAGAAGGAGTTGAAGGACAAGTTCTTACCCTGCGACACATTATGGGTTGCGAGGGAATCCTTGAAGAAGTTGAAGAAGAGTGGTACGGTGCGTGACTACGTGAAGGAATTCAATTCCTTGATGCTTGGCATCTGCGACATGTCGGATGAGGACAAGCTTTTCAACTTCCTATCCGGTCTTCAAACTTGGGCTCAACACGAGCTTAGAAGGCAAGGTGTGAAGGACCTTCCTTCAGCAATGGCTGCAGCTGATGATTTAGTTGATTTTTGGATCAACAAGTCTCCTGATTTTGATGCTGGAAAGTAGCCCAAGGAAAAGGGCAAGAAGAAGAAGGAGGGCAAGAAGGATAAGTACAACGGTGGCGGCAAAGATAAAGGCAAAGCCATCTACCAAGAACAAGGTAAAGGAAAAACTAACTCGAGTTGTTACATATGTAATGGACCACACAGGGCTAAGGAGTGGCCCAAACGGGAGAAGTTAAGTGCCATAGTTGTTGAGGAGAGTGGCCTCTCGGATGATGTTGGCCCCTCTCGTGTCAATCCTCTGCAGTTGGTGAGTACTGTGCAACCTGGACGTGCCCCACAATCCAGCTTGATGTATGTGAAGATCAGGCTCAGTAATAAAGAGTTGATGGTGATGGCCGACACTGGTGCTACCCACAACTTTGTTGCTGAGAGGATGGTGGAGTCATTGGGTCTGAAAGTCACGATGACTAGGAGTCGAATGAAGAAAGTCAACTCGGCAGCCCGGGAGGTGCTTGGCATGGCATTAGGAGTGTAGGTAACTATAGGCAATTGGTCTAATAATCTTAACTTCACTGTGGTTCCGTTAGATTATTTTGATATCATACTAGGAGTAGATTTCTTTGTGAGCGCAAAAGTTGATCTGTTGCCTCACTTGGGTGGTCTCATGATCATGCATGAGGATCAGCCATGTTTCGTTGCTGGAACGTTCACTCCCTCTTCCAATATTGGTGGGAAGTCAGGTGGTATGCTGTTAGCTATGCAGGTGAAGCATGGGTTGAAGAAGGGAGAAGCCACCTTGTAGCTTTGATAGAGATCAAAGAAGGTATTGTTGCGGAGGTGCCTGATAGTGTAGCAGATCTGTTGGGAAAGATCACTGACGGGATGCCTCCTGAACTCCCCAAGTGTCCTCCCCCGAGGCGTGCCTCGGACCACAAGATCGATTTTGTTCCCGATTCCAAACCACCAGTACAAGCCCCATATTGCATGAGTCTACTAGAATTGGCAGAACTGAGGAAGCAGTTGACGGAGTTGCTGGATGCAGTCCTAATTCAGCCCTCCAAAACGCTATATGGTGCCCCGGTGTTGTTTCAGAGGAAACACAATGGCTCCTTGCGGATGTGTGTTGATTACAGGGCTCAAAACAAGGTGACGGTGCAGAACAATTACCCTATACCATTGATAGCGGACTTGTTTGACAGGCTGGCAAGAGCCTCGTATTTCACCAAGCTGGATCTGCGGTCTAGATGTTGGCAAGTCAGGATTGCAGAAGGAGATGAGGGGAAAACCACATGCATCACTCGCTATGGCTCCTACGACTTCTTGGTGATGCCATTCGTTTGACTAACGCCCCTGCTACTTTCTGTAATTTAATGAATGATGTATTTCATGACTTCATTGATCATTTTGTGGTAGTATATCTGGACGATATTGTTGTGTACAGTGAGTCATTGGAGGATCACTTGTCCCACCTGAGTTTGGTATTGTCTAGGCTGAGAGAGCACCAATTATATGTTAGAAAGGAAAAATATGAGTTTGCCAGGTGAGAGATTATGTTCCTTGGGCATAGGGTGAGTCGAAGGCAAGTTAAAATGGACGAAAGAAAAGTCCAGGCAATAGTGAAGTGGGAGGCCCCTACCAAAGTGTCTGAGTTGAGATCCTTTCTTGGTTTGTCTAACTATTATAGGTAGTTCGTGCAGGGTTACTCCAAAAAGGTGACCCCATTTACAGACTTACTCAAAAAGGATAGACCTTGGAGGTGGACCACATATTGCCAAGAAGCCTTAGACAAATTGAAGGCAGCGGTGCCCACGAAGCCGGTCCGGAGGCTGCTTGATTTTGAGTTGCCTTTCAGTGTGCTAACTGACGCCTCAGATAAAGCCATTGGAGGTGTGTTGGTGTAGGAAGGCCACCCCATTGCCTATGAGAGCCGAAAACTCAAAGATGTAGAGCAGTGGTACTCAACCGATGAGAAGGAGATGCTGTCAGTGGTGCATTGCCTTCGCATATGGAGGGTGTATTTGCTGGGTACCAGGTTCGTGGTTCGGACCAAGAATGTGGCTAGCACATTCTTTCAGACTCAGCAGAAGCTTTCTGCACAACAGGCATGGTGGCACGAGTTCTTGGCTGAGTACAATTTTGCTTGGGAACACAAGCCAGGAAGGCAAAATCAGGTGGCAGATGCCCTAAGTTGCCGATAAGTGCAAGAGACGGTTTCTGCCCTCACTCAAGTGCAGAGTGACTTGCTAGACAAAATTAGGGATTGGGCCCCACATGATGCCACATATCAGCAAGTGGTACAGTAGGTCAAAGAGGGTGCGGTAAGGCGATACTGGCCCGATAATGATTTATTGCATGCCAAGGGTAATCGTGTATATGTTCCCAGTGGTGCTGCCCTTAGGAGGGAGATATCCGGTAGCACACCAGTTTCCCCGTTCTAAGCAAGAGCGGCTAGAGGAGGCCCAGGATAGCTTGGACAAGGCAGCCAGGCGGATGAAAAAGTATGCAGACCGAGAAAGAACGGACGTGTAGTTCCAAGTTGGGGACAAGGTGTTATTGAAACTTACTCCCCAAATTTGGAAAAAGATGAGCAGCAAGATAGTGCATCGTGGGCTGGTTCCAAAGTATGACGGTCCCTTCACAGTGGTGAAGAAAGTTGACAATGTTGCATATAGGTTGCAACTCCCAGAAAGGTTGAAGTTGCATCCAGCCTTCCACGTGAGTTTTTTGAAGCCCTTCCACGATGAAGCGAGCTATGAGCCTCCAAGAAAACAAGCACGACGTGCTCCCCCTACAATCAGAACTGAGTTCTAGCATGAAGTTGAGAGAATTCTAGACCACCGAACGCAAGGACAAAGTAAGAAGAACAGGCGGGTTGCGTACTTGGTCAAGTGGAAGAATGTCCCAGACAGTGAGGTGAGTTGCGAAAGAGATGTGACTCTATGGCAGTTCGAGAAATAGGTGGAAGACTACCTATCAACCCTACCAATGAGGACGTTGGCTTCAACAGGTGGGGGTGGTTTGTTAGCCCCTCGAACACTTGGCATGCGGGAGTTGTCGGCACCTTGCGCCAATTCCTTGCATGGGACTTTGGAGTGGCTGGGCACTCCCTAAGGCAAGGTGAAAACTGAGAGGGTCAGCATAGGCACAGGCTTACATGCAGGTCTCAGTGTGGACCAAGACTTGGGTTGGACAGAGGATGCTGGGCTACATGTTCATGGGTTCCATCAGATGGGCCATGGGCTTAGGCCAAGAGGCCCAACACACAAGACTGGGTCATGGCCAAGTCTGCATGGCATTGCGTGGCATCGAGTCTCCTACAATGTGTAGAACATGGGGACGTGCAGGTGTGGCTTTTTTCGGTTGGCCGAGCATCAGGAAAATGCTCATCAGATCGCGCATGGCAAAGGATCGTGGATAGATAAGGTTTATCGAAGATCAACTGATGGATGATCGTGGGAGATAAGGCTTGTCAGGATCAAGTCATGGATGAGATCATGGGAAGATGAGGATTATCAGCCACGATAGAGATCGTGGGGAGATAATGTTTATGTCCAAGTCCTAGATAGCTGGGGGTGTCAGCTATGTATAGACCCTATGAGTTGTCATTTGTACTCAGCGAAAGAGAAATCACTCAAAGATAAAGAGTGAAACATTGTTGAGAGTTCAAGTGATTGTTCCTTTGTATTACTTGACTTAAGCAATAAAAGGTTGGGAAAGGTTCCAGTATATGCTCTTATGTCTCTTTTGAGTGTGCGCGTTGTGTACCTTACTTTTGAAGTTCCATTGTGCAATCCTTATGTGTGTGTGATTGGCTGAGACTAAATGTGACTTAGTGCCATCACAAAGCGAAATTTTGGGTGAGAAAATTAGCTCTGTGACAGCTACCATGGTGGTGACGGGTGATGGAGAATTAGGGTTCAATTCCGGGGAGGGAGCCTGAGAAACGGCTACCACATCCAAGGAAGGCAGCAGGCATGCAAATTACCCAATTCTGATATGAGGAGGTAGTGGCAATAAATAACAATACCAGGCTCTTACGAGTATGGTAATTGGAATGAGCACAATCTAAATGCCTTAACGAGGATCCATTGGAGGGCAAGTATGGTGCTAGCAGTCGCGGAAATTCCAGCTCCAATAGCGTATATTTAAGTTGTTACAGTTAAAAGGCTCGTAGTTGGACCTTGGGATGGGTCGATCGGTCCGCCTTTTGGTGTGCACCTTTCGCTTCGTCCCTTCTACCGGCGATGCGGTTCTGGCCTTAACTGGCTGGGTCGTGCCTCTGATGCTGTTACTTTGAAGAAATTAGAGTGCTCAAAGCAAGCCTACGCTCTGGATACATTAGCATGGGATAACATCATAGGATTTCGATCCTATTGTGTTGGCCTTCGGGATCAGAGTAATGATTAACAAAGACAGTCGGGGGCATTTTTATTTCATAGTCAGAGGTGAAATTCTTGGATTTATGAAAGACTAACAACTGAGAAAGCATTTGCCAAGGATGTTTTCATTAATCAAGAATGAAAGTTGGGGCCTCAAAGACGATTAGATACCGTCCTAGTCTCAACTATAAAAGATGCCGACCAAGGATCGACGGAAGTTGCTTTTAGGACTTAGCCGGAACCTTATAAGAATCAAAGTCTTTGGGTTCTAGGGGGAGTATGGTCGCAAGGCTGAAACTTAAAGGAATTGCCGGAAGGGCACCACTAGGAGTGGAGCTTGCGGCTTAATTTGACTCAACACGGGGAAACTTACTGGGTCCAGACATAGTAAGGATTGACAGGATGAGACAAGAAAACCAGTCTATTTCCCCGCACGAGTGTAAAAGGTCAGACGACAATAACAGTAAAAGTAGACTCTTTGCCCGCAATAGTATAAGAGGCGAAAAGCACTTTAACAAAAGAATACTCATTACCTACATGAGTAGAAAAGGCAACACGATAACAACAAAAAAGCAGACTCCTTTGCCCGCACTAGTTAGAAGGCTAGACGCTAGCAAAAGAAAAGCAGACTCCTTCCCCACATAAGTATAAAAGGGGACACGACAACAACATGGAAAGCTGCTCGTCTGCATGAGAATAAAAAGTGACAGGGCAATAACAACAAAGCCTGAATCCTTGGCTGTACGATTATAAAAGACGAGATGGTAGCAACAACATACTTCCTGCTAGCACGAGTATGAAAGGAGAGACAACAACAACAAAGCATGCTCGTTGCTCGCATGAGTTTGAAAGATGAGACGGAAGCAACAACAAAACCTAACACCTTGCCCGCAATAGCATAAAAGGTGAGACGGAAACGACAGTAAACGTAGACTTCTTGCCCTCAAGAGTATAAATGGCAAAAAGTATAAAAGTAAAAGTATACACCTTGCTCGGACGGGAATAAAAGGTGAGACAGTAACAACAGCAAAGTTGGCTCCTAGCGCGCATGAGTTCAAAGGCTAGACGACAACAACAGAAAAAGCAGATTCCTTGCCAGCAAGACTATAAAAGCATAGATAGCAACAACAAAGTATATTGCCTGCCCGCACGAGTGTAAAGGACGACATGGGAACACCAACAAATCCAGACTCCTTGCCCATACAAGTTTAAAAGGCTAGACGACAATAACAACAAAAGCATACTCCCTTCCCGCATGAGTATAAAAGGCGAGATGGCAACAACAAAGCATACTCCTTACCTGCATGAGTGTAAAAGGCAAAACAGTAACAACAACAAAACCAGACTCATTGTCGGCACGAGTATAAAAGGCTAGACAAAAACAACAACAAAAGTACACTGCTTGTTTACAAAAGTTTAAAGGAAAAAAGTACAATAACAAAAGTATACTCCTTACTTGCATGAATATAAAGGGCGAGATGACAACAACAAAGCATACTCTTTGCTCACACAGGTATAAAAGGTGAGATGGCAACAGCAAAGCATGCTCCTTGCCCGCACGAGTATAAAAGGTGACATGGCAACAACAACAAAACCAGACTCTTTACCCATACAATTATAAAAGGTGATATGGTAACAACAACAAAAGTGTACTCCCTACCCATATGAGTATAAAAGGCATGATGCCAACAGCAAAGCATACTCCTTTCCTGTATGAGTATAAAAGGCGAGGCGACAACAACAACAAAAGCAGACTCTTTGCTCGCACAAGTGTAACAGGCAAGACAGCAAAAAAGTACAATGACAAAAGTATACTCCTTGCCTACACAACCATCAAAGGCGAAATGGCAACAACAAAACATACTCATTGCTCGCACGAGCATAAAAAGCATGGCGGCAACAACAAAGCATTCTCTTTGCCTACACGAGCATGAAAGGCAAGTTGGCGCAACAACAAAACTAGCTCCTTGCCCTCATGAGTACAAAAGGCGAGATGACAACGACAACAAAAGTATACTCCATTCCCACAAGAGTATAGAAGGTGAGACGACAACAACAAAGCATACTCCTTACCTGTATAAGTATAAAAGTCGAGTCGGTAACAATGGCAAAACTTGAATCCTTGCCTGCATGAGCATAAAAAGCGAGATGGCAACAACAACAAATGTAGACTCCTTGCCCGCAAGAGTATAAATGGCAAAAAATAATACAACAAAACTGTACTCCATGCCAGCACAAGTATAAATGGCAAGACGACAACAGCAGCAAAGCAGACTCTTAACCTGGGCAAGTATGAAATGCGAGACAACATTAACAGCAAAAGTAGACTCTTTGCCTGCAAGAGTAAAGAAGGCGACAAGTGCAATAGCAAAACCAACCCACTTGCCTACACGAGCATAAAAGATGAGATGGCAACAACAATAGAAATATACTCTTTTATACTCTTTGTCTACAAGAGTATAAAAGTCAAAAAGTACAACAACAAAAGTATAATCCTTCCCCGTATAAATAAAAAAGGTGAGACGGGAATAACAGCAAAATAGACTCCTAGCTGGCATGAGTTAAAAGGCTAGACGCCAGCAACAAAAAAAGTGGACTCTTTACCCACACAAGTATAAAAGGCAAGATGGCTTCAACAAAGCATGCTAATTGCCCGCTCGAGAATAAAAGGTGACACGACAACAACAGCAAAACCAGACTCCTAGGCCATGCGAGTATAAAAGGCAACACGGTAGCAACAATAAGAGCATACTCCCTGCTAGCACAAGTATAAAAGGAGAGACAACAACAACAAAGCATAATCCTTTTCGGCATCAGTGTAAAAGACGAGACAGCAACAACAAAGCATAATCCTAGCCCGTATGAGTATAAAAGACGTGACTACAAAAATAAGAAAACTAGACACCTTGCCTATGAAATCATAAAAGGTGAGACGACAATCACAGTAAAAGTAGACTCTTTGCCCGCAAGAGTACAAACAACAGAAAGTACAATAACAAAAGTATACACCTTGCCCGCATGAGAATAAAAGACCTGACGGTAACAACAACAAAGCAAACTCCCCGCCCACACGAGTTAAAAGGTTAGACGACAGCAACAGCAAAAGCATATTCTTTGCCTGCAAGAGTATAAAAGCCATGACGGCAACAACAAGGCACACTGCTTGCCCTCACGAGTGTAAAAGGCGACAAGGCAACAACAACAAAACCAGACTCCTTGCCCGTACGAGTATGAAAGGTGACACGACAATAACAACAAAAGCATACTCCCTGCCTACAAGAGTATAAAAGGGGAGACGACAACAGTAAAGCATACTCCTTGCCCACATGAGCATAAAATACCAGACAGCTAGAATAAGAAAACCAGACACCTTGCCCACACGAGCATAAAAAGTGAGACGGCAACAACAGCAAAAGTTGGCCCCTTGTCGACAAGTGTACATATGGCAAAAAGTACAATAATAAAAGTATACACCTTGGCCACGCGAGACTAAAAGGCCAGACAGTAACAATAGGAAGGTATACTCCTAGACCGCACGAGTGAAAAGGCTAGATGACAACAACAACAAAAGTAGATTCCTTGCCTACAAGAGTATAAAAGGGAAAACAGCAACAACAAAGCATTCAGCTTGCCTACACGAGTTTAAAAGGTGACATGATAACAACAACAAAACCAGACTCCTTGCCCGCACGAGTATGAAAGGCGAGACGGTGACAACAGCAAAACCAAACTCCTTGCCCGCACAAGTATAAAAAGCGAGATAGCAACAACAACAAATGCAGACTGCATTTTCGCAAGAGTTTAAAGGCGAAAAGTGCAACAACAAAAGCATACTCCTTACCTACACGAGTATGAAAGGTGAGACGGCAACAAAAAAGCATACTCCTCGCTTGCATGAGCATAAAAAGTGAGACGATAACAACAGAGTATGCTCCTTGCTCGTACAAGCATAAAAGGCGAGCCAGCAACAGCGAGAAAACTAGACTCCTTGCCCACACAACTATAAAAGTTGAGAGGACAACAACAACAAAACCAAACTCCTTACCCCCGCGAGTGTCAAAGGCGAGATGGCAACAACAATAAAAGTAGACTCCTTGCCCGAAAAAGTCTAAAAGGTGAAAAGTACAACAAAAAATATACTCCTTGCCCACACGAGTATAAAAGGCAAGATGGTAACAACAGCAAAGCAGACTCCTAGCCTGCACGAGTTAAAAGGCTAGACAGCAACAACAATAAAAGTTGACTCCTTTCCTGTAAGATCATGAAAGACGACAAATGCAACAATAAAAGTATACTCCTTGCCCAACCAAGGATAAAATGTTAGACGGCAACACCAACAAAAGCAAACTCCTTTTCTGCAAGAGTATAAAAGACGATACGACAACAACAAAACACATTCCTTGCTCGTACAAGTATAAAAGGCGAGACAACAACAACAAAGCATGTTGTTTGCTTGAACGAGTACAAAAGGCAACACATCAACAACAACAAAACCAGACTCCTTACCCGTATGGGTATTAAAGGTGAGACGACGACAACAACAAAAGCCTACTCCCTATCTACACGAGTATAAAAGGCGAGACGTCAACAGCAAAGCATACTCCTTGCCCGCATGACTATAAACGAGAAGACGATAATAGCAAGAAAACCAGACTCCTTGCCCACATAAGTGTAAAAGGTAAGACAACAACAGCATCAAAAGTAGACTCCTTGTACGCAAGAGTGTCAAAGTCAAAAGTACAACAACAAAATTATACCCCTAGCCCGCACAAGTATAAAGGGAACATGACAACAACAACAAAACTTGTCTCCTTGCCTGCATGAGTATAAAGGCAAGACAACAACATCTACAAGTGCAGATTCCTTGTCAGTAAGAGTACAAAAGATGAAAAGCATGGAAATAAAAATATACTCCTTCCCCACACGAGTAGAAGAGGCAAGATGACAACAACAACAAAACCAAAATCCCTATCCACACAAGGATAAAAGGCGAGACAACAACAACAGCAAAAGCAAACTATTTGCCAGCAAACGCAAAAAAGGCAACAACTACAAGAACAAAGCCAGCCCACTGGCCCGCATGAGCATTAAAAGTGAGACGGCAACAACAGCTAAAGTAGACTCTTTGCTGTCAAGAGTATAAAAGGTGAAAAGTACAACAACAAAAGCATGCTCCTTGCCCACACGAATATAAAAGGCAAGACAATAACAATAGCAAAGCAGACTCCTAGCCTGGACGGCATAAAAGGCTAGACGCCAACAACAACAAAGGCAAACTCCTTGCCCACACAAGTATAAAAGGCGAGATGGCATCAACAAAGCATGCTCCTTGCCCGAACAAGAATAAAAGGTGACATGGCAACAAAAACAAAAGCGAACTTCTCGGCCGTACGAGTATAAAAGGTGAGACGATAGCAACAATAAAAGTACACTCCCTACTAGCACGAGTATAAAAGAGAGACAGCAACAGTAAATCATAATACTTCCCCGTACAAGTACGAGAGGCGAGACGACAACAACAACAAAACCAAACTCCCTATCCACACGAGGATAAAAGGCGAGATGACAACAACAGCAAAAGTAGACTCTTTTCCCGCAAGAGTAAAAATAGCGACAAGAACAACAGCAAAACCAGCACACTTGCCTGCACGAGCATTAAAGGCGAGACTACAACAACAACAAAAGTAGACTCTTTGCCCTCAAGAGTATAAAAGCTGAAAAGTACAACAACAAAAGCATACTCCGTGCCAACACAAATATAAAAGACGAGATGATAACAACTGCAAAGCAGACTCCTAGCCTGCACGAGTTAAAAGGAAAGACGCTAGCAACAACAAAGGCAGACTCCTTGCCCACACAAGTATAAAAGCCGAGATGGTGTCAACAAAGCATGCTGCTTGCCCAAACGAGAATAAAAGGTGACACAGCAACAAGAACAAAACCAGACTCCTAGATCGTACGAGTATAAAAGGCTAGACGATAGCAACAATAAAAGTACACTCCCTACTAGCACGAGTATCAAAGAGAGACAGCAATAGCAAATCATAATACTTCCCCGCATGAGTATGAGAGGCAGGACGACAACAACAGCAAAACCAAACTCCATATCCACATGAGGATAAAAGTCGAAACGACATCAACAGCAAAAGTAGACTCTTTTCCCACAAGAGTAAAAAAAGTGACAAGAACAACAGAAAAACCAGCCCACTTGCCCGCACGAGCATTAAAGTTGAGACGGCAACAACGGCAAAAGTAGACTCTTTGCGTATGACGATAACAACAGCAAAGCAGACTCCTAGCCTGCACGAGTTAAAAGGCTAGACGCCATCAACAACAAAGGCAAACTCCTTGCCCACCGAGTATAATAGACGAGATGGCATCAACAAAGCATGTTGCTTGCCCGCACGAGAATAAAAGGTGACACGGCAACAAGAACAAAACCAAACTCCTCGACTGTACGAGTATCAAAGGCGAGACGATAGCAGCAATAAATGCACACTCCCTGCCAGCACGAGTATAAAAGAGAGACAGGAGTAGCAAAGCATAATCCTTGCCCGCATGGGTCTAAAAGATGAGACAGCAACAACAAGAAAACCAGACACCTTGCCCGCACGAGCATAAAAGGTGATACGGCAAGAACAACAAAAGTAGACTCTTGACCCGCAAGAGTACAAACAGCGGAAAGTACAATAACAAAAGTATATGCATTGCTTGCACGAGAATAAAAGGCCAAACAATGACAACAGCAAAGCAGGCTCCTAGCATGCGCGAGTTAAAAGGCTAAACGTCAACAACCAGAAAGACAGATTTCTTGCTTGCAAGAGTATAAAAGGTAAGGTGACAAAAACAAAGCATATTGCTTGCCCGCATGAGTGTAAAAGGCGACATGGCAACAACAACAAAACCAGACTCCTTGACCATACGAGTGTGAAAGGTGAGATGACAATAACAAAAAAAGCATACTCCCTGCCTGCACGAGTATAAAAGGCCAGACGACAACGGCAAAGCATACTCCTTGCCCGGATGAGTATAAAAGGCGACACATCAACCGCAGCAAAACCAGACTCCTTGCCCGCGCAAGTATAAAAAGCAAGACACCAACAACAACAAAAGCAGACTACTTGTTCTCAAGAGTTTAAAGGTGAAAAGTACAACATCAAATGTATACTCCTTGCCTGCACGAGTATGAAAGGCGAAACGACAACAATAACTCATACTCCTTTCTCGTACAAGCATAAAAAGCGGGATAGTAACAATAGAACATGCTCCTTGCCCCTAGGGGCATAAAATGCGAGCCAGCAGCAACAACAAAACCATACTCCCTACCCACACGAGTTTAAAAGGTGAGACAACAACAACAACAACCAAACTAGACTCCCTGCCCGCACGAGTATAAAAGGCGAGACGACAACAACAACAACAACAAAAGCAGACTCCTTGGCCGCAAGAGCATAAAAGGTAAAAAGTGCCGCAACAAAAGTACACTCCATGCCCGCAGAGTATAAAAGGCGAGGGGGTAACAACAACAAAGCAAACTCGGAGCCTGCACAAGTTTAAAGGCTAGACAACAACAATAATATAAATAGACTCCTTTCCTGCAAGAGCATAAGAGACGACAAGTACAATAACAAAATATTCCTTGCCTGACCGAGTATAAAAGGCTAGACAGCTACAACAACAAAAGTAGACTCCTTTTCCAGAAGAGTATAAAAGGCGATACAGCAACAACGAAGCATATTCCTTGCCTGCAGGAGTAGAAAAGGCAAGACGGCAACAACAAAGCATGTTGGTTGCCCACACGAGTATAAAAGGTAACACGGCAACAACAACAACAAAAGCATACCCCTTGCCCGTGCGAGTATAAAACGTGTGATGTCAACAGCAAAGCATACACATTCCCTGCATGAGTATAAAAGGTGAGACAGAAACAAGAATAAAACTAGGCTGTTTGCCTGCACAATTGTAGAAGGCAAGACAGCAACAACAACAAAAGTAGACGCCTTGTCTGCAAGAGTGTAGAAGGAAAAAAGTGCGCCAACAAAATTATACTGCATGCCCGCACAAGTATAAAAGGCGAGACGATAACAACAACAAAAACAGACTCCTTACTTGCAGAGTATAAAAGGCAACATAGCAACATCTACAAATTTTGACTCCTCGCTCGCAAGAGTATAAAAAGTAAAAAGTACAGTGACAAAAGTATACTCCTTGCACACATGAGTATAAAAGGCATAACGAGAACAACAACAAAACCAAACTCCCTGCCCGCACGAGTACAAAAGGCGAGATGACAACAACAATAAAAGAAGACTCCTTGCCAGCAAGATTATAAAATGCGAAAGGTAAGACAACAAAAAGTATACTCCTTGCCCGAGCGAATGTAAAAGGCAAGACGGCAACAACCGCAAAGCAGACACCTAACCCACACGAGTATAAAAGGCGAGACAGCAACAACAATGAAAGCTGACTCCTTTCCCGTAAGAGTATAAAAGGCAAGACGACATCAACAAAGTATACTCCCCGCTCGCACAAGTATAAATGGCGACATGGGAACTACAAAGTGTGGTGCTTGCCCATGCGAGAATAAAAGGCAAGATGATAACAATAACAAGACTAGACTCTTTGCCCGTATGGGTGTGAAATCAAAGACAACAACAACAGCAAAAGTAGACTCCTTGCCCGCAATAATATAAAAGGTGAAAAGCACAAAAATGAAAGCATACTCCTTACCTGTACAAGTATAAATGGCGAGACGGTAACAATAACAAAGCAGACTCCTAGCCCTCACGAGTGTAAAAGACAATACGACAATAATAGCAAAAGCAGACTCCTTATCCACAAGAGTATAAAATGTGAGGTGACGTTAACAAAGCACACTCCTTGCTCGCATGAGTATAAAGGATGAGACAGTAACAATAAAGCATGTTGCTTGCCCGTACGAGTATAAAAGGCGAGATGACAACAATAACAAAACTAGACTCCTTGCCCGTACGATTAGAAAAATATGAGATGACAACAACAGTAAAAGTATACTCTTTGCTTGGAAGGATATAAAAGGCAAAAAGTGCAAAAATAAAAGTATAATCCTTGCCCGGACGAGTATAAAAGCAAGATGGTGACAACAGCAAAGCAGGCTACTGGCCCGCACGAGTATAAAATGTTATACTGTAACAATAGCAAAAGTAGACTCCTTACCTGTAAGAATATAAAAAGTGAAAAGCACAAAAATAAATGTATACTCCTTGCCTGCATGAGTATAGAATCGGATATGGTAACAATAGCTACGCAGACGCCTATCCCTCACGAGCATAAAAGCCAAAATGACAACAACAACAAAGGTAGACTCCTGGCTTGCAAGAGTATAAAAGGCGAGACGACAACAACAAAGCATACTCCTTACTCACTTGAGTATAAACGGCAAAACAGAATTAAAAAAGCAAACTCCTTAGTCGCACGAGTGTAAAATGCAAGACGGCAACAACAAAGCATGCTTTTAGCCAGCACAAATATAAAAGGCGAGTCAGCAACAACAACAAAACCAGTCCCCTTGCCCGCATAAGTATAAAAGGAGAGGCGGCAACAGCAACTGCATACTCCTTGCTCGCACAAGTATGAAAGGTGAGACGACAACAATAAAGCATGCTCCTTACCCGTACGACTATAAAAGGGAAGATGACAACGACAACAAAAGTAGACTCCTTAGCAGTGAGAGTGTAAAAGGCGAGATGACAATAACAACAAACGCATACTCTTTGCATGCACAAGTATAAAAGGCGAGACGGCAACAACAAAGCATACTCCTTGCCCGCAAGAGCATAAAAGGTGAGGCAACAACAAGAAAGCATGATCCTTACTTGCACGAGTATAAAAGGTGAGACAGCATGAGCAAAGCTTAGTCTTTGCTCGCATGAGTATAAAAGGAAAGTCGATAACAACAACAAAAATGGTACCCTTGCCAACACGAGTATAAAAAGCGATACAGTAACAATAACTAAAGTAGACTCGTTGGCCGTAATAGTATAGAAGGTAAAAGTCCAACAACAAAAGCATACTTAATGCCCATATAAGTATAAAAGGTGAGGCGGGAATAGTAGCATAAACTGCACAAGTGTAAAAGGCGAGACAGCAACAACAACAAAATCAGACTCTTTGCCCGCAACAGTAAAAGGCGACAAGTACAACAACAAAACCAGACTCTTTGTCTGCACGGGCAAAAAAGTCGAGACGGCAGCAGCAAGTAGATTCCTTGCCTGCAAGATCATAAAAGGCGGAAAGTAAAACAACTAAAGTATACTCCTTGCCTGAATGATTAGAAAAGGAGAGACAGTAACCACAGCAAAATAGACTCTTAGCCTACACAAGTGAAAGGGCTAAACGACACCAACAACAAAAGTAGACTCTTTGTCCACATGAGTATAAAAGATGAGATAGCAACAACAAAGCATACTCTTTGCCCGCACCAGCATAAACGGCATGACAGTAACAACAAAGCATGCTGCTTGCCTACACAAGAATAAAAAGTAGCACATTAACAACAACAAAACCAAGCTCCCTGCCTGTACGATTGTAAAAGGCGAGACTATAACAACAATAAAAGCATACTTGCTGCCAACATGAGTATAAAAGGCGACATGGCAATAGTAAAGCATACTCCTTACCCACATGAGTATAAAAGGTGAGACAGCAACAACAACAAAAGCAGACTCCCTGCCAGCAAGAGTATAAAAAGCAAGAAGTATAACAACAAAAGTACACTCTTTGCCTGCACAAGTATAAAAGGCAAGATGATAACAACAACAAATCAGACTTTTTGCACGGGCATAAAAGGCGACATAGAAATAACAACAAAAGCAAACTTTTTGCCTGTAAGAGTATAAAAGGCGAAAAGTACAACAATAAAAGTATGCTCTTTGCCCATACGAGTATAAAAGGTGAGACGGCAACAACAGCAAAGCAAACACCAAACCTGCAAGAGTATAAAAGCCAAGATGGCAACAACAATAAAAGCAAACTCCTTGCCTGCAAAAGTATAAAAGATGACAAGTACAATAACAAAAATATACTCCTCACCCGAATAAGTATAAAAGGCGAGAGGACAACTACAACAGAAGCAGATTCCTTGCCCATGCGAGTACAAAAGGCGAGATGGCAACAACAACAAAATCATACTCCTTTCACACATGAGTATAAAAGGGGAGATGGCAACAGTGAAGCATAGTCCTTGCCCGCAAGAGAATAAAAGGCGAGATAGCAACAACAATGCATGCACCTCACCCGCACAAGTATAAAAGGCGAGATAGCAACAACAACAAAACCAGACTCTTTGCCCGCGCGAGTATAAAAGACGAGACGGTATAAAAATACAAGGTGAGATGGTACCAACAACAAAAGCATAGTCCTTACCAGCACGAGTGTAAAAAGCAAGTCGGTAACAACAACAAAACTAGTATCCATGCCCGCACGAGTATAAAAGTCGAGACAGCAGCAACAAAAAAAGTAGATTCCTTGCCCACAAGAGTATAAAAGGTAATAAGTCCAACAACAAAAGCATACTCAATGCCTTCATGAGTACAAAAGGCGAGATGTGCTTGTTGTTGTGCTTGTTGCCTTTTACACTCTTGCAGGCAAGGAGTTTACTCTTTTTGTTTTTGCCTTCTAACCTTTTGCACTCATGCGGGCTAGGACTCTGCCTTGCTGTTGTTGCCATGTTGCCTTTTATACATGCGCAAAAAGGAGTATACTTTTCTTGTTGTATATTTTGCCTTTTAAGCTCTTGCGGGCAATGAGTCTACTCTGTTGTTGTTACTATCTCTTATTTTAAACCTACTTTTGTTGTTGTGCTTGTTGCCTTTTACACTCTTGCAGGCAAGGAGTTTACTTTTTTTGTTTTTGCCTTCTCACCTTTTGTACTCATGCGGGCTGGACTCTGCCTTGTTGTTGTTGCCATGTTGCCTTTTATACATGCGCAAAAAGGAGTATACTTTTCTTGTTGTATGTTTTGCCTTTTAAGCTCTTGCAGGCAATGAGTCTACTTTGTTGTTGTTACTATCTCTTATTTTAAACTTGTGCTAGAAAAGAGTCTGGTTTTGTTGCTATTGCCGCCTCACCTTTTACACTCGTGCAGGCAAGGAGTATGCTTTGCTATTGCCATCTTGCCTTTTATGCCCGTACAAGCAAAGAGTATACTTTTGTTGTTGTTGTCATCTCTCCTTTTATGCTCGTACGGGTAAGGAGTCTGGTTTTCTTGTTGTTGCAGTCTCTCCTTTTATACTCAAGTGGGCGAGGAAAATGCTTTGTTGTTGTTGTCTTGCCTTTTATACTCATGCGGGCGAGACGAATGCTTTGTTGTTGCCATCCCGCCTTTTATATTCGTGTGGCCAAGGCGTATACTTTGTTATTGTCGTCTCGCCTTTTATACTTATGCGGGTAAGGAGTATGCCTTGTTGTTGTCATGTCGCCTTTCACACTCGTGCGGGCAGCGAGTATGCTTTTGTTATTGTTACCATCTCACTTTTTATACTCGTACAGACAAGGAGTTTGGTTTTGTTCTTGCTTTCGTCTCACCTTTCTTACTCGTGCAGGCAAGTAGCACACTTTGTTGTTGCTGGCTCGCATTTTATACTCATAAGGACAGGGAGTCTAGTTTTGCACTTGTTGCCATCTCGCCTTTTTTACTCATGCAAGCAAACAACATGCTTTGTTGTTACTGTCTCGTCTTTTATACTCATAGGACAAAAAGTATGCTTTGTTGTTGTCGTCTCACCTATTATACTCTTGCAGGCAAGGAGTCTGGTTTTGTTGTTGTTGTTGTCTCGTCTTTATACTTGTGCGGGCTAGGGGTATGCTTTGTTACTGCTACCATCTCCACTTTTATACTCGTGTGGGCTGCTTTTTTTGTTGTTGTCGTCTCGTCTATATACTCGTGCGGGCTAGGAGTATGCTTTGTTATTGCCACTGTCTCCACTTTTATACTCGTGCGACATGGAGTATACTTTTGTTGTTGTACTTTTTGCCTTTTATACTCTTGCTAGTAAAGAGTCTACTTTTGCTGTTTTTGCCATCTTGCCTTTTATCTTCGTGCGAGCAAGGACTTTGGTTTTGTTGCTGTTGCTGTCCCACATTTATACTCAGGCAGGCTAGGAGTATACTTTTGTTGTTGTGCTTGTCGCGTTTCTTACTTTTGCCAGCAAGGACTCTGCATTTGTTGTTTTTGTTGTCTTGCCTTTTAAAATCGTGCGGGCTAGGAGTTTGATTTGCTATTGTTACTGTCTCGCCTTTTTCACTGATACAGGCAAGGAGTATACTTTTGTTGTTGTACTTTTTGCCTTTCATACTCTTGTGGGCAAAGAGTCTGCTTTTGTTGTTGTTACTGCCTCGCCTTTTATACCCGTGCGGGCAAGGAGTTTGATTTTGTTGTTGTTGCTGTCTCGCCTTTTATTCTTTTGCAGGTAAGGAGTATGCTTTGTTGTTGCTGTCTCATCTTTTAAACTCGTGCCAGTAAGGAGTATACTTGACTGTCACCGTCTCGCCTCTTTTACTCATGTGAGTAAAGAGTATGCTTTTGTTGTTCTTGCCATCTCACCTTTACACTCGTATGGACAAGGAATCTACATTTATTATTTTTGCTGTCTTGCCTTTTATACTCGTACGGGTGAGGAACATGCTTTGTTGTTGTTGTCTCGCCTTTTATGCTCATACGAGCAAGGAGTATACTTTTGTTGTTGTACATTTTGCCTTTTACACTCTTGCAGGCAAGGTGTCTGCTCTCATTGTTGTTACTATCTTGCCTTTTATACCCGTGTAGGCAAAAAGACTGGTTTTGTTGTTGTCGTCGTCGTCTCGCCATTTATTCTTGTCTGGGTAAGCAATATGCTTTGCTGTTGCCATCTCGTCCTTTAGTTGTGTGGGCAAAGAGTCTAGTTTTGTTTATGTTGCCAACTCGCCTTTTATACTCTTGTAGGCAAGAAGCAAGCTTTACTATTGTCGTCTTGCTTTTTATACTTGCATGGGCTAGGAGTGTGCTTTTGTTATTGTTGCCATCTTGCCTTTTATACTCTCATGGGCATGGAGTCTTCATTTGTTGTGGTTGCTGTCTCACGTTTATGCTCATGCATGCTAGGAGTATGCTTTGTTTTTGCTACTGTTTTCCCTTTTATACTCGTGTGGGAAAGGTGTATACTTTTGTTGTTGTACTTTTTGTCTTTTATACTCTAGCGGGCAAGGAGTCTACTTTTGCTGTTGTTGCCGTCTCGTCTTTTATCTTCGCATAGGCAAGGACTCTGGTTTTGTTGTCCTTGCCGTCTTGCCCTTTATACTCCAGTGGGCTAGGAGTATACTTTTGTTGTTGTGATTGTCGCCTTTCATACTCTTGCGGGCAAGGAGTCGACATTTGTTGTTTTTGTTGTCTAGCCTTTAAACTCGCATGGTCTACTAATCCGTTTTGCTATTATTACAATCTCGCCATTTATACTTGTGCGAGTAAAGAGTACACTTTTGTTATTGCACCTTTCACCTTTTATACTGATGTCTACAAAGAGCCTACTTTTTGTTGTTGTTACTGTCTCGTTCTTATACCCGTGCGAGCAAGGAGTCTGATTTTGTCGTTGTTGTCGCCTTGCCTTTTATTCTTGTGCAGATAAGGAGTATGCTTTGCTATTGTCGTCTCACCTTTTATACTTGTGCGGGCAAGGAGTAGGCTTTGCTATTGCCGTCTCGCCTTTTTTATTCGAGCCTTTTACATTCGTACGGGCAAAAAGTCTATAATTATTATTTTTACTGTCTTGCCTTTTATACTCATACGGGGTGAGGAGCATGCTTTGTTGTTGCTATCTCGTTTTTTATAATAAAGCGGGCAAGGAGTATACTTTTGTTGTTGTACACTTTGCCTTTTATACTCTTATGGCAAGGTGTCTGCTCTTGTTGTTACAGTCTTGCCTTTTATACCAGTGTATGCAAGGAGCCTAGTTTTGCTGTTGTTGTCGTCTCGCCATTTATTCTTGTGTGGTTAAGGAGTATTCTCTGCTGTTGCCGTCTCATCTTTTATTCGTAAGGGAAAGGAGTCTAGTTTTGTGCTATTGTCAACGGGCCTTTTATACTCGTAAAGGCAAGGAGTAAGCTTTGTTGTTGCCGTCTTACTTTTTATACTTGCATGGGCAAGGAGTGTGCCTTTGTTGTTGTTGCTGTCTTGCCTTTTATGCTCTCTTGGGCACAGAGTCTGCAGTTGTTGTTGTTGCTGTCTCACTTTTATGCTCTCATGGGCTTGGAGTATGCTTTGTTGTTACTACTGTCTCCCCTTTTATATTCATACAGGCCAAAAGTATATGTTTGTTGTTGTACTTTTCGCCTTTCATAACATTGTGAGCAAGGAGTCTACCTTTGCTGTTGTTGTTGTCTCACCTTTTATCTTCATACGGGCAAGGACTCTAGTTTTGTTGTTGTCGTCTTGCCTTTCATACTCTAGCGGGCTAGGAGTATACTTTTGTTGTTGTGATTGTCTACTTTCATAGTCTTGTGGGCAAGGAATCTGCATTTGTTGTTTTTGTTGTCTAGCCTTTTAAACTTGCACGGACTACGAGTCTGCTTTGTTGTTATTACCATCTCGCCTTTTATACTCATGCGGGCAACGAGTAAACTTTTGTTGTTGTACTTTTCACCTTTTATACTCTTGTCGGCAAAGAATATGCTTTTGTTATTGTTACTGTCCCGTCTTTTATACCCGTGCGAGCAAGGAGTCTGATTTTGTTGTTGTTGCTGTCTTGCCTTTTATTCTTATGCAGGTAAGGAGTACGCTTTGCTGTTGTCGTCTCGCCTTTTATACTCGTGCAGGCATGCTTTGCTGTTGCCATCTCGCCTTTTTTACTAGTGCGAGTAAAAAGTATGATTTTGCTTTTCTTAACATCTCCCCTTTTATGCTCGTGCGGACGAGGAGTTTGCATTTATTGTTTTTGCTATCTCACCCTTTATATTTGTACAGATGAGGAGCATGCTTTGTTGTTGCTGTCTCGCATTTATACTCGTATGGGCAAGGACGATACTTTTCTTGTTGTACATTTTGCCTTTTATAGTCTTGCGGGCAAGGTATCTACTCTTGTTGTTATTGTTGTCTCGCGTTTTTTACCCATGCAGGCAAGGAGTCTGGTTTTGTTATTGTTTCCATCTCGCCTTTTATTCTCGTGCAGGTAAGGAGTATGCTTTGCTATTGCTATCTCGCCCTTTTACTTGTGCAGGCAAGGAGTCTAGTTTTGTTGTTGTTACCTACTCGCCTTTTATACCTGTGCCAGAATGAAATATGCTTTGTTGTTGCCGTCTCGCCTTTTATACTCCTGCGAGCAAGGAGCACGCTTTTGTTGTTGTTGCCGTCCTAACTTTTATACTCATGTGGGCAAGGAGTCTAATTTTGTTGTTGTTCCCTTCTTGCTTTTTCTGGTCGTGCGGGTAAGGAGCATGCTTTGTTGTTGTCATCCTGCCTTTTATACTCGTGCGTGCAAAAAGTATGCTTTGTTGTAGCCGTCTCACCTTTTATGCTATTGTGGGGAAGGAATATCCTTTGTTGTTGCGATAGGAATATGCTTTGTTGTTGCGATAGGAATATGCTTTGTTGTTGCCATCTCACCTTTTATACTCGTGTGGGCCTGTTCCCTGATTTTATGTAGCAAGTCACTCTGCACTTGAGTAAGGTCAGCAACCGTCTATTGTACTTGGCTGCCAGGCTTGTGTTCCCAAGCAAAATCGTACTGAACCAAGAACTCTTGCCACTGCGCCTGCCGTGCAGAAAGCTTCTTCTAAGTCTGAAAGAATGTGCTAGCCACATTGTCGATCTGAACCACAAACCGGGTACCCAGTAAATACACCCTCTAGGTGCGACGACAATGCACCACTGCAAGCATCTCCTTCTCATTGGCTGAGTATCGCTGCTCTGCATCATCGTGGGCTGGTTCCAAAGTATGACGGTCCCTTCACAGTGGTGAAGAAAGTGGGCAATGTTGCATAGAGGTTGCAACTCCCATAAAGGTTGAAGGTGCATCCAACCTTCCACGTGAGTTTCTTGAAGCCCTTCCACGAGGAAGCAGGCGATGAGCCTCCAAGGAAACAAGCACGACGTGCTCCCCCCTACAATCAGAACTGAGCTCCAATGTGAAGTGGAGAGAATTCTAGACCACCGAACGCAGGGACAAAGTAAGAAGAACAGGCGAGTTGAGTACTTGGTGAGGTGGAAGAATGCCCCAGATATTGAGGCGAGCTGGGAAAGAAATGTGACTCCATGGCAGTTCGAGAAGCAGGTGGAAGACTACCTATCAGCCTTACCAACGACGACGTTGGCTTCAACAGGTGGGGCTGGTTTGTTAGCCCCATGAACACTTGGCACCTAGGAGTTGGCGGCACCTTACTCCAATTCCTAGCATGGGACTTTGGAGTGGCTGGGCACTCCTTGAAGCAAGGTGAAAACTGAGAGGGTCAGCATAGGCACGGGCCTACATGCGGGTCCCAGTGTGGACCAAGACTTGGGTTGGACAAAGGATCCTAGGCTACATGTTCGTGGGCTCCATCAGATGGGCCATGGGTTTGGGCCAAGATGCCCAAAACACAGGACTAGGTCTTGGCTAAGTCTGCATGGCACTGCATGGCATTGCAAGGCATTGCGTGGCACTGAGTCTCCTACGACATGTAGAGCGTGGGGTTGTGCGGGTGTGGCTCTATCCGATTGGCCGACCATTAGGATAATGCTCATCAAATCGTGCATGACAAAGGATTGTGGGTAGATAAGGCTTATCGAGATCAAGTGATGGATGATCGTGGGAGATAAGGCTTATTAGGATCAAGTCATGGATGAGATCGTGGGAAAATGAGGGTTATCAGTCATGATAGAGATCGTGTGGAGATAATGTTTATCTCCAAGACCTAGATAGCTGGGGGTGTCAGCTATATATAGACCCTACGGGTTGTCATTTGTACTCAATGAAAGAGAAATCACTTAGAGAGAAAGAGTGAAACAGTGTTGAGAGTTCAGGTGATTGTTCCTTTGTATTACTTGAGTTAAGTAATAAAAGGTTGAGAAAGGTTGTCGTATATGCTCTTTTGTCTCTTTTGAGTGTGTGAGTTGTGTGCCTACTTATAAAATTCCATTGTGCAATCCTTCTGTGTGTGCGGTTGGCTGAGACTAAGTGTGACTTAGTGTCATCACAAGGCAAAATTTTGGGTGACAACCAATGGCAGGTGGTTCGGGTTTTGACCGTCTCTTGCACTTGTCGGCGACTTAGGGCATCTGCCCCCTGATTTTGCCTTCCTAACTTGTGTTCCCAAGTAAAATTGTACTCAGCCAAGAACTCCTGCCACCGCGCCTGCCGTGCAGAAAGCTTCTTCTGAGTCTGAAAGAATGTGTTAGCCACATTGTCGGTCCGAACCACGAACCTGGTACCCAGCAAATACACCCTCCATGTACGAAGGCAATGCACGACTACCAACATCTCCTTCTCATGGGCTGAGTACCGCTGCTCTGCATCATTGAGTTTCTGGCTCTCATAGGCAATGGGGTGGCCTTCTTGCACCAACACATCTCCAATGGCTTAGTCTGAGGCGTTAGTTAGCACACTGAAAGGCAACTCGAAATCAGGCAGCCTCAGGATCAGCTCCGTGGACACCGCTGCCTTCAACTTGTCAAAGGCTTTTTGGCAATTTGTGGTCCACCTCCAGGGTCTATCCTTCTGGAGTAAGTCTGTCAATGGGGCCACCTTTTTGGAGTAACCCTGCACGAACTTCCTATAATAGTTAGACAAACCAAGAAAGGATCTCAACTCAAACACTTTGGTAGGGGCCTCCCACTCCACTATTGCCTGGACTTTTCTCTTATCTATTTTAACTTGCCCTCGACTCACCCTATGCCCAACGAACGTTAGTCAAACCGAATCGCATCACCAAGAATTCATAGGAGCCATAGTGAGTGATGCACGTGGTTTTCCCCTCATCTCCTTCTGCAATCCTGACTTGCCCATTTCCTGACCGCAGATCCAGCTTGGTGAAGTAAGAGGCTCTTGCTAACCTGTCAAATAAGTCCGCTATCAATGGAATAGGGTACTTGTTCTTTACCGTCACCTTATTCAGAGCCCTGTAATCAACACACATCCACAGGGAGCCATTGTGTTTCTTCTGAAACAACACCGGGGCACCATATGGCGCTTTGGAGTGCTGAATTTGGCCTGCATCCAGCAACTTTGTCAATTGCTTCCTCAGTTCTGCCAACTCTAGCGGACTCATACGATATGGGGCTTGTGCTGGTGGTTTGGAACCAAGCACCAAATCGATCTTATGGTCAGCGGCACGCCTTGAGGGAAGACACTTGGGGAGTTCAAGAGGCATCACGTCAGTGAACTTTCCCAACAGATCCGCTACACTATCAGGCACCTCCGTAAGAATACCTTCTTTGATCTCCATCAAAGCTGCAAGGTAGGTGACTTCTCCCTTCTTCAGCCCATGCTTCACCTGCAAAGCTGATAGCATACCACTCGACTTCCCACCAATACTAGAGGAGGGAGTGAACGTCCCAGGAACGAAACATGGATGATTTTCATGCATGATCATGAGACCGCCCAAGTGAGGCAACAAAGCAACTTTTTTCCTCACAAAGAAATCAACCCCCAGTATGATATCAAAATCATCTAACGGAACCACAGTAAAGTTAAGCTTACCAGACCAATTGCCCATAGTTACCTCCACTCCCAGTGTCGTGCCAAGCATCTCTCGGGCTGTTGAGTTGGCTGTCTTTATTCGACTCCCAGTTTTGGTGACTTTTAGACCTAGTGACTCTACCATCCTCTCAGCCACGAAGTTGTGGGTAGAACCCGTGCCAGCCATCGCCAGCAACTCCTTACTATTGATCCCGATCTTTACATACATCAAGCCAGATTGTGGGGCACGTCCAGCTTGCACAGCACTCACCAGCTACAGAGGATTGACACGAGAGGGGCCAACATCATCTGAGAGGCCACTCCCCTCAGCAACTATGGCAGTTAACTTCTCTCGCTTGGGGCACTCCTTAGCCCTGTTTGGTCCATTACATATGAAATAACTCGAGTTAGTTTTGCCTTTACCTTGTTCTTGGTAGATGGCTTTGCCTTTATCCTTCCCGCCACCATTGTGCTTATCCTTCTTGCCTTCCTTCTTCTTCTTCTTGCCCTTGTCTTTGGGCTGCTTACCAGCATCAGAATCAATAGACTTGTTAATGCAAAAATCAAGTAAACCATCAGCCGCAACCATTGCTGAAGGAAGGTCCTTCACACGCTGCCTTCTAAGCTCCAGTTGAGCCCAGGGTTGTAGACAAGAAAGGAAGTTGAAAAGCTTGTCCTCATCCGACATGTTGCGGATGTCAAGCATCAAAGAGCTAAATTCCTTCACGTAGTCACGCACCGTACCACTCTGCTTCAACTTCTTCAAGGACTCCCTCGAAACCCATGACGTGTTGCAGGGCAAGAACTGGTCCTTCAACTCCTTCTTTAGGCTCTCCCACGTCTCGATCTTAGGCCTACCCGCACTTGGATCGTCATCCAACTGAGTCTGCCACTACAGTTTAGTGTCCTTGGCCAGATACATGCTAGTCAGATTGACCTTCTCGTTGTTTGGCACTCGGGCAACTTTGAAGTACTGCTCCATATCCCTCAGAAAGTTCTCGATCTCTTTGGCATTCCTCGCTCCCTCGAAGGCTTTTGGCTCTGACACCTTCATCTTGGTCGAGCCCTCCACAACACCTCCACTTTGTTGAGAGACTACAGCCTTTTTGAGGATGCCTATCTCTGTTGCCAACTCCTCAAGCCAAAAAGTTGTGTTTGAAGAGGCCACCACCTCTTGTTGCCGCTGCAGATCGATTATGTACTGCTCATGGAGTGCCAACGTTGGGAACACGGTGAAATTTGCACCCTCCGGAAGCTCACTGAGTACCTCAAAGAGCTTGGCTATGCGCTCACATACAGCATCAAGACCCGAACCACCTGTCATTGGTCAAACCTTTTTGCTCTGATACCAGCTGTCACATGGCTAATTTTCTCACCCAAAATTTTGACTTGTGATGGTAGTAAGTCACACTTAGTCTCTGCCAACTGCACACACAACGATTTGCGCAATAGAACTTTGTAAGTAGGCACACAACTCACACACTCAAAAGAGGCACAAGAGCATATACGGGAACCTTTCCCAAACTTTTATTACTTAACTCATGTAATACAAAGGAACAATCACTTGAACTCTTAACAGTGTTACACTCTTTCTCTCTGAGTGATTTCTCTCTTTCACTGTGCACAAATGACAACCCATAGGGTCTATATATAGCTGACACCCCCTAGCTATCTAGGGCTTGGAGATAAACATTATCTGCCCACGATCTTTATCGTGGCTGATAACCCTCATCTTCCCACGTTCTCATCCATGACTCGATCTTGATAAGCCTTATCTCCCACGATCATCCATCACTTGATGTCGATAAGTCTTATCTACCCATGATCATTTTCCATGCACGATCTGATAAGCATTATCCCGATGCTTGGCCACCCAGATAGAGTCACACCTGTACGTCCCCACGTTTCACATGTCGTAGGAGACTCAGTTCCACGCAATGCCATGCAGTGTCATGCAAACTTGGCCAAGACCCAGTCTTGCATTTTGGGCCTTTTGGCCTAAGCCCATGGCCCATCTGATGGAGCCCATGAACATGCAGCCCAACATCCTTCGCCTAACCCAAGTCTTGGTCCACACTGGGACCCGCTTGTAGGCCCGTGCCTACATTGATCCTCTCAGCTTTCACCTTGCTTCAAGGAGTACCCAACCACTCTAAAGTCCCATCCTAGGAATTGGCGCAAGGTGCCGCCAACTCCTGCATGCCAAGTGTTCAATGGGCTAAAAGTAGGCCTTTATCCTGCCATCGAAAGTTGATAGGGCAGAAATTTGAATGATGCGTCGCCGGCTTGTTAGCCATGCGATCCGTCGAGCTATCATGAATCATCAGAGCAACGGGCAGAGCCTGTGTCGACCTTTTATCTAATAAATGCATCCCTTCCAATAGTTAGGTTTTTTTGCACGTATTAGCTCTAGAATTACTACGGTTATCCAAGTAGCAGGTACCATCTAACAAACTATAACTGATTTAATGAGCCATTCGCAGTTTCACAGTCTGAATTAGTTTATACTGACACATGCATGGCTCAAGCTTTGACACAAGCATATGACTACTGGCAGGATCAACCAGGTAGCATTCCTTCACGATGCCCGTGACCGCACGCACGGCACGAACCCAACCAAATGCTAAGGGGGCTGATGATGAAACGGGCATGGCAGTCGTGCTATAGAGGGACAAAGGCTCTGTTCGAGCAAAGGTAGAGTGGAAAGACAGTTCCATAGCTCGAGTAATGTTCCGAATCTGAGAGCACGACCGTCAAACCATTTGGGCTGGCATAGCACGCTGGGCGTGCGCTATAGAGGACTGCCCGCTGCAGCAGGCACGGCGCACAGCGCGTTGTGCACGCGTGCTGGGAGGGTTGCGCTCGCATGGCTGGCCCTATGCGCAGCTCGCTGGGCGCACGCGCTAGGAGGACTACGAGCACGCGGCAGGCCCGACGTGCAAGTGGCTGTGCGCGCGTCTGAAAGACTGCGCCCACGCGGCCAACCCTACACACAGCTCGCTGGTGACGCGCGCTAGCCCCATGCAGCGCGTAGCTCCCCCAGCTCACTGTTGGCCAGACGAGCAGCAGGCTGCTCCCCCCAGGCCGCCGCGCTGGCTGCTGGCCAGACGAGCAGCGGGCTGCTCCCCCTAGGCCGCCATGCGCGCGCATCTTGCCCCAGCTCGCTCCGCACGCGCGGCTGCGCCCACTGCACTGGAATTTTAACCTGATTCCCTTTCGAAGCTCGCGTGCGGACGCGCTGTTGGACGGGCTTCCCCCGTCTCTTAGGATCCACCAACCCATGTGCAACTGCCGTTCACATGGAACCTTTCCCCTTTTGGGCCTTCAAAGTTCTCATTTGAATATTTGCCAATACCACCAAGATCTGCACTGATGGTCGCTCCGCCCAGAGTTTTACAGCGACTGTCGCGCCCTCCTACTCATCGGGGCCTAGCGCTTGCCCCGACGGCTAGGTGTAAGTCGCGCGCTTCAGCGCCATCCATTTTCAGGGCTAGTTGATTCGGCAGGTTAGTTATTACACACTCTTTAGCAAATTTTGACTTCCATGACCACCGTCCCGTTGTTGCCATCTAACCTTTTATACTCGGCTGGTCAAGGAGCATTCTTTATTGCTGTCGTCTTGCCTTTTATACTCCCATGGGTAAGGGGTATGCTTTGTTGTTGTCATCTCGTCTTTTATCCTCATGCTGGCAAGGAGTATGCTTTGTTGTTGTTGTCTCGTATTTTATATTCATACGGGCAAGGAGTCTAGTTTTGTTGTTGTCGCCATCATACCTTTCATACTCGTGTGGGCAAGGAGCATGCTTTGTTGTTCTCATCTCGCCTTTAATACTCGTGCTGGCAAGGAGTATACTTTATTGTCGTCGTGTCGCCTTTTCTACCTGTGCGGGCAAAGAGTATGCTCAAGTGGACGAGGAGCATATTTTTGTTGTTGTACTTTTCCCTTTTTGTACTCCTGCGTGCAAGGAGTCTGCTTTTGTTGTTGTTGTCGTCTTGCCTTTTACACTTGTGCGAGCAAGCAGCATGCTTTGCAATTGCCGTCTTGCCTTTTATACTCGTGCGGGCTAGGCGTATACTTTTGTTGTTGTACTTTTAGCATTTTATACTCTTGCGGGCAGGTAGTCTACTTTTGCTGTTGTTGCCGTCTCATATTTTATGCTTGTGCGGCCAAGGATTCTGGTTTTGTTGTGCTTGTTGTCTTGCTTTTTATACTCGAGTAGGCAAAGAGTATACTTTTCTTGATGCACTTGATGTATTTTATACTCTTGTGGGTAAGCAATCTACATTTGTTGTTGTTGCTGTCTCGTCTTTTATACTCGAGCCGGCAATGAGTCTATTTTTTTGTTGTTGTCGTCTCGTCTTTCATGCTCGTGCAGGCAAGGAGTTTGCATTCGCTATTGTTGCTGTCCAACCTTTTATACTCGCATTGGCAAGGAGTCTGGCTTTCTTATTGTTATCGTCTCGCCTTTTATACTCGTGTAGACAAGGAGTCTGCTTTGCTGTTGTTGCCGTCTCGCCTTGTATGCTCGTGTGGACAAGAAGTATACTTTTGTTGCTGCACTTTTTGCCTTTTATAGTCTTAGGGGCACGAAGTATATTTTTGTTGTTGTAGCTGTCTCAACTTTTATACATGTGCAGGCAAGGAGTTTGGCTTTGTTTTTATTGTCGTCTCGCCTTTTACACTTGAGCGGTTGAGGAGTATACTTTTATTGTTGTACTTTGTCGCCTTTTGCACCTTGCAGGCAAGGAGTCTATTTTTGTTGTTGTTGTTGTCTTACCTTTTGTACTGGTGCAATTTAGGATCTTGCTTTGCTCTTGTTGCTGTCTCGCCATTGATACTCGTGCAGCCAAGGAGAATACTTTTACTGCTGTACTTTTTACCTTTTATACTCTTACAGGCTAGGAGTTGGCTTCTGTTGTCGTTGCTATGTTGCCTTTTATACTCGTGCAGGAAAGGAGTTTGGTTTTGTTATCATTGTCATCTTTCCTTTTATAATCGTGTGCGCAATGAGTAAAATGTATGCTTTGCTATTGTTGTCTCGCCTTTTACACTTGTGTAGGCAAGGAGTATGCTTTTGTCATTGTTGCCATCTCGCCTTTTATACTCGTACGAGCTAGGAGTTTATTTTGTTGTCATTGCCGCCTCGGATTTTATACTCGTGCGGGAGGAGAGTACGCTTTTTTTATTGTACTTTTTTCCTTTTATACTTTTGTGGGCAAGGAGTCTACTTTTGTTGTTGGTGCTGTCTCACCTTTTATACTTATGTAGACAAAGAGTCTGGTTTTGCTCTTTTTACTAGTTGCCTTTCATACTCGTGTGGGTAAGGAGTATTCTTTGCGGTTACCGTCTCCCCTTTTATACTAGTGCGGGTAGGGAGTATGCATGTGTTGTTATTCCCGTCACACCTTTTATACTCATATGGGCAAGGAGTTTGGTTTTTTTGCTGTTGCCGTCTTGCCTTTTAAACTTGCTTGGGCAAACATATGCTTTACGATTGCTGTCTCGCATTTTATACTCTTACGAGCAAAGGGTATGCTTTTTTGTTGCCGTCTCACCTTTTATACTCTTGCGAGCAAGGAGTCGGCTTTTGCTGTTGTTGTCATCTCGCCTTTTATACTCGTGTGGGCAAGTAGCATACTTTGTTGTTGCTGCCTTGCCTTTTATACTCTTGCGGGAAAAGAGTTGGCTTTTGTTGTTGTTGCCGTATTGCCTTTTATACTTGCATGGGCAACCAGTTTGGTTTTGCTGTTGTTTCCATCTCGCCTTTTATGCTCGTGCGGGCACAGGTTATGCTTTGATACTGCCGTCACGCCTATTTTGCATGTGCAAGCAAACTGTGCGCTTTTGTTGTTGCTGCCATCTCGCCTTTTATACTCGTGTAGGCAAGGAGCAGGTTTGTTGTTGTCGTCTTGCCCTTCATACTCACGTGAGCAAGGAGTATGCTTTGTTGTAGCCATCTCGCTTTTTATACTCTTGTGGGCTAGGAGTCTGCTTTGCTATTATTACTGTCTCGACTTTTGTGCTCGTGCGGGCAAGGAGTATAATGTTGGTTTTGCAAGTTTTGCCTCTTATATTCTTGTGGGCAAAGAGTCTACTTTTGCTGTTGTTGTCGTCTTGCCTTATATACCCATGGAACGAGTCTAGCTTTGTCGTTGTTGCCATCTTTCCTTTTATACTCAAGCAAGCGACAAGTATACTTTTGTGGTTGTAGTTGTCGCCTTTTATATTCTTGCGTGCAAGGAGTTTACTTTAGTGTTGTTGTCGTCTTGCTTTTTATGCTCATACAGGCGAGAAGTCTCGTTCTATTGTTGATGCCGTCACGTATTCTATAGTCGTGTGGGCAAGCAGCTGACCTTGTTGTTGCCGTTTTGTATTTTATACTCGTTCGGGCAGGGAATATGGTTTGCAGTTGCCGTCATGCCTTTAATACCCGTGTGGTAGGAAGTATGCTTTTGTTGTTATTGTTGTCCCGCCTTTTATGCTTGTCTGGACCAGTAGTCTGGTCTTGTTGTTGTTGCTATCTCTCCTTTCATACTCACGCGAGCAAGCAGCATGCTTTATTGTTTTTGTCTCGGCTTTTGCACCCGTGCTGGCAAAGAACATGCTTTGTTGTTGCTATCTCACCTTTTATACTCATCTAACAAGGAGCATGTTTTGTTGTTGCCATCTCGCCTTCTATATTCTTGCAAGAAAGGAGTCTGCTTTTGTTGTTGTTGTTGTCTCGCCTTTATACTCGTACGGGCTAGTGTCTGCTTTGTTATTGTTACTGTCTCGCCTTTTATGCTCTCGCAGGCAAGGATTATACTTTTATTTTTGTACTTTTTGCCTTTCATATCCTTGCAGGCAAGGAGTCTACTTTTGCTGTTGTTATCTCTCTGCTTTTATTCTCATGCAGAAAGGAGTTTGGTTTTATTGCTATTGCTGTCTCGCCTTTTTTACTCAGGTGGGTAAGGAGCATACTTTTGTTATTGTACTTGTTGCCATTCATATGCTTGCGGGAAAAGAGCCTGCCTTTGTTGTTGTTGTTGTCCCGCCTTTTATACGCGTCCAGGTGAGTAGTCTATTTTTGTTACTGTTATCGTCACATCTTTTATACTCATGCAGGCAAGCAGCATGCTTTGTTGTTGTCGTCTTGACTTTTATACTCTTGCGGGTAAGGATTCGGCTTTTGTTGTTACTACCATCTCGCCATTTATACTTGTATGGACAAGGAATCAGGTTTTGTTGTTGTTGTCGTTGTTTCGTCTTTTATGCTCATGCGGGCTAGGAGTATGCTTTAATATTGCTGTCATGCCTTTTCTGCTCGTGCGGGCAAAGTGTTCACTTTTGTTGTTATTGTTGTCTTGCCTTTTATACTCGTGTAGGCAAGGAGTATGCTTTGTTGTTGTCATCACGCCTTTTATACTCGTGCAGGCAAGGAGTCCATGAGAAGGAGATGTTGGCAGTGGTGCGTTGCCTTCGCACATGGAGGGTCTATTTGCGGGGTACCAGGTTCGTGGTTCGGACTGACAATGTGGCTAACACATTCTTTCAGACTTAAAAAAGCTTTCTGCACGGCAGGCGCGGTGGTAGGAGTTCTTGGCTGAGTACTATTTTACCTGGGAACACAAGCTAGGAAGGCAAAATCAGGTGGCAGATGCCCTAAGTCGCCGACATGTGCAAGAGACGGTCAAAACCCAAACCACCTGCCATTGGTTCTCACCCAAAATTTCGCCTTGTGATGGCACTAAGTCACACTTAGTCTCAGCCAACCGCACACACAGAAGGATTGTACAATGGAAATTTATAAGTAGGCACACAACTCACACACTCAAAAGGGACACAAGAGCATATACAGGAACCTTTCCCAACCTTTTATTACTTAACTCAAGCAATACAAAGGAACAATCACCTGAACTCTCAACAGTGTTTCACTCTTTCTTTCTGAGTGATTTCTGTTTCACTGAGTACAAATGACAACCCATAGGGTCCATATATAGCTGACACCTCCAAAGCTATTTAGGTCTTGGAGATAAATATTATCTCCCCACGATCTCTATTGTGGCTGATTACCCTCATCTTCCCACGATCTCATCTATGACTTGATCCTAATAAGTCTTCTCTCCCACAATCATCCATCACTTGATCTCGATAAGCCTGATCTACCCACGATCCTTTGCCATGTACGATCTGATAAGCATTATCTTGATGCTCTACCAACCGGATAGAGCCACACCTGCACATCCCCACGTTCCACACGTCGTAGGAGACTCGGTGCCACGCAGTGCCATGCAGACTTGGCCAAGACCCAGTCCTGTGATTTGGGCCTCTTGGCCCAAGCCCATGGCTCATCTGATGGAGCCCACAAACATGTATTCCAGCATCCTTTGTCCAACCCAAGTCTTGGTCCACACTGGGACCCATATGTAGGCCCATGCCTACACTGACCCTCTCAACTTTCACCTTGCTTCAAGGAGTGCCTAGCCACTCCAAAGTCCCATGCTTGGAATTGGCGCAAGGTGCTGCCAACTCCTGCATGCCAAGTGTTCATGGGGCTAACAAACCACCTCCACATGTTAAAGCCAACGTTCTCATTGGTAAGGTTGATAGGTAGTCTTCCACCCGCTTCTCGAACTGCCATAGAGTCACATCTCTTTCTCGGCTCGCCTCACTATTTAGGGAATTCTTCCACTTCACCAAGTGCTCAACCCGCCTGTTCTTCTTACTTTGCCCTTACGTTCGGTGGTCTAGAATTCTCTCCACTTTACTCTGGAACTCAGTTCTGATTGTAGGGGGAGCACGTCATGCTTGTTTCCTTGGAGGCTCATCGCCCGCTTCCTCGTGGAAGGGCTTCAAGAAACTCACGTGAAAGGTTGGATGTACCTTCAACCTTTCTTGGAGCTGCAACCTGTATGCAACATTGCCAACTTTCTTCATCACTGTGAAGGGACCGTCATACTTTGGAACCAGCCCACGATGGTGCAGAGTAGCAGCACTCATCCCATGAGAAGGAGATGCTGGCAGTGGTGCATTGCCTTTGCACCTGGAGGGTGTATTTGCTGAGTACCCAGTTCGTGGTTCGAACCGATAATGGTACCAACACATTCTTTCAGACTCAGAAGAAGCTTTCTGCACAGTAGGTGCAGTGTTAGGAGTTCTTGGCTGAGTACGATTTTACTTGGGAACACAAGCCAGGCAGGCAAAATCAGGTGGCGGATGCCTTAAGTCCCCAACAAGTGCAAGAGATGGTTGCTGCCCTCACTCAAGTGCAGAGTGACTTGCTAGAAAAAATCAGGGAACAAGCCAACACGAGTATAAAAGGTGAGATCGCAACAACAAAGCATATTCCTTCCCTGCAATAGCACAAAAGGTGAGACGGCAACAACAAAGCATACTCTTTACGCGCACGAGTTTAAAAAGCATGATGGCAACAACAAAGCATGCTCCTTAGCCGCACGAGCAAAAAAAGCGAGAAGGGAACAACAACAAAACCAGACTCCTTGCCCACACGAGTATAAAAGGCAGGACAGCAACAACAACAAAAGCATGCTCCTTGCTCGCAGGAGTATAAAAGGCGAGACGGCAACAACAAAGCATATTTAATTCTCGTACAGGTATAAAAGGCGAGTAGGTAACAACAACAAAATTAGACTCTTTGCCTGCACAAGTAAAAGGGCGAGATAGCAATAGCAAAGCGTACTCCTTACCTGCACGAGAATAAAAGGCGAGATGGCAACAAGAACAAAACCAGACTCTTTGCCTACACGGGTATAAAACGCGAGACAACAACAACAACGAGAGTAGATACCTTGCCTGCAAGACTATAAAAGGTAAAATGTACAACAAGAAAAGTATCGTCCTTGCCCATACCAGTATAAAAGGCGAGATAGCAACAACAAAGCATGCTCCTCACCTACACAAATAAAAAGGCTGAGATAGCAAAAACAACAAATGCAAACTCCTCGCCCATACGAGTATAAAAGGGGATATGGTAAGAACAGGAAAATCATACTTTTTACTCATACTTTTTACTCATAATAGTAAAAAAGGCGAGATGGCAACAGCAAAGCATGCCTGCATAAGTATAAAAGGTGAGACAGCAACAACAAAGCGTACTCCTTCCCTGCACAAGAATAAAAGGCGAGACAGCAACAACAACAAAATCAGACTCCTTGCTCGCACAGGTATAAAAGACGAGACAGTAACAATAACAAAAGCAGATTGTTTGCCGACAAGAGTATAAAAGGTTAAAAGTACAACAACAAAAGTTTACTCGTTTCCCACACGAGTATAAAAGGCGAGATGGTAACAACAGCAAATCAGACTCGTAGTCCGTGCGAGTTTAAAAGGCTAGACAATAAAAATAACAAATGCAGACTCCTTGCCCACAAGAGTATGAAAGTAGACAATCACAACAACAAAAGTATACTTCTAGCCTGCCAGAGTATAAAAGGCAGGACGACAACAACAACAAAACTAGAGTCTTGCCCGCATGAAGATAAAAGGTGAGACGACAACAACAGCAAAAGTAGACTCCTTGCTCACAATGGTATAAAAGGCGAAAAGTACAACAACAAACATATACTCGTGGCCCGTATGAATATAAAAGGGGAGACAGTAGCAACAACAAAACATACTCCAAGCCCATGCGAGCATAAAAGTGAGACAACAACAACAACAACTGTAGACTATGTGCCCACGAGAGCATAAAAGGCAAGACGGCAACAACAAAAAAGGCACACTCCTTGCCCATACAAGTATAAAAAGTAAGACGGCAACAACAAAGCTTGCTCCTTGCCTATACGAGTATAAAAGGCCCGTAGGCAGTAGCAACAAAACTAGACTCCTTTCCCTCACGAGTAAAAACGAGGCGGCAACAGCAAAGCATACTCCTTATTCACACAAGAATAAATGGCAAGAGGACAACAGCAGCAAAACTGGGTTCCTTGCATACATGGGTATAAAAGGCAAGATAGTAACAACAACAAGAGCAGACACCTTGCCATAAGAGTATAAAAGGCAAAGTGTTCAACAACAAAAGTATACTCCTTTCCCGCATGAGTATAAAAAGTGAGACAACAACAACAAAGCATGCTCCTCACCCGTACGAGTATAAAAGGCAAGACAGTACAAATAATAAATGTAGACTTCTTGCCCGTACGAATGCAAAAGGCAAGATGGTAAGAACAACAAAAGCATACTCTTTACTCACTCGAGTAAAAAATGCAAGACGGCAATAGCAATGCCTACTCCTTGCCTGCACGAGTATAAAAGGTGAGACGGCAATAGCAAAGCATACTCCTTATCTGTACAAGAATAAAAGGCAAGACGGCAACAACAACAAAGTCAGACTCCTTGCTCGCACGGGTATAAGAGCGAGACAGTAACAACAACAAAAGTAGACTCTTTGCAGACATTAGTATAAAAGGTGAAAGGTACAATAACAAAAGTTTACTCCTTACCCGCACAAGTATAAATGGCAATATGGTAATAAGAGCAAAACAAATTTGTAGCCCATGCGAGTTTAAAGGCTAGACAACAAAAACAACAATTGCAGACTCCTTGCTCGCAAGAGTATGAATGGCGATAATCACAACAATAAAAGTGTACTCCTAGCCTGTTGGAGTATAAAGGACAAGACGGTAAGAACAACAAAACCATAGTCCTTGCCAACGCGAAGATAAAAGGCGAGATGACAACAATAGCAAAAGTAGACTCCTTGCCCGCTAGAGTATAAAAGGCAAAACGTACAACAACAAAAGTATACTCTTTTCCCACAAGAGTATAAAAGGGAAATTAGTAGCAACAACAAAGCATACTCCTAGCCTGCGTGAGCATAAAAGCTAGACAGCAACCACAACAAATGCAGACTCCATGCCCGTGAGAGTATAGGAGGCAAGATGACGACAACAACAACAAAAGCACACTCCTAGCCCATGCAAGTATAAAAAACGAGACGATAATAGTAAAGCTTGCTTCTTGCTTACAAGAGTATAAAAGGCGAGTTGGCAGTAGAAACAAAACTAGACTCTTTGCCCACACAGCTAAAGGACGAGATGGCAACAACAAAGCATACTCCTTACCCACACAAGAATAAATGGCGAGACGGCGACAACAACAAAACCAAGCTTCTTGCCTACACGGGTATAGAAGGCAAGATAGTGACAACAACAAGAGCAGACACCTTGCCTGCAAGAGTATAAAAGGCAAAATGTACAACAACAAAAGTATACTCTTTGCTCGTATGAGCATAAAAGGCGAGACAGCAACAACAAAGCATGTTCCTCACCCATACGAGTATAAAAGGCAAGACAGCAAAAACAACAAATGCAGAGTCCTTGCCGGCAAGAGTATGAAAGGCGACAAGCACAACAACAAAAGTATACTCCTAGCCTGCCTGAGTATAAATGTGGGACGGTAACAGCAACAAAACCAAAGTCCTTGCTCGCACGAAGATAAAAGGCAAGATGGCAAAAACAGCTAAAGTAGACTCTTTACTAGCAAGAGTATCAAAGGCAAAAAGTATAACAACAAAAGTATACTCCATGCCCGCACAAGTATAAAAGTGGAGACGGTAGTAATAACAAAGCATACTCTTACCCTGCACGAGTATAAAGACGAGACGACAACAACAACAAAAGCAGACCACAAGAGTATAAAAGTGGAGATGGTAGCAATAACAACGCATACTCCTAGCCTGCACAAGTATAAAGATGAGACGACAACAACAACAAAACCAGACTCCTTGCCCGCAAGAGTATAAAAGGTGAGATGACAACAACAAAGCATACTTTTTGTCCTATGAGTATAAAAGGCGAGACAGTAACAACAAAGCATGTTGTTTGCTTGCATGAGTAAAAAAGGAGAGACAACAACAAGTACAGAACTAGGCTCCCTGTCCTTATGAGTATAAAATGCGAGAAAGCAACAACAAAGTGTGCTGCTTCCCTGCACGAGTAAGAAAGACAAGACGACAGGAAGAACAAAACCAAACTCCTTGTCTGTACGAGTATAAAAAGTGAGACGGCAACAATAACAAAAGCATACTTGCTGCCCACACGAGTGTGAAAGGGGACACGGCAACAACAAGGCATACTCCTTACTCGCATAAGTGTAAAAGGCGAGACAACAAGAACAAAGTATACGCTTTGGCCACACGGGTATAAAAGGCAGGATGGCAACAGCAGAGCATAATCTTTTCTTGTAAGAGTATAAAAAGCGACATAGCAATAGCAATGCATACGCCTTACCCGTGCGAGTATAAAAGGCAAGACGTTTCCCTGCCTATACGAGTATAAAATGCAAGATGGCAATGGCAACAGCAAAGCATACTCTTTCCATGCAAGAGTTTAAAAGGCGAGGTGGCAAAAACAAAGCATACTCCTTACCCGCATGAGTACCACGGCGAGATGGCAAAAACAAAGCGTACTCCTTGCCCACACGAGTACCATGGCAAGACGGCAACAGCAAAGCATTCTTCTCGCCTACACGAGTATAAAAGACAAGACAACAACAACAAAGCATTCTTCTCGCCCGCTTGAGTATAAAAGGAGAGACTGCAACAACAACAAAACCAGACTCCTTGCCTGTACGAGCATAAAAGGAGAGATGACAACAACAACAAAAGTATACTCTTTGCTTGCACGACCATAAAAGGCAAGATGGCAATAGCAAAGCATACTCCTTGCCTGCACAAGTGTAAAAGGCGAGGCGACAATAGCAACAAAACTAGACTCTTTGCTAGCACAGGTATAAAATGCGAGATAGTAACAACAACAAACGTAGACTCATTGCTCGCAAGAGCTTAAAAAGCAAAACGTACAACAAGAAAGGTATACTCCTTCTTGCGCGTGTATAAAAGGCAACATGGCAATAGCAAGGAAGACTCCTAGCCTGTACGGGTGCAAAAGGCGAGAAGGCAAAAACAAAAAAAGTAGACTTCTTGCCTGCAAGAGTATAAAAGGCAACAAGCAACAACAAAAATAGACTCCTTGCCCTCCCGAGTATAGAAGGTGGGACGGCAACAACAACAAAACTAATCTCCTTAACTGTACAAATATAAACGGCAATACGAAAATAACAACAAAAGTAGACTCCTTGTTCGCTAGAATATAAAAGGGGAGGCGGCAATAGCAACAAAACCAGACTCTTTGCCTACACAGGTATACAATGCGAGACAGTAACAACAACAAAATTAGACTCATTACCCGCAAGAGTATAGAAGGCAAAGAGTACAACAAGAAAAGTATACACCTTCTTGCGCACGTTCAAAAAGGCAAGACGACCACAACAACAAAGCAGACTCCTAGCTCGCACTAGTGTAAAAGGCGAGAAGGCAAAAACAACAAAAGCAGGCTCCTTGCTTGCAAGAGCAATGAAGATGACAAGCACAACAACGAAAGTACACTCCTTGCCCTCGCAAGTGTAGAAGGTAGCATGGTAACAACAACCAAACTACTCTCCACGCACGCACAACGATAAAAGGAGAGACAGAAACAACAACAAAACTAGACTCCTTGTCCGCAAGAGTATAAAAGGCAAAAAGTACAACAACAAAAGTATGCTACTTGCTCGCAAGAGTGTAAAATGTGAGATGGTAACAATAGCAAAGCAGACTCCTTGCCTGCATGAGTATAAAAGGCCAAAAATACAAAAACAAAAGTATACTTCTTGCTCGCATGAGTATAAATGGCGAGATGGCAACAACAACAAAACCAGAATCCTTGCCATATAAGTATAAAAGGCGAGACGACAACAATGACAAAAGGATGCTCCTTGTTCACATGGGTATAAAAGGCGAGACAGCAACTGCACAACATAGTCCTTGCCTACATGAGTATAAAACATACTCCTTTCCGTCAATTGTATAAAAGGTGAGACAGCAATAGTAAAGCATACTCCTTGCCTTCAAAAGTATAAAAGACGATACAACAACAACAAAGCATACTCCCTGCCCGCACGAGTATAAAGGATGAGACGACAATAACAACAAAACCAGACTTAGTGGTCGTACGTGTATAAAAGTTGAGACAGCAATAACAACAAAAGCATATTCCTTGCCCACACGAGTATAAAATACGAGACAGCAACAACAAAGCATATTCCTTTCCCGCAAGAGTATAAAGGGCAAGACGGCAACTAAAAAGCATGTTCCTCACCTGCACGAGTATAAAAGGCAAGATGAGAACAACTAAAAAACCACACTCCTTGGCCGCACAAGTATAAAATGTGAAATGGCAACAACAACAAAAGCACATTCTTTGCTTGCACGAGTATAAGAGGCGAGATGACAATAGCGAAGCATACTCTTACCCCACACATGTATGAAAGGCAAGATGAGAACAACACAAAACAAGAATCCTTGTCCGCACGAGCGTAAAAGGCGAGACAATAAGAACAACAAAAGCATACCCTTTGCTCGCATGACTATAAAAGGCGAGATGACATCAGCAAAGCATACTCCTTGACCAAACGAGTATAAAAATTGAGATGGCAACAACAACAAAACTAGACTCTTTGCCTGCAAGTGTATAAAAGGTGAGGCAGCAATAACAAAGCAAACTCCATGTCTACACGAGTATAAAAGGCGAGACGACAACAACAAAGTGTGTTGCTTGCCCGCACATGTATAAAAGGCAACAGGGTAATGACAACAAAACCAGACCCCTTGTCCATACGAGACAGCAACAGCAAAGAATACTATTTGCCTGCATGAGCTTAAAAGGTGATATGGTAACAGCAGAGCATAGTCCTTACCCGCACACGTATAAAAGGCGTGTATAGACAGCCACAACAAAGCTCGACTACTTGCACGTACAAGTATAAACGTTGAGATGGTAATAACAACAAGAGCATAGTCTTTGCCTGCACAAGTATAAAAGGCGTGACGGCTATAGCAAAGGATACTCCTTACTTGCACGAGTATAAAAGGTGACACGGCAACAACAAAGCATGCTCCTCACCCTCAGGAACATAAAAGGCGATACGACAACAATAACAAAACCAAATTCCTTGCCCTCACAAGTATAAAAGGTTTGATGACAACATAACAAAGGAACGCTCCTTGCCCGCATGAATATAAAAGGTGAGGCAGCAATAGCAAAGCACACTCATTGCCCACACGAGCATAAAAGGCATGACGACAACAACAACAAAACCAGACTCCTTGCCTGCACGGGTGTAAAAGGTGAGATAGTAACAACAACAAAAGCATGCTCTTTGCTCGCTAGTGTATAAAAGGCAAAAGGTACAACAACAAAAGTATACTCTTTGCTCGCATGAGTATAAAAGGCGAGACAGCAACAACAGCAAGGCACACTCCTAGCCCGCACGAGTATAGAACGTGAGACAACAACGATAACAAAAGCACACTCTTTGCCCGCATGAGTATAAAAGGCTAGAGGGCAACAACAACAAAACCAGACTCTTTGCCTGCATGGGTATAAAAGGCGAGACTGTAACAACAACAAAAGCAAACTGCTTGCCCGCAACAGTATAAAAGGCAAAAAGTACAACCACAAAAGTATATTCATTGCCCGCATGAGTTCAAAAGGCGAGACGACAAATAACAACAAACCATACACCCTACTTGAACGAATATGAAAGTCGAGAGGCTAATAACAGCAAAGCAGACTCTTAGCTCGCAGGAGGAGGAAAGGCGAGACGGCAACAACAATAAAAGGAGACTCCTTGCCTGCAAGAGTATAAAAGGCAAAAGACACAATAACAAAAGTATACTCCTTGCAAACAAGTGTATAAAAGGCGAGACAGCAACAACAACAAATCCAGACTCCCTAACCACACGAGCATAAAAGGCAAGATAGCAAGAACAATAAAAGTAGACTCCTTGCCCGCAAGAGTATAAAAGGCAAAAAATATATCAACAAAAGTATACTCTTTTCCTGCACGAGTATAAAAGGCGAGAAGGCAATAACAACAAAACCAGACTACTTACCTGCGAGAGTATAAAATGCAAGAAGTACAACAATGAAGGTATACTCCTCACACGCCCGAGTATAAAAAGCAAGACGGCAACAACAAAGAATATACCTTGCCCACACGATTATAAAAGGCAATATGGCAACAATAAAGCATGTTGCTTGCTTGCATGAGCACAAAAGGCCCGACAGCAACAACAACATACCAGACTTCTTGCTTGTACGAGTATAAAAGGCGACACTGTAACGGTAAAAAAAGCATACTCCTTGCCCGCATGAGTATAATAGGCAAGGCATCAACAACAACAAAAGCAGACTCCCAGCCCAGACGAGTATACAAGGCGAGACGAAAACAACTGCAAAAGTAGACTCCATGCTTGGAAGAATATAAAGGGCAAAAAGTATAAAATCAGAAGTATCCTCCTTGCTTGCATGAGCATAAAAGGTGAGACGATATCAACTGCGAGTATAAAAAGCTAGACAACAATAATAACAAAACCAAACTCCTTGCTCGCAAGAGTATAAAAGGCGACAAGTACGACAACAAAAGTATGCTCCTTGCCAGCCCAAGTGCAAAAGGCAAGACGACAACAATGAAGCTGATTGCTTGTCGGCACTAGTATAAAAGGTAAGATGGCAACAACCACAAACCTAGACCCCTTGCCTCTACGAGTATAAAAGGCAAGGTAGCAACAAAAAGAAAAAACAGACTTCTAACCTGCATGAGTGTAAAATGCGAGACGACAACAACAGTAAAAGTGGACTCCTTACCTGCAAGAGTATAAAAGTTGAAAGGTACAACAACGAAAGTATACTCCTTGGCTGCACGAGTATAAAAGGCAAAGACGACAATAACAACAAAGCCAGACTCATTGCTTGCATGTGTATAAAACGCGATGCAGTAAGAACAGCAAAAGTAGACTTCGTGCCTGCAATAGTTTAAAAGGCAAAAAGCACAACAACAAATACATATTCCTTGCCTGCACAAGTATAAAAGGTGATACGGCAACAACAATAGGATTAGACTATTTGCCCGAAAGAGTATCAAAGGTGACAAGTACAAAAACAAAAGTATACTCCTCATCCGTTCAAGTATAAAAGACGAGATGGTAACAACAAAGCATACTCCTTGCCCGCACGACTATAAAAGGCCAAACGGCAACAACAAAGCATGTTGCTTGCCTGCATGAGTAAAAAAGGCAAGACGGCAACAACAACAAAACTGGACTCCTTATCCGTATAAGTATAAAAGGTGAGACGGCAAACAACAACAAAACCATACTTCTTGCTTGTAGGAGTATAAACGGCGAGGGGGCAATAGTAACGCATGCTTCTTACCCGCACCAGTATAAAAGGCGAGAAAGCAACATTAAAGCTTACTTGTTGCCTGCACGAGTATAAAAGGCAAGACGACAACAACAAAACATACACCTTGTCCACAAGAGTATAAAAGGCGTGACAGCAACAATAGGAAATCAGACTCCTAGCCAATACATGTATAGAATACGAGATGGCAACAACAAAAAAAGCAGTCTCATTGGCTGCAAGGGTATAAAAGGTGACAAGTGCAACAGCAAAAGTATACTCCTCGACCCCCTGAGTATAAAATGCGAGACGACATCAACAGCAAAACTAGACTCCTTGCTCGCAAGAATAGGAAAGGCGAAAAGTACAACAATAAAAGTATACTCTTTGCCCATATGAGTATAAAAGGGGAGAGGGCAACAATAGCAACGCTGACTCCTAGTTCGCACAAGTATAAAAGGCGAGACAACAACCACAAAAAAAGAAGACTCCTTGCTCAAAAGATTACAAAAGGCGAAAAGTACAACGATAAAAGCATACTCATTGTGGCACGAGTATAAAAGGTAAGCCAGTAAGAACGACGAAGTAGACTCCTAGCATGCATGAGTATAAAAGACAAGACAGCAACAACATCAAAGCAGACTCCTAGTACACACGAGTATAAAAGGTGACATGACAACAACAACAAAAGTAGACTCCTTGCTCGTACAAGTATAAAAGCCGAGACAGTAACAACAACATTGATAGACTCCTTGCCCGCAAGAATACAAAAGACACAAAGTACAAAAATAAAAGTATACTGCTCGCCCATATGAGTATAAAAGGGCAAGATGGTAATAGCAGCAGAGTTGACTCCTAGTACAGACGAGTATAAAAGGCGAGACAACAACAACAATAAAATTAGACTCATTACTCGCAAGAATATAAAAAGCGAGACAGCGACAATAACAAAAGCAAAGTCAATACCCGCAAGAGTATAAAAGGAGACAAGTACAACAACAAAAGTATGCTCCTCGCCTGCTCGAGTATAAAGGGCGAGACGGGAACAATAAAGCAGAATCCTCACTCGTATGAGTGTAAAAGGCAAGAAGGCAACAAAAGAGCATTCTCTTTTCCTGCACGGGTATAACATGGGAGACAGAAACAACAATAAAACCAGACTCCTATCCCAAATGAGTACAAAAGGCGATACGGCAACAACAACAAAAGCATTCTCCTTGCTCGCATGAGTAGGAAAGGCGAGATGGCAATAGCAAAGCATGCCCCTTGCCTGCACGAGCACAAAAGGCAAGACGACAGCAACAACAAATACTAACCCCTTGCCCACGTGAGTATTGAAGGTGAGACAGCGACAACAACAAAAGTAGACTCTTTGGCCGCACGAGTATAAAAGGTGAGACGAAAAAAACAACAAAAGCATACTCCTTGGCGGCACGAGTATAAAAGGCAAGATGACAACTATAACAAAACCAGACTCCTTGCCTGAACGACAGCAACAACAAAAGCATACTCCTTGCCTGCACGAGTATAAAAGGTGAGACGTTGACAACAAACCATATTCCTTGCGCGTATGAGCATAAAAGGAAGGACAACAACAACAAAGCATGCTCATTGCTCGCACGAGTATAAAAGGCGAACCAGCAACAACAACAAAACCAAACTCCTTGCCCGTACAAGTATAAAAGGCGAGACGACAACAATAACAAAAGCATACTCCTTGCTCGAACGAGTATAAAAGGCGAGCCGGTAACAATAAGAAAAATAGAGTCCTTGTCTGCACGAGCATACAAGGCGAGACATCAACATCAACAAAAACAGACTCCGTGCCCACAAGAGCATAAATGGCAAAAAATAAAACAACAAAATTATGCTCCTTGCCAGCACTAGAATAAAAGGCATGACAACAATAATAGCAAAGTAGGCTCCTAACCCGCACGAGTATAAAAGGCAAGACGACAATAACAGTAAAAGCAGACTCTTTGCCCGTAAGAGCAAAAAAGGTGACAAGTATAACAACAAAACCAAACCCTTTGCCCACATGAACATAAAAAGTGAGACAGCAACAACAACAAAAGTATATTTTTTTCCTGCAAGAGTATAAAAGACGAAAAGCACATTAACAAAAGTGTACTCCTTGCCCGCACGAGTAGAAAAGGCAACACAGTAACAACAGAAAAGCAGACTCCTTGCCTACATGACTTAAAAGGCTAAATGCCAGCAACAACAGAAGTAGACTCCTTCTCTACATGAGCATAAAAGGTGACACGTCAACAACAAGGCATGCTGCTTGCCCTCGCGAGAGTAAAAGTTGACACTGCAACAACAACAAAACCAGACTCCTTGCTTGTATCAGTATAAAAGGCGAGAAGGCAACATCAACAAATGCATACTCCTTGCCAGCACGAGTATGAAAGGAGAGATAGCAATAGCAAAGCATACTCCTTGTCCGCGTGAGTATAAAAGATGATACGGCAGCAACAACAAAACCATACACCTTGCCCACACGAGCATAAAAGGGGAAGTGGCAACAAAGCATACTCCTTGCTCGCACGAGTATAAAAGACAAGACGACAACAACAAAGCATCCTCCTTACTTGCACGAGTATAAAATGTGAGACGACAACAACAAAGTATGCTGCTTGCCCGTACAAGTGTAAAAGGCAAGACAGCAACAACAACAAGACTAGACTCCTTGCTCGTATGAGTATAAAAGGAGAGTCGACAACAACAACAAAAGTAGACTCTTTGCCTACAATAATATAAAAGGCGAAAAGCACAAAAATAAAAGCATACTCCTAATAAATGGCAAGGCGATAATAATAGCAAAGCAGGCGCCTAGCCCTCGCGAATATAGAAGGCGAGACGACAGCAACAACAAAAGCAGACTCCTTACCCACAAGAGTATAAAATGCAAGGCCTTGACAACAAAGCGTACTCTTTGCTTGCTGGAGTATAAATACCGAGACGACAAGAAGAAAGGTTGCTACTTGCCCGTATGAGTATAAAAATGAGATGGCAATAACCGTCAAAGTAGACTCATTGCTCGCAAGATTATAAAAGGAAAAAAATTACAAAATAAAAGTATAATCCTTGCCTGCCCGAGCATAAAAGGCGAGACGGTGGCAATAGCAAAGCAGGCTGCCAGCTTGCACGAGTACAAAATGTGAGACAATAACAATAGCAAAAGTAGACTCCTTGTCTACTAGTTTAAAAAGGTAGACGGTAGCAACAGCAAGGCAAACGCCTAACGCTCAAGAGTATAAAAGGCAAAGCGGCAATAGCAACAGAAGCAGACTCCTTACCCACAAGAGTATGCAAGGCAGGACGACAACAACAAAGCATACTCCGTGCACTCATGAGTATAAATGGCATGACAACAACAACAAAGCAAACTCCTTACTCACACGAGTGTAAAATGCAAGACGACAGTAACAAATCATGCTTCTAGCAGGCACAAATATGAAAGGCAAGACGGCAACAACAATAAAACCTGACCCCTTTCCCACACAAGTATAAAAGCGTGACGGTAACAACAACAGTATACTCCTTCCTCGTATGAGTATAAAAGGTGAAATGACAACAGTAAAGCATACGTGTTAGCCGTACGAGTATAAAAGGCAAGAGGACAACTACAACAAAAGAAGACTCCTTGGCCATGCGAGTATAAAAAGGGAGGCGACAACAACAACAAAAGCATACTCCTTGCACGCACAAGAATAAAAGGTCGGACGGCAACGGCAAAGCATACTCCTTGACCACATGAGTATAAAAGGCATGTCGGTAACAACAACAAAACTAATATCGTTTCCCGCACGAGTATAAAAGCAAGATAGCAATAACAACAAAAGTAGACTCTTTGCCCGCAAGAGTATAAAAGGCAAAAAGTCCAACAACAAAAGCATACTCAATGCCCACATGAGTATAAAACGCGAGGCAATAACAACAGCAAAGCAGACTCCTAACCAGCACGAGTGTAAAAGGCGCGACGGCAGCAACAACAAAAACAAACTCCTTGCCCGCAAGAGTAAAAAAGGCAACAAGTATAACAACAAAACTAGACTTGTTGCCTGCCCGAGCATAAAAGTCGAGACAGCAACTACAGTAAAAGTAGACTCTTTGCCTGCAAGAGTTTAAATGGCAAAAAGTAAAACAACTAAAGTATACTCCTTGCCTGCATGACTATAAAAGGAGAGACGGTAACCACAACAAAACTGACTCCTAGCCTGCATGAATTAAAAGGCTAAACATCAAAAACAAGAAAAGCAGACTCCTTGCCTACAAAAGTATAAAAGGCAAGACTGCAACAACAAAGCATACTCCTTGCTCGCATGGGTATAAACAGCAAGACGACAATAACAAAGCATGCTGCTTGCCTGCACGAGAATAAAATGCAACACATTAACAACAACAAAAATAGGCTTCTTGCTCATACGAGTACGAATGGCAAGACTGCAACAACAATAAATGCATACTCGCTGCCAACAAGAATATAAAAGGCAACACGACAATAGCAAAGCATACTCTTTGCCCGCATGAGTATAAAAGGCGAGACGACAACAATAACAAAACCAGACTCCTTGCCTGCAAGAGCATAAAAACCAAGAACTACAACAACAATTGTACACTCTTTACCTGCACGAGTATAAAAGACAAGATGATAGCAACAACAAAACCAAACGCCCTGCCTGCACGGGTGTATAAGGTGAGACAATAATAACAAAAAAAGCAGACTCCTTACCAGTAAGAGTATAAAAGGAAAAAAGTATAACAACAAAAGTATGCTCTTTGCCTGCACTAGTATAAAAGGCGAGACAGCAACAACTACAAAGTAGACACCTAGCCTGCACGAGTATAAGAGGCAAGACGTCAACTACAACAAAAGCAGACTCCTTGCCCGTAATAGTATAAAAGAGGATAAGTACAACAACAAAAGTATACTCCTTACCCGATCGAGTATAAAAGGTGAGAGGACAACTACAACAAAAGCAGACTCCTTGCCCATGTGGGTATAAAAGGTGAGACGGCAACAACAACAAAAGTATACTCCTTGCACGCATGGGTATAAAAGGTGAGACGACAGCAGCAAAGCATAAACCTTGCCAACAAGAGTATAAAAGCCAAGACGACATCAACAAAGCATGCACCTTACCTGCACGAGTGTAAAAGGCGATACAGCAACAACAACAAAACCAAACTCCTTGCCCATGTGAGTATAAATGATTAGACCACACGAGTATAAAAGGCGAGATGACAACGACAGCAAAAGCAAGCTCCTTGCCCGCAAGAGTGTAAAGACTACAAGTACAACAAGAAAACTATAGTCCTTACCCAACCAAGCACAAAAGGCAAGAGGACAACTACAATGGAAGCAGACTTCTTGCCCATGCGAGTATAAAAATGGAGATGGCAACAACAACAAAAGCATACTCCTTGCACGCATGAGTATAAGAGGTGAGACGACAACAACAAAGCATACTCCTTGCCTGCATGAGTATAAAAGGTGAGACGACAATAACAAAGCATGTCTCTTACCCGCACGAGTATAAAAGGTCAGACAGCAACAACAACAAAACTAGACGCCCTGCCTGCACGAGTATAATACACAGGACCGCATGAGTATAAACGGTAGGATGACAACAACAACAAAAGCATACTGTTTGCCCGAACGAGTATAAAAAGCGAGTCGATAACAGCAACAAAACTAGTATCCTTGCCTGCACGAGCATAAAAAGCGAGACAGCAACAACGAGGAAAGTAGACTCCTTACCTGCAAGTTTATAAAAGGCAAAAAGTCCAACAACAAAAGCATACTTAATGCCCGCATCAACGAGCAGACGTAATGATGAAGGTTATTACAGTACCTTTAGTGATGGTTAGTGGAAACTTATTAAAGGCTCCCTGATTGTGGTCGGTGGTAAAAAATGCTCTAGTTTATATATGATACAAGCTTTCATCTTTGGAAATGTTGTGAATGTAGTGGAGAATGAGAAAAACACTGAGTTGTGGTATAAGCGGCTCAGCCATATGAGTGAAAATGGGATAATTACTTGACAGGGAAAAACCAGCTTCCAGGTTTCAGGAGTGTGGTTTGGAAAAAGTGTCCTCACTGTTTGGCTATGAAACAAACTAGAGTTACATTCAAGAGTCACCCACCTTCTAGGAAGTGAAAGTTGCTTGAGTTGGTGCATTTTGATGTCTGTGGTCCTTTGAAGGTACGCTCAGTTAGTGGTGCTCTTTATTTTGTGACTTTTATTGATGATCACTCTAAGAAGCATTGGGTTGATACTTTGAACCCGGCCCTTTCTCGTATTGCAACCCCAGGTTAGGCAGGATAACCAGCTGAGTTCATGCATATCAATAATCAAAGGAAAAGAAACTTACAAGGATTTTCTTAATA
>CM075454.1:2256514-2336514 GCA_037832335.1 Carallia pectinifolia | reverse complement strand
GTGAGACATGTTAGTTTTACCCTACTGATGACAGGGACGCAACAGTAATCCAACCTAGTACGAGAGGAACCGTTGATTCACACAATTGGTCATCGCGTTTGGTTGAAAAGCCAGTGGCGCGAAGCTACTGTGCGCTGGATTATGACTGAAAACCTCTAAATCAGAATCCGAGCTAAAAGCGACGCGTGCGCCCGTCGTTCAATTGTTGACCCATAGTAGGGGACCTATGGCCCCCAAAGGCACGTGTTCTTGGCCAAGCACCTGCAGTGAACGGGTTGCGGCTGCCGCCTTGAATTACAATTTCTACAGATCGATGGGTAGAATCCTTTGCAGACGACTTAAATATGCGACGGGGTATTGTAAGTGGCAGAGTGGCCTTGCTGCCACGATCCATTGAGATTTATCCCTTTATCGCTTTGATTCGTCCCACCGTCTCCCCTCAAATCACTTTTTCAACTTTTCTTGAGCTGGCTAGCGAGGCTAGCGTGTGGGTTTGGAAATCCCTAAGTTGAGCCCCGCACAAGGAGCTAGATAGTTGCGTAGTGTGTTCGGGGAGGCCCGCAATGAGGAACCCCCAACAGCACGCTTGCACCGAGCACTGGGGAGGTTAGGTGTTAGACCCTCGAGCCAAGAGCCCGATAAGGTGTTGGCACATTTCACAGACTCGTAGAATGGGCATGGGTGTGAGCATGGGCTGGGCATAAGCAAGGTGATGGGAAAATCAGCTAAGGCATTGGCCACCGAAGAAGGCTTGAAAAAGGCTAATGAATGGATTGTTGGCAGCTTGCACCAACTTGTTAAATAGGCATGTGCTAGTCATGTCAACCAGCCAGGCGATGGGAAAATCGGCTGGGGCAAGAAACCGACCAAGGAATGTATTGTTGGCACCTCGGGCCGGCTCTTGTTGAATGATCGTGGACATGGGCTAGGCATGTCCACGAGCAAGGTGATGGGAAAATCGGCTAAGGCATTGGCCACCGAAGAAGGCTTGAAAACGGCCAAGGAATGGATTGTTGGAAACTTCCACCAACTTGCTGAATGGGCATGTGCTGGGCATGTCAGCAAGCAAGGTGACGGGAAAATCGGCCACGACATGAAAACAGCCAAGGAATGGATTGCTGGCAACTTGCACCAACTTGTTGAATGGGCATGCACTGGGCTTGTCAGAAAGCAAGGTGATGGGAAAATCGGCCAACGCACGAAAACGACCAAGCAAAAGGATTGTTGCCACCCTGCACAAACTCGCCGAATGGGCATGGACATGGACTGGGCATGTTAGCAAGCAAGGTGTTGCAAACTTCAGCCAACGGACTGGCCACAAAAGGGGGACTCAAAACGACAAAGGAATGGACTGAGAGCTCGCTTGGCTCCGCACATGCTGCTGCCAGCATGGGAGGTTAGTTGGGGAGGCTAGTGACGCAGGCTAGCAAGGGATGTTAGCTGGGTAGGCACCCTAACCGTTGGGCCGCACAACACGCTCGACAGTTGTATGGGGTGGCAGCGAGGAGGTTAGGCCCTAGTCCCTCTTCCAAAGAGCACGATAGAGTTGATGGCACCTTGCACCAACTCCCTTGCACCGACTCGTTGAATCAGCAAGCGAGGCTATGGTAAGATTGGCCAAGGCATTGGTCACCTTTGCGAGCTTAAAAAATGTCCAAGGAATAGACTCTGAGCATGCTCAGCCCCGCACAAGTTGCTGCCCACAAGCATGCTCCGCACACGTTGCTGCTCACGAGGGAGGTTAACAAAAAGCTAGGGAGGCACCCGAGCAATGGGGGGACGCTACGAGCGTGTGGAACCGCACACAGCATGCCGCTCGTTGGGCCAGCAGCATGCGCCGCGCGCAGCTCGCGGGAGGGAGCAGATCGCACGTGCAACGTGCCGCTCGTCTGCCCATCTCCAGCACGCTAGGGGGAATAGCTAGGGCGAGCAGCGCGTAAGGAAAGGGCTGGGGAAAGCAGCATGCGCATGGCTGGCTGGTCGTACGGCCGACAGCGCTCGCAGTGAGCTTCTCGTCGGGCCAGCAGTGGGCTAGGGGTCACAGCTCATCCAACCAGCAGCGCGCAGCTGGCTGGGAGGAGCAGCGGGGGAGCGTTACTCGTCTGGTCGGCAACACACGCAGCGGGCTAGTGGGAGCAGCGCTTGCACGCCGTTGGCTGCTAGTCCGGAATGCACGCGCGTGCTCGTCTGGCCAGTAGCGCGCTCGGCAGGCTTGGGGGAGCAGAGCGCTGTGGGTGCCAGCACGCGCGCATAGTGGGCTGCGCGTCATGCCTGCGCGCGCGCGTGCAGCCCTCCCAGGGCACGCGCAAGGCCTGCCCCCCGTGCCCGCAGTCCTTCCAGTGCTCGCGCACTGCGCGTCGGGCCAGTTGCAGGTGCGCGCAGTCCTCCCAGCGCGCACGCAGTCCTCCTAGCACGCACGCCCAACCGTCTGCTCCAGCGTCCCGCTCTCATTCTCGTCCCCCGATCGGTCTCTGTTTTTGGGCCAAATGAACAACCACATGCAGCATAATTTTCCTCATATTTTTCTAGAGGTCCAAACAAATTTTGCGCGATTCAGCCCTTTTTAAAGAGGATATGACCACTCATACATTCCAATGTGTTCACCTACCAAAGGGTCAAAAACCCTAATGCTCTTTAAGGGGGAGGTGCATGTCTCACCCCCAACTAGCCTTGCTAGCTTCAAGCTAGTGGGCTTGTGGGGAATGTTGCTTCAATCTAGGTTGGTGATATGATGCGCGGATGGAAAGGGTAGGTGCCGATGATCGGCAGACAAATTCCCCGATACTCCGACCGCGCCGGGCTCTCCTCTGGTCGGTCGGTTGCGCGGGGCCCGGTTCGCTGATTTTTGTCCCAAAAAATGAAAATTTGCCCGAGGCAAGTAAAACTACTATGAATCCAAAGAAAGCGGCCCCCGAGATGAAATTCTTTGCCGATAATTTCATTTTCGGCTCAGTTTGCCGATTTTTGCCCAGAAAAATGGAATTTTGCCCCAATGTTGGAAAGGATGTCTGGAATCGAACAATTGGTGTCTAATGATGAAATTATTTGCCAAGGATTCCCTTTTTCAGCCCGAACGAAGCATAAGCATTGCCCATTGGGGCTAACCCCGGTGACTTGGTAAGCCCAAATGTCCTTCCGCAAGGGGAGGCTGCGTGCAACGACACTGTTCTTGATCAAAATTGGGGGATTACTCGCGGTTCCACCATTTGATTGATGTTGCGGGAGCCAACATTCCGAAGCAACGCAGTGTCTCGCACGTTGCCGCGCTACGGTTGATTGGTAACCATGACCCAATTGGTTGTGTCGAAGGAACTCCCAATGATGGTTGAGTGTTGTGCCGTGCACCCTTGCCTCATTCAATGCGGGGTGTCCCGAAGTGCCCGCAGTCATGGCTCGATGCCCCCTTTGCAGTTGCAACGGTTGTTCCTCACGAAAAATGTGAAAGTTCACGTACGATCTCCCGCACTCAGCGGTGCGGGAAGTGATTCTCTCGGGCGCTTCCACATTCCCCGTAGCTCATCAAGCCATGTGGGAATGTGTTACGCTTTGGAGGGTTGTTGCCTAATGTACGCAATTGCGCATGAGTGATGATGGGATTGAAAGGGCTTGCAGACTCCACACTAGAGCGTCAAACTGTCGACCCCTGATCCTTTGCAAACTTTTACCCGAGTGCTTCCAATCCACCTCGAGGTGAAAGACAAGGGTTCCTGTGTTGCGTTCCTTCCAATTCAAAAAATCGTTATGATGCTTTTGTGTCTTCTCGTCCTTCACCTCCTCAGGGGTGCGGAGCAGACCTCTTGTCGTCGCCCGTGTCCCTGGCATACCGATTACGGTTGCTTTGGTTCGTGGTTCGACGACCGTGCTATCAGATTCAGAACATTACTCAGGCAATGGAACTGTCGTTCCACTCCACTTTCGCTCGAACGGAGCTTTTGTCCCTCTATAGCACGACTAACATGCCAGTTTCGTCATCGGCGGCCCCCCTACCATTTGGTTGGGCTCGTGCCGTGCGTGCGGTCACGAACATCATGAAGGAATGCTACCTGGTTGATCCTACCATCAGTCATATGCTTGTCTCAAAGATTAAGCCATGCATGTGTGAGTATGAACTAATTCAGATTGTGAAACTGCGAATGGCTCATTAAATTAGTTATAGTTTGTTTAATGGTACCTGCTACTCGGATAACCGTAGTAATTCTAGTGCTAATACGTCCAACAAACCCCGACTTCTGGAAGGGATGCATTTATTATATTAAAGGTCGACGCAGGCTCCTGCTCATTGCTCTGATGATTCATGATAACTTGACAGATCGCACTGCCAACGTGCTAGCGACACATCATTCAAATTTTTGCCCTATCAACTTTCGATGGTAGGATAAAGGCCTACTTTTAGCGCCTTGAACACTTGGCATGCGGGAGATGGCAGCACTTTGCACGAATTCATAGCATGGGACTTTAGAGTGGCTGGGCACTCCCTAAGGCAAGGTGAAAGCTGAGAGGGTTAGCGTAAGCATGGGCCGACATACGGGTCCCAGTGTGAACCAAGACTTGGATTGGACAAAGGATGCTGGGCTACATGTTCGGGGGCTCCATCAGATGGGCATAGGCTTGGGCCAAGAGGCCCAAAACACAAGACTAGGTCTTGGCAAAGTCTTCATGGCACTGCATGACACTGCGTGGCACCGAGTCTCTTACGATGTGTGGAACGTGGGACGTGCAGGTGTTGCTCTATCCGGTTAGCCAAGCATCAGGATAATGCTCATCAAATTGTGCATGGCAAAGGATCATGGGTAGATAAGGCTTATCGAGATCAAGTGATGGATGATCGTGGGAGATAAGGCTTATCAGGATCGAGCCATGGATGAGAACGTGGGAAGATGATGGTTATCAGCCACGATAGAGATCATGGGGAGATAATGTTTATCTCTAAGACCTAGGTAGCTGGGGGTATCAGCTATATATAGACCCTATGGGTTGTCATTTCTACTCAGCGAAAGAGAAATCACTCAGAGAGAAAGAGTGAAACACTATTTAGTGTTCAAGTGATTGTTCTTTGTATTACTTGAGTTAAGTAATAAAAGGCTAGGAAAGGTTCCCGTATATGCTCTTGTGCCTCTTTTGAGTGTGTGAGTTGTGTGCCTACTTACAAAGTTCTATTGTGCAAATTGTTGTGTGTGCGGTTGGCTGAGACTAAGTGTGATTTAGTGCCATCACAAGGCAAAATTTTGGTTGAGAAAATTAGCCCTGTGACAGCTGGTATCAGAACAAAAAGGTTTGACCAATGGTAGGTGGTTCGGGTATTGATGCTGTACGTGAGCGCGTAGCCAAACTCTTCGAGGTACTCGGTGAACTTTCGGAGGATGCAAATTTCACCGTGTTCCCGACGTTGGCACTCCATGAGCAGTACATAATCGATTTGCAGCGGCAACATGAGGTGGTGGCCTCTAAGAATACATCTTTTTGGCTTGATGAGATGGAAGCAGAGATAGCCATCCTCAAGAAGGTTGTAGCCTCTCAACCAAGTGGAGGTGTTGTGGAGGGCTCGACCAAGATGAAGGTGCCGGAGCCTATAGCCTTTGAGGGAGCAAGGGATGCCAAAAAGATCGAGAACTTTCTGTGGGATATGGAGCAGTACTTCAAAGCTGCCTGAGTACAGATGACGAGAAGGTCAATCTGACCAGCATGTATCTGGGCAAGGACGCCAAGCTGTGGTGGCGGACTCAGTTGGATGATGATGCAACTGCAGGCAGGCCTAAGATCGAGACGTGGGAGAGCCTAAAGAAGGAATTGAATGACCAGTTTTTGCCATGCAACACGTCATGGGTTGCGAGGGAGTCCCTAAAGAAGTTGAAGCAGAGTGGCACGATGCGTGACTACATGAAGCGATTCAATTCCTTGATGCTTGACATCCGAAACATGTCGGATGAGAACAAGCTTTTGAACTTCCTATCCGGTCTTCAACCCTGGGCTCAACTCGAGCTTAGAAGGCAAGGTGTGAAGGACCTTCCTTCAGCGATGGCTGTAGCTGATGGTTTAGTTGATTTTTGGATCAACATGTCTCCTGATTCTGATGCTGGGAAGCAGCCCAAAGACAAGGGCAAGAAGAAGAAGGAAGGCAAGAAGAATAAGCACAACGGTGGCGGAAAGGATAAAGGCAAAGTCGTCTACCAAGAACAAGGTAAAGGTAAAACTAACTCGAGATGTTTCATTTGTAATGGACCACACAGGGCCAAGCTGGACGTGCCCCACAATCCGACTTGATATATGTGAAGATCGGGCTCAGTAATAAAGAGTTGATCGCAATGGCTGACACGGGGGCTACCCATAACTTTGTTGCTGAGAGGATGGTGGAGTCACTGGGTCTGAAAGTCACCAAGATCGGGAGTCGAATGAAGGCAGTCAACTAGGCAGCTCGGGAGGTGCTTTGCACGGCACTGGGAGTGGAGACAACTATGGGCAATTCGTCTGGTAAGCTTAACTTCACTGTGGTTCCGTTAGATTATTTTGATATCATACTAGGGGTTGATTTCTTTGTGAGCGCAAAAGTTGCTCGGTTGCCTCACTTGGGTGGTCTCATGATCATGCATGAGGATCATCCATGTTTTGTTTTCGGAACATTCACTCCCTCTTCTAGTATTGGTGGGAAGTCGGGTGGTATGTTGTCACTATGTAGGTAAAGCATGGGCTGAAGAAAAGAGAAGTCACCTAGCTTGCGGCTTTGATGGAGATCAAAGAAGGTATTGTTGCGGAGGTACCTAACAGTGTGGCAGATTTATTGGGAGAGTTCACTGACGCGATACCTCTTGAACTCCCTAAGTGTCTTCCCCCGAGGCGTGCCACTGACCACAAGATCGATTTGGTGCCTAGTTCCAAACCACCAGCACAAGCCCCCTATCGCATGAGTCCGCTAGTGTTGGCAGAACTGAGGAAGCAGTTGACGGAGTTGCTGGATGTAGGCCTAATTTAGCCCTCCAAAGCGCCATATGGTGCCCCAGTGTTGTTTTAGAGGAAACATGATGGCTTCGTGCGGATGTGTGTTGATTACAGGGCTCTGAACAAGGTGACGGTAAAGAACAAGTACCATATTCCATTGATAGCAAACTTGTTTCATAGGCTAGCGAGAGCGTCATATTTTGCCAAGCTGGATCTGCGGTCTGGATTATGGCAAGTCAGGATTGTAGAAGGAGATGAGGGAAAAACCACGTGCATCACTCGCTATGGCTCCTACAAATTCTTGGTGATGCCATTTGGTTTGACTAACACCCCTGCTACTTTCTGTAATTTAATGAATGATGTGTTTCATGACTTCATTGATCATTTTGTGGTTGTATATATGGATGATATTGTTGTGTATAGTGAGTCCTTGGAGGATCACTTGTCCCACCTAAGGTTGGTGTTGTCTAGGTTGAGAGAGCACCAATTATCTGTTAAAAAGGAAAAATGCGAGTTTGCCTGGCGAGAAATTATGTTCCTTGGGCATAGGGTGAGTTGAGGGCAGGTTAAAATGGACGAGAGAAAAGTCCAGACAATAGTGGAGTGGAAAGCCCCTACCAAAGTGTCTAAGTTGAGATCCTTTCTTGGTTTGTCTAACTACTACACGAAGTTTGTGCAGGGTTACTCCAAAAAGGTGGCCCCAATGACAGATTTACTCAAGAAGGATAGACCCTAGAGGTGGACCACATATTGCCTAGAAGCCTTTGACAAGTTGAAGGCAGCGGTGTCCATGGAGCCGGTCCTTAGGCTGCCTGATTTCGAGTTGCCTTTTAGTGTGCTAACTAACGCCTCAGACAAAGCCATTGGAGATGTGTTGGTGCAGGAAGGCCACCCCATTGGCTATGAGAGTCAAAAACTCAATGATGTAGAGCAGCGGTACTCAGCCAATGAGAAGGAGATGCTGGCAGTGGTGCATTGCCTTCGCACATGGAGGGTGTATTTGCGAGGTACTAGGTTCGTGGTTCGGGCCGACAATGTGGTAAACACATTCTTTCAGACTCAGAAAAAGCTTTCTGCACGACAGGCATAGTGGCAGGAGTTCTTGGCTGAGTACGATTTTACTTGGGAACAAAAGTCAGGAAGGCAGTCACCGACAAGTGCAAGAGACGGTTACTGGCCTCACTCAAGTGTGAGTGACTTGCTAGACAAAATCAGGGAGCAGGCCCCACATGATGCCACATATCAGCAAGTGGTACAGCAAGTTAGGGAGGGTGTGGTAAGGCAATACTAGCTCGATAATGATTTATTGCATGCCAAGGGTAATCGCGTATATCTTCCCAGTGGTGCAGGCCTTTGGAAGGAGATACTGCAGGGGTCCCATGATTCACAGTAGGCTGGTCATCCTAGCGTCAAAAAGACGATGTCCTTGCTGTCCCGCAACTACTACTGGCCAAAAGATGGATGATGACGTCGAGGCATATGTCCAAACGTGCATCACTTGTCAGTAGGACAAGACAGAGCGGCAGAAGGAGGCAGGTTTGTTGCAGCCGCTACCCATTCCTTCGAAGTCATGGGTGTCAGTTTCGATGGATTTCATTAGCAAATTCCCAAAGATTGATGGCATGGGATCTGTCATTGTGGTGGTAGATTGGTTTTCCAAGTATGCGGTGTTTATTCCTGCCCCTCTTCATGTCAAGCAGAGACAGCCGCTAAGCTTTTCTACAAGCAGGTAGTAAAATACTTTGGGTTACTTGAAGATATTGTGAGCGATCAGGATCCTCGTTTCACTGGCAGGTTCTGGATGTCATTATTCAATATGATGGGTTCAGAGTTGAAATTCTCTAATGCCAACCATCCTCAGACTAATGGCTAGACGGAGCGGATCAAGCCAGAGGAATAAGCTTTTCAACTTCCTATCCGGTCTTCAACCTTGGGCTCAACTCGAGCTTAGAACCCAAGGTCTGAAGGACCTTCCTTCAGCAGTGGCTGCGGCTAATGGTTTAGTTGATTTTTGGATCAACAAGTCTCCTGATTCTGATGCTGGTAAGCAGCCCAAGGATAAGGGCAAGAAGAAAAAGGAGGGCAAGAAGGATAAGCACAACGGTGGCGGCAAAGATAAAGGCAAAGCCGTCTACCAAGAACAAGGTAAAGGTAAAACTAACTCGGGTTGTTTCATATGTAATGGACCACACAGGGCCAAGGAGTGCCCGAAGCGGGAGAAGTTAAGTGCCATAGTTGCTGAGGAGAGTGGCCTCTTGGATGATGTTGGCCCCTCTCGTGTCAATCCTTTATAGTTGGGCTTAGTAATGAAGAGTTGATCGCAATGGCCGACACGGGTGCTACCCACAACTTTGTTGCTGAGAGGATGGTGGAGTCACTGGGTCTAAAAGTCACCAAGACTGGGAGTCGAATGAAGGCAGTCAACTCGACAGCCCGGGAGGTGCTTGGCACGACATTGGGAGTGCAGGTAACTATGGGCAATTGGTCTGGTAATCTTAACTTCACTGTGGTTCTGGGAGTTGATTTCTTTGTGAGCGCAAAAGTTGCTCTGTTGCCTCACTTGGGTGGTCTCATAATCATGCATGAGGATCATCCATGTTTTGTTGTTGGAACGTTCACTCCCTCTTCTAGTATTGGTGGGAAGTCAGGTGGTATGCTGTTAGCTATGCAGGTGAAGCATGGGCTGAAGAAGGGAGAAGTCACCTACCTTGTAGCTTTGATGGAGATCAAGGAAGGTATTGTTGCGGAGGTGCCTGATAGTGTAGCGGACCTGTTGGGAAAGTTCACTGACGTGATGCCTCCTGAACTCCCCAAGTGTCCTCCCCTGAGGTGTGCCACTGACCACAAGATCGATTTGGTGCCCGGTTCCAAACCACCAGCACAAGCCCCACATTGCATGAGTCCGCTAGAATTGGCAGAATTGAGGAAACAGTTGATAGAGTTGCTAGATGCAGTCCTAATTCAGCCCTCCAAAGCGCCATATGGTGCCCCGGTGTTGTTTCAAAAGAAACGCGATGGCTCCTTCCGGATGTGTGTTGATTGCAGGGCTCTGAACAAGCTGACGGTAAAGAACAATACCCTATCCCATTGATAGTGGACTTGTTTGATAGGCTGGCGAGAGCCTCGTATTTCACCAAGCTGGATCTGCAGTCTGGATATTGGCAAGTCAGGATTGCAGAATGAAAGCTGGGGGCTCGAAGACGATTAGATACCATTCTAGTCTTAACCATAAAAGATGCCTACCAGGGATCGGCGGAAGTTGCTTTTAGGACTCTACCGGCACCTTATGAGAAATCAAAGTCTTTGGGTTCCGAGGGGAGTATGGTCGCATGGCTGAAATTTAAAAGAATTGCCGAAAGGGTATCACAAGGAGTGGAGCCTGTGGCTTAATTTGACTCAACACGGGGAAACTTACCAGGTCTAGACATAATAAGGATTGACAGACTGAGAGCTCTTTCTTGATTCTATGGGTGGTGGTGCATGGCCGTTCTTAGTTAGTGGAGTGATTTGTCTGGTTAATTCCGTTAACGAACGAGACCTCAACCTGCTAACTAGCTATGCGGAGGTGATCCTCCGTGGCCAGCTTCTTAGAGGGACTATGGCCTTCTAGGCCAAGGAAGTTTGAGGCAATAACAGGTCTGTGATGCCCATAGAACTTCTGGGCGGCATGTGCGCTACACTGATGTATTCAACTAGTATGCGTGCTACCTTGTCAAGCCGGGAACGGAGGGCGGTCGGGGCATTGGACCTCCACAATGAGAATCTAAACGACTCTCAGCAACAGATATCTCGGATCTCGCATCGATGAAGAACGTAGTGAAATGCGATACTTGGTATGAATTGTAGAATCCCGTGAACCATCGAGTCTTTGAACGCAAGTTGCACTCGAAGCCTTCTGGCCAAGGGCATGTCTGTCTGGGCGTCACACAACATTGTCCACCCCACCCTCGAATTGATGGGGTTGCGTTCAGTGGCGAAAGATGGCCTCCCATGTGCCCGGCATAGCGGTTGGCCCAAAAACCATGTCCCCGACGGCGTTCGCCTCGACAACGGTGGTTGAGAGACCTTGGCACAGTGTCGTGCGGTCATGTTGTTGCTACAGACTCTGACAAACTCGACCCTTTCTCGCATTGTGACCCCAAGTCAGGCAGGATCACCCGCTAAGTTTAAGCATATCAATAAGCAGAGGAAAAGAAACTTACGAGGATTCCCTTAGTAACGGAGACCTAACTTGGAACTACCCAGCTTGATAATCGGGCGCCCTCGGCATCCGAATTGTTGTCTGGAGAAGCATCCTCAGCGACAGATTGGGCCCAACTCCCTTAAAAGGGGGCGCCAGAGAGGGTGAGAGCCCCGTCGTGCCGGACCCTGTCGCACCACGAGGCACTGTTGCGAGTCGGGTTGTTTGGGAATGTAGCCCTAATCGGGTGGTAAATTTCGTCCAAGGCTAAATACGGGCAAGAGACCGATAGCGAACATGTACCGTGAGAGAAAGATGAAAACAACTTTGAAAAGAGAGTCAAAGAGTGCTTGAAATTGTCGGGAAGGAAGTGGATGGGGGCCGCCGATGCACCTCGGTCGGATGTAGAACGGCGAGAGCCGGTCTACCAATCGGCTTGGGGTGTGGACCAATGCACATTGCGGGGGCATCCCAAGCCCAGGCCCTTGAAACTCCCGAGGAGACGTCGCCCTTGCGATCGTGGACACAGCGCGCACCGTCACGACGTGCCTCAGAAACCGCACGCTCCAGGCGTCGGCTTGCGGGCTCCCTATTCAGCCCGTCTTGAAACACGGACCAGGGAGTCTGACATGTGTGCGAGTCAACGGGCAAGTAAACCCGTAAGGCGCAAGGAAGCTGACTTGGCGGGATCCCCTCGAGGGTTGCACTGCAGACCACCCTTGATCTTCTGAGAAGGGTTCGAGTGAGAGCATGCCTGTCGGGACCCGAAAGATGGTGAACTATGCCTTAGCGGGGCGAAACCAGAGGAAACTCTGGTGGAGGCCCACAACGATACTGACGAGTAAATTGTTCGTCTGGCTTGGGTATAGGGATGAAAGACCTGGAAAAGGATTGGCTCTGAGGGCTAGGCTCGGGGGTCCCAGCCCCTGAACCCTTCGGTTGTCAGGGGATTGCTCAAGCTGCTCCCACGGTGAGAGTTGGTCGCTGCGTGTCGACCGGGGGACGGACTGGGAACGGCCCCTCCGGGGGCCTTCCCCGGGCGTCAAACAGTCGACTCAGAACTGGTGCGGACAAGGCGAATCCTACTGTTTAATTAAAAGAAAGCATTGCGATGGTCCCTGCGGATCCCAACACAATGTGATTTATGCCTAGTGCTCTGAATGTCAAAGTGAAGAAATTCAACCAAGCGCGGGTAAACGGCGAGAGTAACTATGACTCTCTTAAGGTAGCCACATGCCTCGTGATCTAATTAGTGACGTGCATGAATGAATTAACGAGATTTCCACTGTCCCTGTCTACTATCCAACGAAACCACAGCCAAGGGAACGGGCTTGGCAAAATTAGCGGGGAAAGAAGACCCTGTTGAGCTTGACTCTAGTCCGACTTTGTGAAATCACTTGAGAGGTGTAGGATAAGTGGGAACCAGTCCCCCGGTGAAAGTGAAATACCACTACTTTTAACGTTATTTTACTTATTTCGTGAATCGGAGGCGGGGAATCGCCCTTCCTTTTGGAACGAAGGCTGTTCGGCAGGCCGATCTAGGCAGAAGACATTGTCAGGTGGGGAGTTTGGCTGGGGTGGCACATCTGTTAAAAGATAATGCAAGGGTCCTAAGATGAGCTCAACAAGAACAGAAACCTAGTGTGCAACAAAAAGGTAAAAGCTCATTTTATTCTGATTTTCTATGAATACGAACCATGAAAGCGTGGCCTATCGATCTTTTAGATTTTTGAAATTTGAAGCTAGAGGTGTCAGAAAAATTACCACATGGATAACTGGCATGTAGCAGCCAAGCGTTCAAGCAACATTGCTTTTTGATCCTTCGATGTTAGTTCTTCCTATCATTGTGAAGCCTAATTCACAAAGTGTTGGATTGTTCACCCATCAATTGGGAACGTGAGCTGGGTTTAGACCGTCATGAGACAGGTTAGTTTTACCCTACAGATGGCGGCGTCACAATAGTAATCCAACCTAGTACGAGAGGAACCGTTGATTCGCACAATTGGTCATCGCGCTTGGTTGAAAAGCCAGTGGTGCGAAGCTACCGTTCGTTGGATTATGACTAAACGCCTCTAAGTCAGAATCCGGACTAGAAGCGACGCGTGCGCTCATCGTTTGATTGCCGACCCGTAGTAGGGGTCCTACGGCCCCCAAAGGCACTTGTCATGGGCCAAGAACCCGCAGCGAACGAGTTGCGATTGCCGCCTTGAATTACAATTCCTACCGATCGACGGGTAAAATCCTTTACAGACGACTTAAATATGCAACGGGGCAATGTAAGTGGCAAAGTGGCCTTCCTACCACGATCCACTGAGATTCAGCCCTTTGTCGCTTCAATTCGTCCCACCTTCTCCCCTCAAATCACTTTTCCAACTTTTCTTGAGCCGGCTGGGAGGCTAGCGTGTGGGCTTGGAAATCCCTAAGTTGAGTCCCACACAAGAAGCTGGATAGTTGCGTAGTGTGTTCGGGGAGGCCCGTAATGAGGAACCCCCGGCAGCACGCTTTCACCGGACACTAGGGAGGTTAGGTGTTGGAGCTTCGAGCAAAGAGCCTGATCAAGTTGTTGGCACATTGCACAGACTCATAGAATGGGCATGGATGTGGACATGGGCTGGACATAAGCAAGGTGATGGGAAAATCGGCTAAGGCATTGGCCACCGAAGAAGGTTTGAAAACGGCCAGTGAATGGATTGTTGGCAACTTGCACCAACCCGTTGAATGGGCATGTGCTAGCCATGTCAACAAGCGAGACGATGGGAAAATCGGCCGAGGCATAAAACCAACCAAGGAATGGATTGTTGGCACCTCAGACTGGCTCTCGTTGAATGGGCATTGACATGGGCTGGGCATGTCCACGAGCAAGGTGATGGGAAAATCGGCTAAGGCATTGGCCACCGAAGAAGGCTTGAAAACGGCCAAGGAATGGATTGTTGGCAACTTGCACCAAGTCTCTGAATGGGCATGTGCTAGGCATGTCAGCAAGCAAGGTGACAGGAAAATTGGCCACAGCATGAAAACGGCCAAGGAATGGATTGCTAGCAACTTGCACTAACTCGTTGAATGGGCATGCGCTTGGCTTGTCAGCAAGCAAGGTGATGGGAAAATCGACCAACGCACGAAAACAACCAAGGAATGGATTGTTGGCACCCTGCACCAACTCATGGAATCGGCGTGGACATGGGCTGGGCATGTTAGCAAGCAAGGTGTTGCTAACTTTTGCCAAGGCGCTGGCCACCAAAGGGGGATTCGAAACGACAAAGGAATGGACTCGGAGCTCGCTTGGCTCTGCACATGCTACTGCCAACATGGGGGGTTACCACAGGAGGCTAGTGAGGAAAGCTAGCAAGGGATTTTAGCTGGGTAAGCACCGTAACCGTTGCGCTGCACAACACACTCAACAGTTGCATGGGGTAGCAGCGAGGAGGTTAGGCCCTAGTCCCTCGTCCAAAGAGCACGATAGAGTTGATGGCACCTTGCACCAACTCACTTGCACCGACCCGTTGAATCAGCAAACGAGGCTACGGGAAGATCGACCAAGGCATTGGCCACCTGAGCGGGCTTAAAAACGTCCAAGGAATAGACTCAGAGCATGCTCAGCCCCGCACAGGTTGCTGCTCGCAAGCATGCTCTACACACGTTGCTGCCTACGAGGGAGGTTAACAAAAAGGTAGGAAGGCACTCGAGCAAGGGAGGGAGGCTAGCAGCGCGTTGCGTGCTGTTCGTCGGGCTACCAGCGTGCAGGAGGGAGTAGATCGTGCTCGTACCTTGCCGCTCGTCCTCCCAACAGCGGCGCCCTGGGGTCAGCAGCTGGGGAGAGCAACGCGCGTGGAGCGGGCTGGGGACAGCAGCGTGCACGCGACGTGCTACTTGTACGCCCAGCAACGCTCACAGTGCACTTCCTGTTGGGCCAGCAGCGGGCTAGTGGTAGCAGCGCGCGCGGAGCAGGCTGGTGAGAGCAGCCCGGACGTAGCGGGCTGCTCGGCTGGCCAGCAGTGTGGTGGGGGCAGCAGCGTGTGCGGAGTGGGCTAGGGGGAGATGCGCGGACGCAACGAGCTTGAGGGGATAGCGTGCAAGGGCAGTGGGCTGCACGTTTGGCCAACAGCGAGTGCGGCGGGCTAAGACGAGCAGCGCGCGGGGTCGTCTAGCCAGTAGGGCGCGCTACTGGCTGAGGTAGCAGCGGGCTTCTCGTAAGGCCAGTAGCGCGTGCAGCAAGCTGGGGGGAGGAGCAAGCGCGGACGCCGCAGGGTGCTCGTTTGGCATGCGCTTGCGCGCTCATTTGGTCAACAGCGCATGTGGCGGGCTTGGGGGAGCAGCGCACTGCAGGGCCAGCGCACGCGCACCGCGTTCTGCGCGTCGGGCCGGCCGCGTGAGCGGGCAGTCTTGCCAGAATGTGCCCGCAGCGGGCGGCGCTTCGAGCCTGCCCTGCGCACACGTAGTCCCTCCAGCGTCCTTTGTCCAACCCAAGTCTTGGTCAACACTGGGACCCACATGTAGGCTCGTGCCTACGCTAACCCTCTCAGCTTTCACCTTGCTTCAAGGAGTGTCCAGTCACTCCAAAGTCCCATGCTAGGAATTAGCGCAAGGTGCTGCCAACTCCTGCATGCCAAGTGTTCATAGGGTGACAGCTAATTTTCTCACCCAAATTTTTGCCTTGTGATGGCACTAAGTCACCCTTAGTCTCAGCCAACCGCACACACACAAGGATTGCAGAATAGAACTTTATTTGTAGGCACACAGCTCGCACACTCAAAAGAGACATAAGAGCATGTACGGGAACCTTTCCCAACCTTTTATTACTTAACTCAAGTAATGCAAAGGAACAATCACCTGAACTCTCAACTGTGTTTTACTCTTTCTCTCTGAGTGATTTCTCTTTCATTTAGTACAAATGACAAGCCATAGGTTCTATATGCAGCTGACACCCCCAGCTATCTAGGTCTCAGAGATAAGCATTATCTCCCCACAATCTCTATCGTGGCTGATAACCCTCATCTTCCCACGATCTCATCCATGACTTGATCCTGATAAGCCTTATCTCCCACGATCATCCATCACTTGATCTCGATAAGCCTTATCTACCCACGATCTTTTACCATGCACGATCTGATGAGCATTATCCTGATACTTGGCCAACCGGATAGAGCCACACTCACACATCACCACGTTCCACACGTCGTAGGAGACTCGGTGCCATGCAGTGCCATGCTATGCCATGCAGACTTGGCCGAGACCCAGTCCTGTGTTTTGGTCCTCTTGGCCCAAGCCCATGGCCCATTTGATGGAGCACACGAACATGTAGCCCAACATCCTTTGCCCAACCCAAGTCTTGGTCCACATTGAAACGAGCATGTAGGCCCGTGCCTACGCTGAACCCCTCAGCTTTCACCTTGCTTCAAGGAGTTCCCAGCCACTCCAAAGTCCCATGCTAGGAATTAGCGCAAGGTGCCGCCAACTCCTGCATGCCAAGTGTTCATGGGGCTAACAAACCACCCCCACCTGTTGAAGCCAACATCCTTGTTGGTAAGGTTGATAGGTAGTCTTCCTTCTGCTTCTCAAACTGCCATAGAGTCACATCTCTTTCCCAGCTCGCCTCACTATCTGGGGCATTCTTCCACTTAACCAAGTACTCAACCCGCCTGTTCTTCTTACTTTTTCCCTGCGTTTGGTGGTCTAGAATTCTCTCCACTTCACGCTGGAACTTAGTTCTGATTGTAGGGGGAGCACGTCGTGTTTGTTTCCTTGGAGGCTCATCACCAGTTTCCTCGTGGAAGGGGTTCAAGAAACTCACGTGGAAGGTTGGATGCACCTTCAACCTTTCTGGGAGCTGCAACCTGCATGCAACATTGCCAACTTTCTTCACCACTGTGAAGGGATCGTCATACTTTGGAAGCAGTCCACGATGCACTATCTTGCTGGTGATCTTCTTCCAAATTTGGGAAGTAAGTTTCAAGAACACCTTATCCCCAACTTGGAACTCCATGTCCCTCCTTCCTCGGTCTGCATACTTTTTCATCCGCCTGGTTGCCTTATCCAAGCTATCTTCGCCCTCCTCTAGCCGCTCTTGCTTAGAATGAGCAAACCAGTGTGCTGTCGGACATCTCCCTCTTGAGCTAGTCCTGGCCACATCATTAGGAGTAAGAGGCTGTTGCCCCATAGCTAGCTCAAAGGGACTCATACCTGTGGAAGAGGACTTATGAAGATTGTAGCAAAATTAGGCCGAATCCAACAACTCAAGCCAATGCCGCTGGCTTGCCGTCACGTAATGTCGAAGATATTCCTCAAGTAGGCCATTGATCCGCTCTGTCTGGCCATCAGTCTGAGGATGGTTGGCAGTAGAGAATTTCAATTCTGAACCCATCATGTTGAACAATGACGTCTAGAACTTACCAGTGAAACGAGGATCCCGATCACTCACAATATCTTCAAGCAACCCAAAGTACTTTACTACCTGTTTGTAGAAAAGCTCAGCGGCTGTCTCCGCTTGGCATGAAGAGGGGTCAGGAATAAACACCGCATGCTTGGAAAACCGATCGACTACCACCATGACAGATCTCATGCCATCAACCTTTACGAAGCCACCAATAAAATCCATCGAAACCGACACCCATGGCTTCGTAGGAATGGGTAGCGGCTACAACAAACCCGCCTCTTTCTGCCGCTCTGTCTTGTCTTCCTGACAAATGATGCACGTTTTAACATATGCTTCGACGTCATCTTCCATCTTTGGCCAGTAGTAGTTGCGGGACAGAAAAGCCATCATCCTTTCGATGCCAGGATGACCAGCCCACCGTGAATCATGAGACTCCCACAGTATCTCCTTTCTAAGGCCTGCACCACTGGGAACATATACACAATTACCCTTGGCATGCAATAAATTATTATCGAGCCAGTAATTCCTTACCACACCCTCTTTGACCTGCTGTACAACTTGCTGATATGTGGCATCATGTGGGGCTTCTTCCTTGATTTTGTCTAGCAAGTCACTCTGCACTTGAGTGAGGACAGCATCCGTCTCTTGCACTTGTCGGCGACTTAGGGCATCCGCCACCTGATTTTGCCTTCCTGGCTTGTGTTCCCAAGTAAAATCGTACTCCACCAACAACTCCTGCCACTACGCCTGCCATGCAGAAAACTTCTTTAGAGTCTAAAAGAATGTGTTAGCCACATTGTCGGTCCGAACCACGAACCGGGTACCCAGCAAATACACCCTCTAGGTGCGAAGGCAATGTACCACTGCCAGCATCTCCTTCTCATGGGCTGAGTATCGCTGCTTTGCATCATTGAGTTTCTGGCTCTCATAGGCAATGGGGTGGCCTTCCTGCACCAACACACCTCCAATGGCTTTATCTAAGGTGTCAAATAGCACACTGAAAGGCAACTCAAAATCAAGTAGCCACAGGACCGGCTCCGTGGACACTGCTGCCTTCAACTTGTACAAGGCTTCTTAGCAATCTGTGGTCCACCTCCAGGGTCTATCCTTCTTGAGTAAGTCTGTCAATGGGGCCACCCTTTTGGAGTAACCCTGCACAAACTTCCTGTAGTAGTTAGACAAACCAATAAAGGATCTCAACTCAGACACTTTGGTAGGGGCCTCCCACTCCACTATTGCCTGGACTTTTCTCTCGTCCATTTTAATTTGCCCTCGACTCACCCTATGCCCAAGGTACAGAATCTCTCGCTGGGCATACTCGCATTTTTTCTTTTTCACATATAATTGGTGCTCTCTCAACTTAGACAACACCAACCTCAGGTGGGACAAGTAATCCTCCAAGGACTCACTATGCACAACAATATCATCTAGATATATAACCACAAAATGATCAATGAAACACATCATTCATTAAATTACAGAAAGTAGCAGGGGCGTTAGTCAAACCGAATGGCATCACCAAGAATTCGTAGGAGCCATAGCGAGTGATTCACGTGGTTTTTCCTTCATCTCATTCTGCAATCCTAACTTGCCAATATCCAGACCGTAGATCCAGCTTTGTGAAATATGAGGCTCTCGCTAGCCTATCAAACAAGTCGGCTATCAATGGAATATGGTACTTGTTCTTTACCGTCACCTTGTTCAGAGCCCTTTAATCAACACACATCCGCAGGGAGCCATCGTGTTTCCTCTAAAACAACACAGTGGCACCATATGGGGCTTTGGAGGGCTGACTTAGGCCTGCATCTAGCAACTCCGTCAACTGCTTCCTTAATTCTGCCAACTTTAGCGGACTCATGCGATATAGGGCTTGTCCTGGTGGTTTGGAACTGGGCACCAAATCGATCTTGTGGTCAGTGGCACGCCTCGGGGGAAGACACTTGGGGAGTTCTGGAGGCATCACATTAGTGAACTTTCCCAACAAATCCACCACACTGTTAGGCACCTCCGCAACAATGCCTTCTTTTATCTCCATCAAAGCTGTAAGGTAGGTGACTTCTCCCTTCTTCAGCCCATGCTTTACCTGCATAGCTGATGGCATACCACCCGACTTCCCACCAATACTAGAAGAGGGAGTGAACGTTCCAGCAATGAAACATGGATGATCCTCATGCATGATCATGAGACCACGCAAGTGAGGCAACAGAGCAATCTTTGCGCTCATAGAGAAATCAACCCCCAGTATGATATCAAAATCATACTGCTTGCCCGCACGAGTATAAAAGGGGAGACGACGACAACAACAAAAACAGACTCTATGCCGGCATGAATATAAAAGGTGAGATAGCAGTAGTAACAAAAGCATACTCTTTGCTTTCAATATAAACGGCGAGACAGTAATAGCAACAAAAGCATACTCTTTGCTTTCGCAAGTAAAAAGGCGAGATGGCAATAGCAAAGCATACTCCTTACCCACATGAGTATAAAAAGCAAGAAGACAACAAGGACAAAAACAAATTCCTTGCCCGTACGAGCTTATAAGGCGAGACAGTAGGAACAACAAAAGCAGACTCCTTATCCGCAAAAGTATAAAAGGCGAAAAATAGAACAATAAAAGTATATTCCTCACAACAACAACAGCCAAGAAGACTCCTAGTTCACACGAGCATAAAGGCTAGACGGAAACAACAACAAAGGCAAGCTCCTTGCAAACAAGAGTATAAAAGGCGAGATGACAACAACAAAGCGTGCTGCTTGCCCGCACGAGCATAATAGGTGATACGGCAACAACAACAAAACTAGACTACTTGTCTGTACGAGTATAAAAGACGAGACGACAAAAACAGCAAAAGCATACTCGCTGTCTGCATGAGTATAAAAGGCGAGATGACAATAGCGACGCATAATCCTTACCCGCACGAGTATAAATGGCGAGGCGGCAAGGTCGGAGCATACGCCGTGCCCGCACAAGTATAAAAGGGGAGACGGCAACAGCAAAGCATACTCTATGCCTACAAGAGTATAAAAGGCGAGACGGCAATAGCAAAGCATACTCCTTACTCACCTGAGTATAAAAGGCGAGACGACAACAACCATGCATACTCCCTGCACGCACGAGTATAAAAGGGGAGATGGCAACAACAATAAAACTAGACTCCTTGCCTGCATGAGTATAAAAGGCGAGATGGCAACAGCAACAAAAGCATACTTTTTCCTCACATAAGCAAAAAAAGGCGAGACGGCAATAGCAAAGCATACTCCTTATCCACATGAGTATAAAAGGCGAGAGGACAACTACAACAAAACCAGATTGTTTGTTTGTCTGGGAATACAAGGTACGATAGTGAGAGCAACAAAAGTAGAGTCCTTGGCTGCAAGAGTATAAAAGGCGAAAAGTACAACAACAAAAGTATATTCCTTGCCTGCGTGAGTATAAAAAGCTAGATGGCAACAACAACAAAGTAGACTCCAAGCCTATGCAAGTATAAAGGTGAGGCGACAACAACAACAAAAGCAGATTCCTTGCTCGTAAGAGTATAAAGGGTGAGACAGTAGCAACAACGCATACTCTTTGTCCGCACGAGACTAGAAGGTGAGACGACAACAATAAATCATGCAGTTTGCCAGCACAAGCATAAAAGGCGAGACGATAGGAAAAACAACACCAAACTCCTTGTCCGCAAGAGTATAAAAGGCGAGATGGCAACAACCGCAAAAGCATACTCGCTACTTAGATGAGTATAAAAGGCCAAACGGTAGTAGTGACGCATATTCTTTGCCCGCATGACCATAAAAGGCAAGAGGGCAATAGCAAAGCATATTTTTTACTCTCAAGAGTATAATAGGTGAGGTGGTAACAGCAAAGCATACTCTTTACCCACATGAGTATAAAAGGCAAATGGCCACAACAAAACATATTGTTTGCCTACACGAGTATAAAAGGGGAGACAACCACAACAAAAAAGCCAGGCTCCTTGCCCGTACGAGTATAAAATGTGAGACGGTAATAGCAAAACATACTCCTTCCTCTCAAGAGTATAAAAAGTGAGACGGCAACCAGAACACGTACTCTTGGCCCGCACGAGTACAAAAGGCAAGGTGACAATGACAATGCATGCTCTTTACCTGCACGAGTATAAATGGTGAGACAGCAACAATAAAGCATACTCCCTGCCCACGCGAGTGTGAAAGGGGGGACGACAACAACAACAAAACCAGACACCTTGCCTGCGTCAGTATAAAAAGCAAGATGGTGACAACAACAAAAGCGTACTCGTTGTTTGCGCGAGTATGAAATGCAAGATGGCAACAACATTGCATACTCCTTGCCCACATGAATATAAAAGGCGAGACAGCAACAACAAAGCATGATGCTTGCCAGCACGAGTGTAAAAGGTGAGACGACGACAACAACAAAGCAAACTTCTAGCCCGCACGAGTAGACAAGGCGAGACGACAACAATAACAAAGGCAAACTGCTTACCCACAAGAGTATAGAAAGCGACCAGTGCAACAACATAAGTGTACCCCTCGCCCGCCTAAGTATGAAAGGCAAGACGGCAGGAACAAGACGGCAAGAACAACAAAATCATACTCCCAGCCCGTATGAGTGTAAAATACGAGACGACAACAGCACAGCTTACTCCTTACCTGCATGATTGTAAAGTATGAGGCAGTAAGAACAACAACACCATACTCCTTGCTCGCACAAGGATAAAAAGCGAGTCAGCAACAACAACAGAAGTAGACTCATTGCCCGCAAAAGTATAAGAGGTGAATGGTACAACAACAAAAATGTACTCCTTGCCCGCATAAGGATAAAAGGCAAGACAGCAACAACAACAAAAGCATACTCCCAGCCCGCACGGGTGTAAAAGACAAGACGGTAACAACAAAGCATTCTCCTTATCCGAACGAGTATAAAATGCGAGACGTTAACAACAACAAAGCCAGGCTCCTTACCTGCACGAGTATAAAAGGCAAGACTACAACAACAACAATAAATATAGGCTCCCTGCCCGCAAGGGTACAAAAGGTAAAAAGTACAACAACAAAAGTATACTCATTGCCCGCACGGGTATGAAAGGCGAGACGACAACAACAGCAAACTCGACTCGTTGCCCGCATGAGCATAAAAGGCAAGGCAACAACAGTAACAAAAACATATTCTGCCCACACGAGTATAAAAGACGAGACGGTAACAGCAAAGCATACTTCTTACTGCTTACCCCCATGAGTATAAAATTTGAGATGACAACAAACAAAACACCTAGCCTGTAGGTGTATAAAACGTAGGATAGCAACAACAACACAAGCATACATTTCACACGTAAGAGTTTAAAAGGTGACAAGGACGACAATAAAAGTATACTCCTCGCCCATCTGAGCATAAAAGGCGAAACATCACCAACAACAAAACCAGACTCTTTACCCTCACGAGTATGAAAGGTGAGACACCAACACCAATAAAAGCAGGCCCTCGCCCGAAAAAGTATAAAAGATGAAAAGAACAACAACAAAAGTATGCTCATTGCTCGTACGAGTATAAAAGCGGGACAACAACAATGACAAAGCAGACACCTAGCCCACACGAGTATAATAGGCAAGATGGCAAAAACAAATGGATATACCTTGACCACACGAGTATAAATGGGGATACGACGGTAGCAAAGCATACCCCTTACTCCTTGCCTACACCAGTGTAAAAAGTGAGACAGCGACAACAATAAAATAAACTCCTAGCCTGCATGAGTATAAAAGGTGAGACAGCAACAACAATAAAGTAGACTCCTAGCCTGCATGAGTATAAAAGGTGAGACAGCAACAACAACAAAAGTGGACTTTTTGCACGTAAGAGTATAAAAGGCGACAAGTAAAACAACAAGAGTATACTTCTCGACCGCTCGATTATAAAAGGTGAGACGACAACAATAACAAAAACAGACTCCTTGCCCGCATGAGTACAGAAGACGAGACGACAATGACAACAAAAGTGGACTCTTGCCTGCAAGAGTATAAAATACGAAAAGTACAACAAATAAAACTTTATACCTCGCCTACTAGGTTATAAAAGGCTAGAATGCAACAACAACAAAACCATACTCTTTTCCCGCATAAGTATGCAAGGCAAGCCAACAACGACTAGAAAAGTAGATTGTTTGCCTGAAAGTGTATAAAAGGTGAAAAGTACAACAACAAAAGTATACTCCTTGCCCGCACGAGTATAAAAGGCAAGACGCAACAATAGCAAGCCAGACTCCTAGCCTGCAAGTGTAAAAAAGGCGAGACAACAACAATAACAAAGGCATACTCCTCACCTGGACGAGTTTAAAAGACGAGAAGGCTACAACAAAGCATACTTCTCACTCTTTGTCCGCACGAGTATGAAAGGCTAGACGGCAACAGTAACAAAACTACACTCCTTGCCTGTATGACTATAAAAATTGAGATAGCAACAACAAAGCATTCTGCTTGCCTGCACAAGTGTAAAAGGCGAGGCAACAACAACAAAGCATTACTCCTTGGCTACAAGAGTATAAAAGGAAACAAGTACACAAGGTGACAAGCATACTCCTTGCCCAAAAAATTATACTCCTTACCTGCCAAAGTATAAAAGGTGAGACGACAACATCAACAATACCAGACTCGTTGCCAGCACGAGTATAAAACGAGAGACAACAAGAACAACATAAGCAGACTTCTTGCCCAAAAGAGTATAAAAGGCGACAAGTACAACAATAAAAGTATACTCCTCGCTCGCCCAGGTATAAAAGGTAAGATAGCAACAACAACAAAGCCAGACTCCTTGCCTGCATGAGTATAAAAGGCGAGACAGCAACAACTGCAAAAGTAGACTCTTTTTTTGCTCATGTATAAAAAGCAAAAAGTAGAAGAACAAAATTAATCCTTGCCTGCACGAGTATAAAAGGTGAGACGACAATAATAGCAAAGCAGACTCCTAGTCTGCACGAGTATAAAGGCGAGACAGCAAGAACAAGAATATAGACTTCTTGCCTACAAGAGTATAAAGGCGAGAGACAGTAACAACAAGGCATATTCCTTGTCTACATGGGTATAAAAGGCGAGATGGCAACAAGAAAGCATGTTGGTTGCCTGCACGAGTATAAAAGGCGAGAGGGCAACAACAACAAAACTAGACTCCTTATCCATACAAGTATAAAAGGCGAGACAGTAAGAACAGCAAAAGAATACTCGCTGTCCACACAAGTATAAAAGGGGAGACGGCAATAGCAAGGCATACTCCTTACTCGCACGAGTATGAACGACGAGATGGCAAGAACAAAGAAAACTTTTTGCCCGCGTGAGTATAAAAGGCGGCACGACAAGAACAACAAAGGAAAACTTCTTGCCCATAGGAGTATAAAGCGCAGAAAGTACAAAAGGTGACAAGCATACTATTTGCCCACCAAAGTATACTCCTTGCCTGCCCAAGCATAAAAGTTGAGGCAGCAACATCAGCAAAACCAAACTTCTTGCGCGCACGAGTACAAAACACGAGACGGCAAAAACAATAAAGGTAAACTTCTTGCCCACAAGACTATTAAAGGTGACAAGTACAACAACAAAAGTATACTCCTCTCTCACCCGAGTATAGAGGGCAAGACAACAACGACTACAAAACCAGACTCCTTGCCCACACGAGTATAAAAACGAGATAGCAAAATCAACAAAAGCATACTCTTTGCCCGCACGAGTGTACAAGGCGAGATGGTAACAACAAAGCATGCTGCTTGCTTGCACGAGTATAAAAGGTGAGACAACAACATGAAAAAAGACAGACTCCTGGCCTGCACAAGTATAAAAGGCAATATGGTAACATCAATAAAATTAGGCTCCTTGCCAACTAGAGTATAAAATGCGAGACAAACAAAAACAACAAAAGCAGACTTCTTGCCTAGAAAAGTATAAAAGGCGACGTACAAAAACAAAAGTATACTCCTCACCCGCCTGAGTATAAAAGGTGAGATGGCAACAACAACAAAACCAGAGTCCTTGCCCACATGAGTATAAAAAGAGAGATAGCAACAGCAACAAAAATAGACTCCCTGCTCGCACATGTATAAAAGGCGAAAAGTACAACAACAAAATTGTACTCCTTGCCCGCACGAGTATAAAAGTTGAGATGAAAACAATAGCAAAGCAGACTCTGAGCCTGCATGAGTATAAACGACGAGATGGCAACAATAACAAAAGCATACTCCTTACTCATTGCCAGCACGAGTATAAAAAGCGAGATGCCAACAATAACAAAACCAGACTCTTTGCCCGAGTAAGCATAAAGGGCAAGACAACAACAATAACAAAAGTAGACTCCTTGCCCGTGCGTGTATAAAAGGCGAAATGTACAACAACAAAAGCACACTCCTTGCCTGCACGAGCATAAAGGGCGAGACGGCAACAATAACAAAGCAGACTCCTAGCCCGTATGAGCATAAAGGGCGAGACGGCAACAATAACAAAGCAGACTCCTAGCCCGTATGAGCATAAAGGGCGAGATGCCAATAATAACAAAAGCATACTCCTTGATCGAACACGTATAAAAGGCAGGAAGGCAACAATAACAAATGTAGACTCTTTGCCCGCGAGAGCTTAAAAGGCGAGACGGTAACTACAAAGCATACTACTTGCCCGCACGAGTAAAAAAGGTGAGACGACAACAACAAAGTATGCTACTTGCCCGCACGAGTATAAAAGGCAAGACGACAACAACAACAAAACCAGACTACTTGCCCGTACGAGTTTAAAAGGTGAGATGACAACAACAGTAAAATCATACCCCCCGTCCGCACGAGCGTTAAAGGCTAGACGGGGACAACATTGCATACTCTTTGCCCGCGTGATTGTAAAAGGCGAGACAACAGCAACAAAGCATGCTGCTTGCCTGCATGAGTATAAAAGATGGGACGGCAACAACAATAAAACCAGACTCCTTGCCCGTAAGAGTATAAAAGGCGACAAGTACAACAACAAAAGTATACTGCTCACTTGCCCGAGTATAAAAGGCGACAAGTACAACAACAAAAGTATACTGCTCACTTGCCCGAGTATTAAAAGGCGAGACGGTAACAACAATAAAACTAGACTCCTTGCTTGCGCGAGTATAAAAGGTAAGACGACAACAATATCAAAAGTAGTGTCCTTAGCTGTAAGAATATAAATGGCAACAAGTTCAAAACAAAAGTATACTCCTTCCCTACATGAGTATAAATGGCAAGACGACAATAACAGCAAATCAGACTCCTAGCATGCACGAGCATAAAAGGCGAGACAACAACAACCGAGCATGCTGCTTGCCCGCACGAGTATTAAAGGTAGGGCGGCAATAATAACAAAGCAGACACCTAGGCCGTTCGAGTAAAAAAGGTGAGACGGCAACATCACCAAAAGCAGACTCCTTACCTGCAAGAGTATATACGGCGACAAGTTCGACAACATGAGTATACCCCTCGCTTACCAGAGTATAAAAAGCGAGACAACAACAATAGCAAAACTAGACTCTTTCTTGTACGAGTATAAAAGGTGAGATGGCTACACTGACAATAGCATACTCCCAGCCCGCACAGATATAAGAGACGAGACGACAACGACAAAGTGTACTCCTTATCCGTATGACTATAAAATGCGAGACGGTAACAACAACAAAACCAAACTCCTTGCCCGTACTAGGATAAAAGGTGAGACAACAACAATAGAAGTAGACTCCTTGCCCGTAGGAGTATAAAAGGCAAAAAGTACAATAACAAAAGTATATTCCTTTCCAACACGAGTAAAAAGGGCAAGACGGCAACAATAGCAAAGTAGACTTTTAGTCCGCATGAGTATAAAAGGCAGGACGACAACAACAACAAAAGCAAACTCTTTGCCATCAAGAGTATAAAAGCGACAAGCATGACAACAAAAGTATACTCCTCGCCCGCCCAAGTATAAAAGGTGAGACAACAACATCAACAAAACCAAACTCTTTGCCTGTACAAGTATAAAACATGAGATAGCAAGAACAAGAAAAGCAGACTTCTTGCTCGCAAGAGCATTAAAGGCGGCAAGTACAACAACAAAAGTATACTCCTCTACTGCCCGAGCATAGAGGGTAGGATGGCAACAATAGCAAAAGTAGTGTCCTTGCCTGCAAGAATATAAAAGGCAAAAAGTTTAAAAACAAAAGTATACACCTTGCCGAAACGAGTACAAAAAGGCGAGACGGCAACAATAGCAAAGCAGCCTCTTAGCCCGCATGAGTATAAAAGGCAGGATGGCAACAACAACAAAAGCAGTCTCTTTGCCCACAAGAGGATAAAAAGCTACAAGCACGACCACAAAAGCATACTCCTCGCCAGCACAAGTATAAAAAGCGAGAGACAACATCGACAAAACCAAACTCCTAGACCGCACGAGTATAAAACGTGAGAAGGCAAGAACAACAAAAGCAGACTTCTTGCCAGCAATAGTATTAAAGGCAACAAGTAAAATAAGAAAAGCATACTCCTTTCTAGCTCTAGTATAAAAGGCGAGACAACGATAACAACAAAACTAAACTCCTTGCCTGCACGAGCATAAAAGGCGAGACAGTAATAACAACAAAAGTATACTCATTGCCCGCAAAAGTGTAAAAGCGGAGACGACAACAACAAAGCATGCTGTTTGCCTGCACGAGTATAAAAGCGAGATGACGGCATCAACAAAAACAGACTCCTTGCCCACGCGAGTAAAAAAGGTGAGATGGAAACATAGATAAAAGTAATCTCTTTATCGCTCAAGTATAAAATGCAAGACGGCTAGAACAACAAAAGTAGACTTCTTGTCCGGAAGAGTATAAAAGGCAACAAGTGCAACAACAAAAGTATACTCCTCACTTACCTAAGTATAAAACGTGAGATGGCAAAAACAACAAAACCAGACTCCTTGCCTGCATGAGTATAATAGGCGAGACAGCAACAACAACAAAAGTAGACTCCTTGCCTGCATGTGTATAAATGGTGAAAAGTACGATAACAAAAGTATGCTCCTTGCCCACACGAGTATAAAAGGCGAGACAGCAGCAATAGCAAAGCAGACTCCTAGCCTGTATTAGAATAAAAGGTGAGATGGCAACAACAACAAAAGCATACTCCTTACTATAAAAGGCTAGAAGGCAACAATAACAAAAGTAGATTCTTTGCCCGTAAGAGTTTAAAAGGCGAGACAGCAACAACAAAGCATACTCCTTGCCCGCACGAGTAAAAATGGTGAGACGGTAGCAACAAAGTGCGCGACTTGCCCACATGAGTGTAAAAGACGAGACGACAACATCAACAAAACTAGACTATTAGTCTGTACGAGTATAAAAGGCAAAGCGACAACAACAACAAAAGCATACTCCCTACCCGCACAAGTGTTAAAGGCTCATTGGGAATAGTGTAGCATGCTCCTTGCTTGTGTGAGTATAAAAGGCAATTCGACAACAATAAAGCATGCTGCTTGCCCGCATGATTATAAAAAATGAGATGGCAACAACAACAATACCATACTCGTTGCCCCAAGAGTATAAAAGGTGACAAGTACAAGAACAAGAGTGTACTACTCACCCACTGAGTATAAAAGGTGACACAACAACAACAATAAAACTAGACTCCTTACCCGCAAGAGTATAAAAGGTGAGACAGCAACGACAGCAAAAGTAGTGTCCTTGCCCGCAAGAATATAAAAGGCAAAAAATTAAAAAAAATTTATACTCCTTCCCCGCATGAGTATAAATGGCGAGTTGGTAGTAACAACAAAGCAGACTCCTAGCACGCATGATTAAAAAAGGCAAGAGGGCAAAAACAAAGCATACACCTTGTCTACACGAGTATAAAAGGCGAGATAACAGCAGCAACAAAACCAGTGCATGCTCCTTACCCTCGCGAGTATAAAAGGCGAGACAATAACAACAATAAAACTAGACTCCTTGCCCATACAAGTATAAAAAGTGAGACAGAAATAACAGCAAAAGCATTGTTTTTTCTCGCAGGAGTAAAAAAATCGAGATGACAATAGCAAAGAATACTCCTCGTTGGCACAAGTATAAAAGGCAAGACGGCAACAACAAAGCCTACTCCTTGCCGCATGAGTATAAAAGGCGAGACGACAGCAACAACAAAACCACTCTCCGTGCCTGTATGAGTATAAATGGCGATGCAGCAACAACAACCAAAGCCGACTCCTTGCCCGCAAGAGTATAAAAGGTGAGATGGCAACAACATTGCATACTTTTTGCCCGCACGAGTATAAAAGGCAAGATGCAACAATAAAGCATGTTGATTGCTAGCACGAGTATAAAAGATGAGTTGGCAACAACATTACATACTTTTTGCCAGCACAAGTATAAAAACTGAGACGCAACAATAAAACATGTTGCTCGCCAGCATCAATATGAAGGGCGAGTCGGCAACAACAACAAAACTTGAGTCCTTGCCCTTATGAGCATAATAGGCGAGATGAGAACAACAAGAAAAATGTAATCCCAACACACACTAGTACAAAAAACAAAACGGTAACAGCAAAGCATACTCTTTACCTGCACGAGTGTAAATTGCAAGACGATAACAACAAAACTAGACTCTTTGCTCGCACGGGTATAAAAGGCGAGATAACAACAACAATAAAAGCAGGCCTCCCTGCCCGTAAGAGAATAAAATGTTAAAAGCACAATCACAAAAGTACACTCCTTGCCCGAACAAGTATAAAAGTCAAGACGACAACAATAACAGAAGCAAACTCCTTGCCACGCCAGTATAAAGGGTCAGAAACTGCAAAGGATACTCTTTACTTATTACTCGCACGAGTATAAAAAGTGAGATGCCAACAATAACAAAACTAGACTCCTTGCCCACACGAGTATAAAGGGTAAGACAACAACAACACCAAAAGTAGACTCCTTGCACGTAAGAGAATAAAAGGCAACAACTATAACAAAAAAAGTATACTCCATGCCCAGACGACCATAAAATGCGAGACCGCAACAACAACAGAGCAGACTCCTTACTGGCATGAGTATAAAAGGCAAAATGACAACAACAAGAAAAGTAGACTTCTTGCCCGTGAGAGTATAAAATGCGACTAGTACAACAACAAATGTGTATTCCTCGCTCGCCCGAGTATAAAAGGTGAGACAGTAACAACAACAAAGTAGATGCCTAGCGCTCAAAAGAATTAAAGGCTAGCGCTCAAAAGAATTAAAGGCGAGAGTATGACGACAACAAAAACAAACCCCTTGTACCCGCAAGAGTATAAAAGGCGAGACAGCAACAACAAAGCATGCTGCTTGCCTGCACGAGTATAAAAGGCGAAACGGCAACAACAAAGCATATTCTTTGCCCGCAAGAGTGTAAAAGGCAAGCCGACAACAACAAAGCATGCTCCTTACCTGCACGAGTATGAAAGGCAAAACGACAACAACAATGCATATTCTTTGCCCGCATGAGTATAAAAAGCGAGCCGACAACATCAAAGCATGCTCCTCACCCGTATGAGTATAAAAGGCGATACGACAACAACAAGCAAAGCATTACTCTTTGCCCACACAAGTGTAAAAGGTAAGACGACAACAACAAAAAATGCATGCTCTTTGCCCACAGGAGCACAAATGGCGAGACGACAATCGCAAAGCATACTCTTTGCCCGAACGAGTATAAAAGACGAGATAGCAACAACAAGAAACCAAACTCCCTGCCTGTACGAGTACAAATTGTGAGACAACAACACCAACAAAAGCTGATTCCTTACCTGTAAGAGTATAAAAGGCGTGACGGCAACAACAAAGCATGCTCTTTTCTGACGCAAGTATAAAAGGCGTGATGGCAAAGACAATAAAACCAAACTCTTTACTCGTGCAAGTATAAAAGGCAAGACGGAAATAACAGCAGTAGCATACTCTCAACTCGCACGAGTACAAAAAGCGAGAGGGCAACATCAAAGTTTACTCTTTTCCCGCAAGAGTATAAAAGCCAATCTAGCAACAGCAAAGCATACTCCTTGCCTGTAATAATTTTAAAGGCGAGATGTCAGCAACGCATACTCCTTGCTCGCAAGATCATAAATGGCGAGATGGCAGGAACAATAAAGCAGACTCTTAGCCCGCACGAGCATAAAAGACGAGACTGCAATCACAACAAAAGCAGAATCCTTGCCCGCACGATACAAGGGACGAGACAGTAACAACAACAAAACTAGACTCCGTACCCGCGCTAGTGTCAAAGGCGAGATGGAAACAACAGCAAAAGTAGCCTCATTCCCTTCAACAAAAGTTTACGCCTAGGCTGTACTAGTATAAAATGCGGGATGACAACAATAGCAAAAGTAGACTCCTTGCCCGTATGAGCATAAAAGGCGAGACGACAACAACAACAAAAGCAGACTCCTTGCCCGTAAGAGCACAAAAGGTGAGACAGCGACAACTAAGCATACTGCTTGCCCACACGAGTATGAAAGGCGAGACAGTAACAACAACAAAAGCATACTCTTAGCCCGCGCGAGTATGAAAGACGAGCCGACAACAGTAAAGTATACTCTTTAACTGCACGAGTATAAAATGCGAGACAACAGCAACAAAAAACGTAGACTCCTAGCCCACAAGAGCTAAAAAGGTAAGACGGTGACAACAAAGCATACTCGTTGCCCATACGAGTACAAAATGCAAGACAACAGCAACAAAGCATGTTGCTTTCCTGTATGAGTATAAAAAGAGAGACAACAGCAACAACAAAGCCAGACTCCAAGCTCAGACAAGTAGAAAAGGCGAGACGGCAACAACAGCAAAAGTAGGCTCTTTACTTGCAAGAATATAAAAGGTGAAAAGTAAAAAAACAAAAGCATAGTCCTTGCCCGCATGAGTATAAAAGGCGAGACAACAACAGCAAAGCATACTCTTTACTCATTGCCCATATGATTATAAAAGGCAAGATAGCAACAATCACAAAACCAAACTCCCTGTTTTTACGAGTATAAACGCCAAGGCAGCGACAATAATAAAAGGAAACACCTTGCCTGAAAGAGTATAAAAGGCAAAAAGTAGAACAAAAAAGTATACTCTTTGCTCGCATGAGTATAAAAGACAAGACGGCAACAACAGTGATGCGGACTCCTAGACTACATGAGTATAAAAGGTGATACAGCAACAACAAGAAAAGCAGACTCCTTGCCCTCAAGAGTACAAAAGGCGGCAAGTACAGTGACAAAAGTATACTCCTCTTCTGCCCGAGTGTAAAAGGCGAGGTAGCAATAACAACAAAACGAGACTCCTTGCTCGCACGAGTATAAAAGGCGAGACGACAATAACAGTAAAAGTAGACTCCTTGCCTGCAAGAGCATGAAAGGCATTACGCAACAACAAAGCATACTATGTGCCCGCACGAGTATAAAAAGTAAGACGACATCAACAAGGCATGCTACTTGCCCACATGAGTCTAAAATTCGAGACGAAAATAACAACCAAACTAGACTACTCGCCCGTACGAGTGTAAAATCCGAGATGGCATCAACAACAAAAGCATGCTCCCTACCCGCACCAGTGTTAAACTTGAGATGGCAGCAAGAGCAAAACTAGACTCATTGCTCACAAGAATATAAATGGGAAAAGTACAAAAGCAAAAGTATAATCCTTGCCCATACGAATATGAAACCTAAGACGGTAATAATAGCAAAGCAGACTCCTAGCCCACATGAGCATAAATGGTGAGACAGCAACAACAAAACATACTCTTTTCCCGTTCAAGTACAAAGTCGAGACGACAACAACAAAGCATGCTCCTTACCTGTATGAGTATACAAGGCGAGACAGCAACAACGACAAAACCAAACTACTCGCTCATGCGAGTATGAAAGGTGAGATGGCAACAATAACAAAAGCATACACTTTGCCCAGTCCACTAAAAAGGGCGAGACAGCAATAGCAATCCATACTCCTTGCCTACAAGAGTATAAAAGGTGGGAATTCAACAACAAAGCATGTGCCTTGTCTACACAAGTATAAAAAGGGGAGACGACAACAACAACAGAACCAAACTCCTTGCTTGTACAAGTATACAAGGCAAAACGGCAACAACAACAAAAGCCAACATCTTGTTCGTAAGAGTATAAAAGGCGAGACGGCAAAGAGAAAGCATACTCTTTGCCTGCACGAGTATAAAAGGTGAGACGATAACAAAAAAGCAAAATGCTTGCCCACACGAGTATAAAAGGCGAGACGTCAACAACAACAAAACCATTCTCCTTGCCCAAGCGAGTATAATAGGCGAGACGAGAACAACGACAAACGTATACTCCTTACTTGCTCTTGTATAAAAGACTAGATGGTAACAGCAAAGCATACTCCTTACCCGCATGAGTATAAAAGGTCAGACGATAACAACAATAAAACTAGTTTCCTTGCTCACCTGAGTATAAAAGGCGAGACAGCACCAACAACAAAAGTGGACTCCTTGCCCGCTAGAGTATAAAAGGAAAAAAGCACAACAACAAAAGTATAATCTTGGCTCGCATGAGTAAAAAAGGTGAGATGACAATAAGAACAAAGCAAACTCCCAGCCTGAACTAGTATAAAAGGTGAGACGGCAACAACAACAAAACTAGACTCTTTGCCCATACGAGTATAAAAGGCGAGATGGGAATAAGAACGAAAGCCGACTCCTTGCCTGCAAGCGTATAAAGGGCGAGACGGCAACAACAAAGCACACTCTTTGCCTACACGAGTATAAAAGGCGAGACAGTAACAACAAAGCCTGTTGCTTGCCGACATGAGTGTAAAAGGCAAAGAAACAACAACAAAATCAGACTCCTTGCTTACACAACTATAAAATGCAAGACAACAGCAACAACAAAGGCAAACTTTTTACCTGCAAGAGTACAAAAATACGAGAAGTATAATAAGAAAAGTATACTCCTTGCCTGCACAACTATGAAAGGTGAGAGTACAACAGCAGCAAAATAGACTCCTAGCCGCATCAGCATAAAAGACGAAATAGCGATAACAACAAAACCATGCTCCTTGCTTGCAACAGTATAAAAGGTCAAAACTATATTCCTTCCCCGCACGAGTATGAAAGGCGAGATGGCAACAACAGCAAAAAATACTCCCAGCCTGTATGAGTATAAAAGGCGAGACAGCAATAACAACAAAAGCTGACTGCATGCCTGCAAGAGTATAAAAGGCGACAAATACAACAACAAAAGGATACTCCTTGCCGCACGAGTGTAAAGTGTGGGAATGCAACAACAACTAAACTATACTTCTTACACGCATGAGTTTAACAACAGTAAAAGAAGACTCTTTGCCCACAAGAATATAAGAGGCAAAACTTGCAAAACAAACATTATACTCCTTGCCCGTACGAGCACAAAATTCGAGACAGAAATAATAGCAAAGCAGACTCCTAGCCCACAATAGTATAAAAGGCAAGATGGCAACAACAAAGCATACTCCTTGCTCACGCGAGTATGAAGGGCAAGACGACAACAACAAACTATACTCCTTGTCTACACGAGTATAAAAGGCGAGATGGCTGCAACAATAAAACCGCATAGTTTGCTCGCACATGTAAAATAGGCATGACGAGAATATAAAAGCATAACCCGTACCCACGCGAGCATAATAAGCGAGATGGAAACAAAGACAAAACCAAACTCGTTGCCCATGCAAGTATAAAAGGCAATACGACAACAACAACAAAAGCCGACTCTTTGCCCGCAAGAGTATAAAAGGCAAGGCGGCAACAACAAAGAACGTACTTGCCCACATGAGTATAAAAGGTGAGACGACAACAACAGCAAAAGCCGACTCCTTGCTCGCAAGAGCATAAAAGGTGAGACGGCAACAGCAAAGCATACTCTTTGCCCGTACGAGTATAAAATGCGAGACAGCAATCTCAAAGCATCTGCTTGCCCGAACAAGTTTAAAAGGCAAGATGACAACAACAAAAAAACCAAACTCCTTGCCCATATGAGTATAAAAGGTGTGATGGGAATAACAACAAAAGCATACTCCTTGCCCGCACTAGTATAAAAGGCGAGATGGTAACCGCAAAGAATACTCCTTACCCACACGAGTATGAAAGGCAACTAGTAAAAAGAGCGAAACCAGACTCTTTGTCTACATCAGTATAAAAGGCGAGATAGTACCAACAACAAAAGTAGACTCCTTGTCCGCAAAAGTATAAAAGGCAAAAAGTACAATAACAAAAGCATACGCTTCTCCTGCACGAGTATAAAAGGCGGGGCGGCAACGACAGCAAAAAAAACTCCTAGCTTGTACGAGTATAAAAGTCGAGATGGAAATAATGACAAAAGCATACTCCTTGCCTACACAAGTGTAAAAGGCAGACAACAATAGCAAAGCATACTTTTTACTCATTGCCCACACAATTATAAAAGGAAAGATGACAATGATAACAAAACCAAAGTCCTTTCCTGCACGAGTATAAAAGGCAAAATAGCAACGACAACAGAAGCAAACTCCTAGCATGTAAGAGTATAGAAGGCAAAAAGTACAGCAGCAAAAGTATTCTCCTTGCCGGCACTAGTATGAATGGCGAGACAACAACAACAGCAAAGCAAGCTCCTAAATTACACCAGGGCAAAAGGTAAGACAACAACAACAACAAAAACAGACTCCTTGCCTGCAAGGTGTGAAAGGCAACAAAGTACAACAAGAAAAGTATACTCCTCACCCGCTCAAGTGTAAAAGGCGAGACGATAATAAAAACAAAGCCAAACTCCTTGCCTGCACATGTATAAAAGGCGAGACAGCTACAAGAACAAAAAAATACTTCGTGCCCCTAAGAATATAACAGGAGAAAAGTACAGCAACAAAAGTATACTTCTTGTCCACGAGCATAAAAGGCGAGACGGCAACGATAGCAAAACAGACTCCTTGTCTACACAAGTATAAAAGGCGAGACGATAACAATAACAAAGCCAGACTCCTTGCCCACGCGAGTATAAAAGGTGGGACAGCAACAATAGCAAATGCAAACTCCTTGCCAGCACGAGCATGAAAGGTGAGACGGCAACAACAGCAAAATAGACTCCTTGCCGGCTCGAGTGTAAAAGGCAAGACAGCAACAACAACAAAAGTAGATTCCTTGCCCACAAGAGTATAAAATACATCAAGTGCATCAACAAAAGTATACTCCTTGCCTACTCGAGTATAAAAAGAAAGACGGCAAGCACAACAAAACCAAAATCCTTGCCCGCATGAGTATAAAATATGAGACGACAACAATAGCAAAATTAGACTACCTGCCTGCAACAGTATAAAAGGCTAAAACTACAACAACAAAAGTATACGCCTAGCCTGCACAAGTATAAAAGGCAAGACGGCAATAGCAAAGCATGCTGCTTACTCGCATAAGTGTAAAAGGCAAGACGACAACAACAACAAAAGCAGACTCCTTGCACACAGGAGTACAAAAGGGGAAAAGTACAACAACAAAAATATGCTCCTCGTCCACCCGAGCATACTCTTTGCCCGCACGGGTAAAAAAGGCGACACGGCGATAGTAAAGTATACTCTTTGCCAGCACGAGTTTAAAAGGTGAGACGAGAACAACAAAGCATACTCCTTGCCAGCATGAGTATAAAAGGTAAGACGGCGACAACAACAAAACCAAATTCCTTTCCCGTACGAGTATAAAAGACGAGACAGCAACAACAAAGCATACTCTTTACCAGCATGAGAATAAAAGACGAGATGACAACAACAAAGCATACCCCTTACCCACGGGAGTATAAAAGGCGAGACGACAGCAAAAAAAAACATGCTCCTTGACCAGCCGAGTATAAAAGGTAAGATGGCAACAACAGGACGGTGGTCATGGAAGTCAAAATTTGCTAAGGAGTGTGTAACAACTAACTTGCCGAATCAACTAGCCCCGAAAATGGATGGCGCTGAAGCGTGCGACCCACACCCGGCAGTCGCTGCAAAACTCGGGGTACGAGCCTGGGCAGAGCGGCCGTCAGTGCAGATGTTGGTGGTTTTAGTAAATACACAAATGAGAACTTTGAAGGCAGAAAAGGGGAAAGGTTCCATGTGAATGGTACTTGCACATGGATTAGTCGATCCTCTGAGACGGGGGAAGCTCGTCCAACAGTGCGTTCGCGCGTGAGCTTTGAAAAAGAATCGGGTTAAAATTCCCGAACCGGGACGCGGCGGCTAACGACAATGTTAGGGAGTCCAGAGACGTCGGTGGGGCCCTCGGGAAGAGTTATCTTTTCTGTGGAAACGACTTAGCCAGAGGTAGGGTCCAGTGGCTGGAAGAGCACCGCACATCGTGTGGTGTCCAGTGCGCCCCCGGCGGCCCTTAAAAATCTGGAGGACAGAGTGCCTACTGCGCCCGGTCGTACTCATAACCGCATCAAGTCTCTAAGGTGAACAGCCTCTAGTTAATGGAACAATGTAGGTAAGGGAAGTAGGCAAAATGGATCCGTAACCTCGAGAAAAGTATTGGCTCTAAGGGTTGGGCTTGGGGTTCCTAGCCTCGAACACGTCGGCTGTCAGCGGACGGCTTGTGCTGCTCTCGCGACAAGAACGAGTCGCTTTGTGGCAGCTGGGGGACGGACTGGGAACGGCCCCTTCGGGGGCCTTCCCTGAGCATTGAACAGTCGACTCAGAACTGGTGCGGACAAGGGGAATATGACTGTTTAATTAAAACAAAGCATTACGGTGGTCCCTGCGGATGCTAACGCAATGTGATTTCTGCCCAGTGCTCTGAATGTCTAAGTGAAGAAATTCAACCAAGCGCGGGTAAATGGCGGGAGTAACTATGACTCTCTTAAGGTAGCCAAATGCCTCGTAATCTAATTAGTGACGTCCATGAATGGATTAACGAGATTCCCACTGTCCCTGTCTACTATCCAGCGAAACCACAGCCAGGGGAACGGGCTTGGCAGAATCCGCGGGGAAAAAAGACCCTGTTGAGCTTGACTCTAGTCCAAATTTATGAAATGACTTGAGAGGTGTAGGATAAGTGGGAGTCGGTCCCCCGGCAAAAGTGAAATACCACTACTTTTAATGTTAGTTTACTTATTCTGTGAATCGGAGGCGGAGTCGTTCGGTGGGCTGATCCGAGCAGAAGACATTGTCAGGTGGGGAGTTTGGCTGGGGCGGCACATTTGTTAAAAGATAACGCAAGTGTCCTAAGATGAGCTCAACGAGAACAGAAATCTCGTGTGGAACAAAAGGGTAAAAGTTCGTTTGATTCTAATTTCCAGTACGAATATAAACCGTGAAAGCGTGGCCTATCGATCCTTTAGACCTTCAAAATTTGAAGCTAGAGGTGTCAAAAAAGTTACCACAGGGATAACTGGCTTGTGGCAACCAAGCGTTCATAGTGACATTGCTTTTTGATCCTTTGATGTCGACTCTTCCTATCATTGTCAAGCAGAATTCACCAAGTGTTGGAATATTCACCCACCAATAGGGAACGAGAGCTGGGTTTAGACCGTCGTCAGACAGGTTAGTTTTACCCTACTGATGACGATGTCGCAACAGTAATCCAACCTAGTACGAGAGGAACCGTTGATTCGCACAATTGATCATCGCGCTTGGTTGAAAAGCCAGTGGCACGAAGCTACCGTGGGATGGATTATGACTGAACGCCTCTAAGTCAGAATCTCGGCTAGAAATGACGCATGCGCTCGTTGTTCGATTGTCGACCTGTAGTAAGGGCCCTACGACCCCCAAAGACACGTGTCGTGGGCCAAGCACCCGCAGCGGACGAGTTGCGGTTGCCACCTTGAATTACAATTTCTACCGGTCAACGGGTAGAATCCTTTGCAGACGACTTAAATACACGACGGGGTATTGTAAGTGGCAGAGTAGCCTTGCTACCACGATCCACTGAGATTCAGCCCTTTGTCGCTTCGATTAGTCCCACCCACTCCCCTCAAATCACTTTTCCAACTTTTCTTCAGTCGGCTGGGGAGGCTAGCGTGCGGGCTTGGAAATCCCCAAGTTGAGAGCTGTACAAGAAGCTGGATAGTTGCGTAGTGTGTTCAGGGAGGTCCGCAATGAGGAACCCCCGACAGCACGCTTGCACTGAGCACCGGGGAGGTTAGGTGTTGGACCCTTAAGTAAAGAGCCCGATAGAGTTGTTGGCACATCACACGGACTCGTAGAACGGGCATGGTCGTGGACATGGGCTGGGCATAAGCAAGGTGATGGGAAAATCGGCTAAGGCATTGGCCACTGAAGAAGGCTTGAAAACGGCCAAAGAATGGATTGTTGGCAACTTGCACCAACTCGCTGAATGGGCATGTGCTGGGCATGTCAGCAAGCAAGGTGGTGGGAAAATCGACCACAGCATGAAAACGGCCAAGGAATGGATTGCTGGCAACTTGCACCAACTCGTTGAATGGGCATGCGCTGGGCTTGTCAGCAAGCAAGGTGATAGGAAAATCGGTCAACACATGAAAACGGCCAAGGAATGGATTATTGGCACGTTGCATCAACTCGTCGAATGGGCGTGGACATGGGCTAGGCATGTCAACAAGCAAGGTGTTACTAACTTTGGCCAAGGCACAGGCCACCAAAGGGGGATTCGAAACGACAAAGGAATGGACTCGGAGCTTGCTTGGCTTCGCACATGCTGCTGCCAGCATGCAAGGTTAGCACGGGAGGCCACTGAGGCAGGCTAGCAAGGGATGTTAGCCGAGTAAGCACTCTAACCGTTGCGCCGAACAACACGCTCGATAGTTGCATGGGGTAGTAGCAAGGACGTTAGGCCCTAGTCCCTCGTCCAAAGAGCACGATAGAGTTGATGGCACTTTGCACCAACTCCCTTGTATCGACTCGTTGAATTCGCAAGCGAGGCTACGGGAAGATCAGCCAAGGCATGTGCCACTTGACCAGGCTTAAAAAATGGCCAAGGAATAGACTCAGAGCATGCTCAGCCCCGCACAGGTTGCTACTTGCAAGCATGCTCTGTACACGTTGCTGCCCGTGAGGGAGGGAGGGAAGCAGCGCGACGGGCCGCCCACAGCATGTCGCTCGTCGGTCTAGTAGCGCGCGCAGCGCGCAGCATGCGAGTTCGAGCAGATCGCGCGCACACTGAGTCGCTTGTCCTCTCAGCAACGGCGCGATGGGGGGAGCGATTGTGAGAGCAGCGCGCGCAGAACGGGCTGGGGACAACAGCACGCACGCGCAGCGCGCAGCTCACACGCCCAACAACGCTTGTAGTGAGCTTCTCATCGGACCAGCAGCGGCCTAGGGCAGTAACGCGTGCGTAGCGGGCAACTCGGCTGGCTAGCAGTGCAGTAGGGGCAATAGCGCGCGCTGAGCGGGCGAGGGGAAGATGCGCACGCATAGCGGGCTTGGGGGAGCAGCGTGCAAGGGCAGTGGGCTGCACGTCTGGCTAGGAGCGCGCACGACGGCTTGGGGGGAGCAACCCGCTCTTCATCTAGCCAGCAACGACTGCGACGGCCTGGGGGAGCAGCCCACTGCTCGTCGGACCAGCAGCGAGCGCAGCGGGCTTGGAGGAGCAACGCCCGTGGAGCGGGCTAGGGGAGCAGTGTGCGCCCTCGTCAGGCCAGCGACGCACACTACGGGTTGGGGGAGGAAGAGGCGTGCGCGCAACGGGCTGATCGTTTGGCCAGCAACCCCCGTGGCGGGCTTGGGGGAGTATCGCGATGCAGGGGGCCAGGGAGGGTGCACCACATGCTACGCGTAGGCCCGGCCGAGCGCGCACAGTCCTCCCAAGGCGCGGGCACACCATGTGCTGCGCATCGAGCCTGCCGTGCACGCGCAGTCCTCTTGAGTGCGTGCGCCCAGTGCGCTGCACGTCGAGCCTACCTCGGGCGCGCGCAGTCCTCCAAGCGTACGCGCCCAAAGCGCCACACATCGGTCTGGAGCGCGTATGCGGAACAGTCCTTCCAGCGCGCTCTGCCCGGCCAAATGGTTCAACGGCCGTGCTCGCGGATTCGGAAAATTACTCGAGCAATGGAACTGTCGTTCCACTCCGCCTTTGCTCGAACAGAGTCGTTGTCCCTCTATAACACGACTACCATGCCTGTTTCATCATTGACCCCCCTATCATTTGGTTGGGTTCATGCCGTGCATGCGGTCATGGGCATCGTGAAGGAATGCTACCTGGTTGATGTTGCCAGTAGTTATATGCTTGTCTCAAAGATTAAGCCATGCATGTGTAAGTATGAACTAATTCAGACTGTGAAACTGCGAATGGCTCATTAAATCAGTTATTGTTGGTTTGATGGTACCTGCTACTCGGATAACCGCAGTAATTCTAGAGCTAATACGTGCAACAAGCCCCGACTTTTGGAAGGGATGCATTTATTAGATAAAAGGTCGATGCGGGCTCTACCCATTGCTTTGATGATTCATGATAACTCGACGTATCGCATGGCCAACATGCCGGCGACGCATCATTCAAATTTCTGCCCTATCAACTTTCGATGGTAGGATAGAGGCTTACTGTTAGCCCATTGAACACTTCGCATGTAGGAGTTGGCGGCACCTTGCGTCAATTCCTAGGATGGGACTTTGGAGTGGCTAGGCACTCCTTGAAGTAAGGTGAAAGATGAGAGGATCAGCGTAGGCACGGGCCTACAAGCGGCTCCCAGTGTGGACCAAGACTTGGGTTGGGCAAACGATGCTGTGCTGCATGTTCATGGGCTCAATCAGATAGGCCATGGGCTTGGGCCAAGAGGCCCAAAACACAAGACTGGGTCTTGGCCAAGTTTGCATGGCACTGCGTGGCACCAAGTCTCCTACGACGTGCAGAACGTGGGGACGTGTAGGTGTGGCTCTATCCGGTTGGCCGAGCATCGGGCTAATGCTCATCAGATCGTGCATGGCAAAGGATCATGGGTAGATAAGACTTATCGAGATCAAGTGATGGATGATCGTGGGAGATAAGGCTTATCAGGATTGAGTCATGGATGAGAACGTGGGAAGATGAGGGTTATCAGCCACGATAGAGATCTTGGGGAGATAATGTTTATCTCCAAGCCCTAGATAGCTGGGGGTATCAGCTATATATAGACCCTATGGGTTGTCATTTGTACTCAGTGAAAGGGAGAAATCACTCAGAGAGAAGGAGTGAAACACTATTGAGAGTTCAAGTGATTGTTCCTGTGTATTACATGAGTTATGTAATAAAAAGTTGGGAAGGGTTCCCGTATATGCTCTTGTGCCTCTTTTGAGTGTGTGAGTTGTGTGCCTACTTACAAACTTCTGTTGTGCAAATCGTTGTGTGTGCGGTTGGCTAAGACTAAGTGTGACTTAGTGCCATAACAAGGCGAAATTTTGGGTTACAAAATTAGCCCTGTGACAGCTGGTATCAGAGCAAAAAGGTTCGACCAATGACAGGTGGTTCGGGTCTTGATGCTGTACGTGAGAGCATAGCCAAGCTCTTTGAGGTACTCGGTGAACTTCCAAAGGGTACAAAATTCACCGTGTTCCCAATGTTGGCGCTCCATGAGCAGTACATAATCGATCTGCAGCGGCAACAAGAGGTGGTGGCCTCTTCAAACACAACTTTTTGGTTTGAGGAGTTGGCAACAGAGATAAGCATCCTCGAGAAGGCTATAGCCTCTCAACCAAGCGGAGGTGTTGTGGAGGGCTCGAATAAGATAAAGGTGCCAGAGCCAAAAGCCTTCGAGGGAGCGAGGGATGCCAAAGAGATCGAGAACTTTCTGTGGGATATGGAGCAGTACTTCAAAGTTGCCCGAGTGCCAGAAAATGAGAAGGTCAATATGACCAGCATGTATCTGGCCAAGGATGCTAAGCTGTGGTGGCGGACTCAGTTGGATGACGATGCAAGTGCGAGCAGGCCTAAGATCGAGACGTGGGAGAGCCTAAAGAAGGAGTTAAAGGACCAGTTCTTTCCCTTCAACACGTCGTGGGTTGCGAGGGAATCCTTGAAGAAGTTGAAGCATAGTGGTACGGCGCGTGACTGCGTGAAGGAATTCAGTTCCTTGATGCTTGACATCCGTAAGATGACGGATGAGGACAAGCTTTTCAACTTCCTTTCTGGTCTACAACCCTGGGCTTAACTCGAGCTGAGAAGGCAAGGTGTGAAGGACCTTCCTTCAGCAATGGTTGCGGCTGATGGTTTAGTTGATTTTTGGATCAACAAGTCTCCTGATTCTGATGTTGGGAAGCAGCCTAAAGACAAGGGCAAGAAGAAGAAGGAGGCCAAGAAGGATAAGAACAACGGTGGCGGCAAGGATAAAGGCAAAGCCGTCAACCAAGAACAAGGTAAAGGCAAAACTAACTCGGGTTGTTTCATATGTAATGGACCACATAGGGCCAAGGAATGCCCCAAGCAAGAGAAGTTAAGTTCCATAGTTCCTGAGGAGAGTGGCCCCTCGGATGATGTTGGCCCCTCTCGTGTCAATCCTTTGCAGCTGGTGAGTGTTGTGCAAGCTGGACGTGCCCCACAATCCGGCTTGATGTATGTAAAGATCGGGCTCAGTAGAAAGGAGTTCATGGCAATGGCAGAAAGGATGGTAGAGTCACTGTGTCTAAAAGTCACCAAGACCGGGAGTCGAATAAAGGCAGTCAACTCAGCAGCCCAGGAGATGCTTGGCACGCCACTGGGAGTGGAGGTAACTATGGGCAATTGGTCTGGTAAGCTTAACTATTGGCAAGTCAGGATTACAGAAGGAGATGAGGGGAAAACCACGTGCATCACTAGCTATGGCTCCTATAAATTCTTGGTAATGCCATTCGGTTTGATTAACGCCCCTGCTACTTTCTGTAATTTAATGAATGATGTGTTTTACGACTTTATTGATCATTTTGTGGTTGTATATCTAGATGATATTGTTGTGTATAGTGAGTCCTCGGAGGATCACTTGTCCCACCTGAGGTTGGTGTTGTCTAAGTTGAGAAAGCTCCAATTATATGTGAAAAAGGAAAAATGTGAGTTCGTCCGACGTGAGATAATGTTCCTTGGGCATAGGGTGAGTCGAGGGCAAGTTGAAATGGACGAGAGAAAAGTCCAGGCAATAGTGGAGTAGGAGGCCCCTACCAAAGTGTCTGAGTTGAGATCCTTTCTTCGTTTGTCTAAGTATTATAGGAAGTTCGTGCAAGGTTACTCCAAAAAGGTGGCCCCATTAACAGACTTACTCAAGAAGGATAGACTCTAGAGGTGGACAACAGATTGTCAAGAAGCATTTGACAAGTTCAAAGCAGCGATGTCCACGGAGCCGATCCTGAGGCTACCTGATTTCGAGTTGCCTTTCAGTGTGCTAACTAATGCCTCAGACAAAGCCATTGGAGGTGTGTTGGTGCAACAAGGCCACCCTATTGCCTATGAGAGCTGGAAACTCAATGATGAAGAGTAGCGGTACCCAACCCATGAGAAGGAGATGTTGGCAGTGGTGCATTGCTTTCGCACATAGAGGGTGTATTTGCTGAGTACCAGGTTCGTGGTTTGGACCGGCAATGTGGCTAACACATTCTTTCAGACTTTGAAAAAGCTTTCTACACGACAAGCGCGGTGGCAAGAGTTCTTGGCTGAGTACGATTTTACTTGGGAACACAAGCCAGGAAGGCAAAATCAGGTGGCAGATGCCCTAAGTTGCCAACAAGTGCAAGAGACGGTCAATACCCAAACCACTTGCCATTGGTTCTCACCCAAAATTTTGCCTTGTGATGGCACTAAGTCACACTTAGTCTCAGCCAACAGCACACACAGAAGGATTGCACAATGGAACTTTATAAGTAGGCACACAACTCACACACTCAAAAGAGAAAAAAGAGCATATACGAGAACCTTTCCCAACCTTTTATTACTTAACTCAAGTAATACAAAGGAATAATCACCTGAACTCTCAACAGTGTTTCACTCTTTCTCTCTGAGTGATTTCTCTTTCACTGAATACAAATGACAACCCGTAGGGTCTATATATAGCTGACACCTCTAGCTATCTAGGTCTTGGAGATAAACATTATCTCCCCACGATCTCTATCGTGGCTGAGAACCCTCATCTTCCCACGATCTCATCCATGACTTGATCCTGATAAGCCTTATCTCTCACGATCATCCATCACTTGATCTCGATAAGGCTTATCTACCCACGATCCTTTGCCATGCACGATCTGATGAGCATTATCCTGATGCTCGGCCAACTAGATCGAGCCACACCCGCACATCCCCACGTTTCACACGTCGTAGGAGACTCGGTGCCACGCAGTTCCTTGCAATGCCATGCAGTGCCATGCAGACTTGGCCAAGACCCAGTCAGTTGTTTTGGGCCTCTTGTCCCAAGCCCATGGCCAATTTGATGGAGCCCACGAACATGTAGCCCAGCATCCTTTGTCCAACCAAAGTCTTGGTCCACACTAGGACCCGCATGTAGGCCTGTGCCTACGCTGACCCTCTCAGCTTTCACCTTGCTTCAAGGAGTGCCCAGCCACTCCAAAGTCCCATGCTAGGAATTGGCGCATGGTGCCGCCAACTCCTGCATGCCAAGTGTTCATGGGGCTAACAAACCACCCCCGCCTATTGAAGCCATTGTCCTCGTCGGTAAGGTTAATAGGTAGTCTTCCATCTGCTTCTAAAACTGCCATAGAGTCACATCTCTTTCCCAGCTCGCATCACTATCTGCGGCATTCTTCCACTTCACCAAGTACTCAACTCGCCTGTTCTTCTTACTTTGTCATTGCATTCGGTGGTCTAGAATTCTCTCCACTTCACATTAGAACTCAATTCTGATTGTAGGGGGAGAACGTCGTGCTTGTTTCCTTAGAGGCTCATCGCCTGCTTCCTTGCAGAAGGGCTTCAAGAAACTCACGTGGAAGGTTGGATGCACCTTCAACCTTTCTAGGAGCTACAACCTGCATGCAACATTGCCAACTTTCTTCACCACTGTGAAGGGACCGTCACACTTTGGAACCAACCCACAATGATGCAGAGCAGCGGTACTCAACCCATGACAAGGAGATGCTAGCTGTGATGCATTGCCTTCGCACCTGGAGGGTGTATTTGCTGGGTACCCAGTTCGTGGTTCGGACCGGCGATGTGGCTAACACATTCTTTCAGACTCAGAAGAAGCTTTCTGCATGGCAGGCGCAATGGCAGGAGTTCTTGGTTGAGTACGATTTTGTTTCAGAACACAAGCCAGGCAGGCAAAATCATGTGGTGGATGCCCTAAGTCGTCGACAAGTGCAAGAGATGGTTGCTGCCCTCACTCAAGTGCAGAGTGACTTGCTAGACAAAGTCAGGGAACAGGCCCGTACGAGTGTAAAAGATGAGATCGAAACAACAAAGCATGTTCATTCCCCACAATAGCATAAAAGGCGAGACGGCAACAACAAAGCATACTCTTTACACACACGAGTATAAAAGGCAGGATGGCAACAACAAAGCATGCTCATTACCTGCACGAGCAGAAAAAGCGAGAAGGGAACAACAACAAAACCAAACTCCTTGCCCACATGAGTATAAAAGGCAGGATGACAACAACAACAAAAGCATGCTCCTTGCTCGCAGGAGTATAAAAGGTGAGACAGTAACAACAAAGCATATTTCATTTTGGCACAGGTATAAAAGGCGAGTAGGTAACAACAACAAAACTAGACTCCTTGCCTGCAGAAGTAAAAAGGCAAGATAGCAATAGCAAAGCATACTCCTCACTTGCACGAGAATAAAAGGCGAGTCGGCAACAAGAACAAAACCAGACTCCTTGCCTGCACGGGTATAAAATGCAAGACAGCAACAACAACAAGAGTAGATACCTTGCCTGCAAGACTATAAAAGGCAAAATGTACAACAAGAAAAGTATCGTCCTTGCCCATACGAGTATAAAAGGCGAGACAGCAACAACAAAGCATGCTCCTCACCTACACGAATATAAAGGGTGAGACAGCAAAAACAATAATTGCAAACTCCTCGCTCGTACGAGTATAAAAGGGGAGATGGTAAGAACAGTAAAATCATACTTTCTACTCGCACTAGTAAAAAAGGCGAGATGGCAACAGCAAAGCATGCTTCCACGAGTATAAAAGGCAAGACGGCAACAGCAAAGCATACTCCTTACCTGCACAAGAATAAAAGGCGAGACAGCAACAACAACAAAATCAGAGTCCTTGCTCGCACGGGTATAAAGGCAAGACATTAACAATAAAAAAAGCAGATTCTTTGCCAACAAGAGTATAAAAGGTGAAAATTACAACAACAAAAGTTTACTCGTTGCCCGCACGAGTATAAAAGGCGTGATGGTAACAACAGCAAAGCAAACTCGTAGTCCATGCGAGTTTAAAAGGCTAGACAACAAAAACAACAAATGCATACTCCTTGCCCATAAGAGTATGAAAGTAGACAATCACAACAACAAAAGTATACTCCTAGCCTGCCAGAGTATAAAAGGCAGGATGACAACAATAATAAAACTAGAGTCCCTGCTCACGTGAAGATAAAAGGTGAGACGGCAACAACAACAAAGGTAGACTCCTTGCTCACAATGGTATAAAAGGCGAAAAGTACAACAACAAACATATACTCCTGGCCATTATGAATATAAAAGGGGAGACAGTAGTAACAACAAAGCATACTCCAAGCCTGTGCGAACATAAAAGTGAGACAGCAACAACAACAGCTGCAGACTCTGTGCTCACGAGAGCATAAAAGGCAAGACGACAACAACAACAAAGGCACACTCCTTGCCCATGCAAGTATAAAAAGTAAGGCAGCAACAACAAAGCTTACTCCTTGCCTTTAACAGTATAAAAGGCCTGTCGGCAGCAGCAACAAAACTAGACTCCTTTCCCTCACGAATAAAAGACGAGACAACAATAGCAAAGCATACTCCTTAACCACACAGGAATAAATGGCGAGATGACAATAGTAGCAAAACCAGGCTCCTTGCATACACGGGTATAAAAGGCAAGACAGTAACAAAAGGGTAAGATGACAAGAACAACAAAACCAGAGTCCTTGCCTACGCGAAGATAAAAGGCAAGACTGCAACAACAGCAAAAGTAGACTCTTTGCCCGCTAGAGTATAAAAGGCAAAAAGTACAACAACAAAAGTATACTCTTTTCCCACACGAGTATAAAAGGGAAAACAGTAGCAAAAACAAAGCATACTCCTAGCCTGCATGAGCATAAAAGGGAGATAGCAACCACAACAAATGTAGACTCGATGCCCGTGAGACTATAAAAGGCAAGATGGCAACAACAACAAAAGCACACTCCTAGCCCATGCAAGTATAAAAAGCGAGACGACAATAGTAAAGCTTGCTTCTTGCCTACAAGAGTATAAAAGGCGAGTTGGCAGTAGAAACAAAACTAGACTCCTTGCCCACACAACTAAAGGATGAGATGGCAACAGCAAAGCATACTCCTTGTCCACACAAGAATAAATGGCGAGACGACAACAACAACAAAACCTGGCTTCTTGCCTACATGGGTATAAAAGGCAAGATAGTAACAACAATAGGAGCAGACACCTTGCCTGCAAGAGTATAAAAGGCAAAATGTACAACAACAAAAGTATATTCCTTGCTCGTATGAGCATAAAAGGAGAGACAACAACAACAAAGCATGTTCCTCACCCGTACGAGTATAAAAGGCAAGACAACAAAAATAATAAATGTAGATTCCTTGCCCATACGAGTGTAAAGGTGAGATGGCAAGAACAACAAAAGCATACTCTTTACTCGCACGAGTAAAAAAGGGGAGATGGCGACGGTAAAGTATACTCCTTACCGGCACGAGTTTAAAAGGCGAGCCAGCAACAACAAAGCGTACTCCTTACCTACACAAGAATAAAAGTTGAGACGGCAACAACAACAAAATCAAACTCCTTGCCCGCACAGGAATAAAAGGCAAGACAATAACAACAACAAAAGCATATTTTTTGCCCACAGGAGTATGAAAGGTGAAAAGTACAACAACAAAAGTATACTCCTTGCCTGTATGAGTAAAAAAGGCGAGACAGTAACAATAGCAAATCAAACTCCTAGCCTACACGATTTTAAAAGGCAAGACAGCAAAAAAAACAAATGCAGAGTCCTTACCGGCAAAAGTATGAAAGGCGACAAGCACAACAGCAAAAGTATACTCGTAGCCCGCCTGAGTATAAATGTGGGACGGCAACAGCAACAAAACCAAAGTTCTTGCTCGCACGAAGATAAAAGGCAAGATGGCAAAAATAGCTAAAGTAGACTCTTTACTAGCAAGAGTATAAAAGGCAAAAAGTACAACAAATGTATACTCTATGCCCGCACGAGTATAAAAGTGGAGACAGTAGCAATAACCAAGCATACTCCTAGCCTGCACGAGTATAAAGACGAGATGACAACAACAACAAAAGCAGCCCACACGAGTATAAAAGTGGAGATGGTAGCAATAACAAAGCATACCCCTAGCCCGCATGAGTATAAAGACGAGACGACAACAACAACCAAACCAAACTCCTTGCCCGCAAGAGCATAAAAGGTGAGACGACAACAACAAAGCATACTTTTTGTCCTATGAATATAAAAGGCGAGCCAGTAACAACAAGGCATGTTGTTTGCTTGCATGAGTAAAAAAGACGAGACGACAACAAGTACAAAACTAGACTCCCTGTCCTTATGAGTATAAAATACGAGAAAGTAACAACAAAGTGTGCTCCTTGCCTGCACGAGTAAGAAAGGCGAGACGACAGCAAGAACAAAACCAAACTCCTTGTCTGTACGAGTATAAAAAGTGAGACGGGAACAATAACAAAAGCATACTTGCTGCCCGCACGAGAGTGAAAGGCGACACGGCAACAACAAGGCATACTCCTTACTCGCATAAGTATAAAAGGCAAGACGACAAGAACAAAGCATACGCCTTGGCCACATGAGTATAAAAGGCGGGATGGCAACAGCAAAGCATACTCTTTTCTCGTAAGAGTATAAAAGGCGGCATAGCAATAGCAACGCATAGGCCTTACCCATGCGAGTATTGAAGGCGAGACAATTCCCTGCCAGTACGAGTATAAAATGCAAGATGCGAATGGCAACAACAAAGCATACTCTTTCCAAGCAAGAGTTTAAAAGGCGAGGTGGCAAAAACAAAGCGTACTCCGTACGTGCATGAGTACCACGGCTAGATGGCAAAAACAAAGCGTACTCCTTGCCCGCACGAGTACCATGGAAAGACGGCAACAACAAAACATTCTTCTCGCCCGCACGAGTATAAAAGGCAAGACAACAACAACAAAGCATTCTCCTCGCCTGCTTAACTATAAAAGGAGAGACTGTAACAACAAGAAAACTAGACTCCTTGCCCGTATGAGCATAAAAGGAGAGAAGACAACAACAACAAAAGTATACTCTTTGCTTGCATGGGCATAAAAGGCAAGATGGCAATCGCAAAGCATACTCCTTACCTGCACGAGTGTAAAAGGCGAGGAGGCAATAGCAACAAAACCAGACTCTTTGCTAGCACAGGTATAAAATGTGAGATAGTAACAACAACAAAAGTAGACTCATTGCCCACAAGAGCTTAAAAGGCAAAACGTACAACAAGAAAACTATACTCCTTCTTGCGCGTGCATAAAAGGCAACATGGCAACAACAGCAAGGTAGGCTCTTAGCCTGCACGAGTGAAAAAGGCGAGAAGGAAAAAACAAAAAAAGTAGACTCCTCGCCTGCAAGAGTATAAAAGGCAACAAGCACAACAACAAAAGTAGACTCCTTGCCCTCCCGAGTATAGAAAGCGGGATGGCAACAACAACAAAACTACTCTCCTTAACTGCACGAAGATAAAAGGCAAGACGGAAGCAACAACAAAAGTAGACTCCTTGTCCACCAGAGTATAAAAGACGAGGCGGCAATAGCAACAAAACCATACTCTTTGCTTGCACAGGTATAAAATGTAGTAACAAAAACAAAATTAGACTCATTACCTGCAAGAGTATAAAAGGCGAAAAGTACAACAAGAAAAGTATACACCTTCTTGCACGCGTTCAAAAAGGAAAGACGGCAACAATAGTCAAACAGATTCCTAGCTCGTACTAGTGTAAAAGACGAGAAGGCAAAAACAACAAACTCAGGCTCCTTGCTTGCAAGAGCATAAAAGATGACAAGCACAACAACGAAAGTAGACTCCTTGCCCTCCCAATAATAGAAGGCGGGACGGAAACAACAACAAAACTACACTCCTTGCCCGCACAACGATAAAAGGCGAGACGAAAACAACAACAAAACTAGACTCCTTGTCCTCAAAAGTATAAAAGGCAAAACGTACAACAACAAAAGTATACTACTTGCTCGCAAGAGTGTAAAATGTCATATGGCAACAATAGCAAAGCAGACTCCTTGCCTGGATGAGTATAAAAGGCAAAAAGTACAAAAACAAAAGTATACTCCTTTCCCGCATGTGTATAAATAGTGAGATGGCAACAACAACAAAACCAGACTCCTTGCCATATGAGTATAAAAGGCGAGACGACAACAACGAAAAAAGGATGCTTCCTGTTCACATGGGTATAAAAGGCGAGACAGTAACTGCTCTGCATACTCTTTGCCTGCATGAGTATAAAGCATACTCCTTTCCGTCAATTGTATAAAAGGCGAGACGACAACAGTAAAGCATACTCCTTGCCTGCAGAAGTATAAATGACGAGACAATAACAACAAAGCATACTCCCTGCTCGCACGAGTATAAAGGACGAGACGACAATAACAACAAAACCAGACTCAGTGCCCGTACGTGTATAAAAGTTGAGACAGCAAAAGCAAAGCATTTTCGTTTCCCGCAAGAGTATAAAGGGTGAGACGGCAACTAAAAGGTATGCTCCTCGCCCGCATGAGTATCAAAGGCAAGATGACAACAACAATAAAACCACACTCCTTGGCCGAACAAGTATAAAATGTGAAATGGCAACAACAACAAAAGCACATTCTTTGCTCGCACGAGTATAAGAGGCAAGATGACAGTAGCAAAGCATACTCTTACCCCACACATTTATGAAAGGCAAGATGAAAACAACACAAAACAAGAATCCTTGCCTGCACGAGCGTAAAAGGCGAGACGGTAAGAACAACAAAAGCATACCCTTTGGTCGCATGACTGTAAAAGGCGAGATGACATCAGCAAAGCATACTCCTTGCCCAAACGAGTATAAAAATTGAGATGGAAACAACAACAAAACAAGACACTTTGCCTGCAAGTGTATAAATGGTGAGAAAGTAACAACAAAGCAAACTCCATGTCTACATGAATATAAAAGGCAAGACGACAACAACAAAGCGTGCTGCTGGCCCGCACATGTATAAAAAGCAAGAGGGTAATGACAACAAAACCAGACCTCTTGTCCATACAAGATAGCAACAGCAAAGCATACAATTTGCCTACATGAGCTTAAAAGGCGATACGGTAAGAGCAGAGCATATTCCTTACCCACACACATATAAAAGGCGTGTATAAAAGTTAAGACAGTAACAACAAAGCTCAACTGCTTGCCCATACAAGTATAAACGTTGAGATGGCAACAACAACAAAAGTATAGTCTTTGTCTGCACAAGTATAAAAGCCACGACGGCTATAGCAAAGGATATTCCTTACTTGCACAAGTATAAAAGATGAGACGGCAACAACAAAGCATGTTCCTCACCCTCACGAACATAAAAAGTGACACGACAACAATAACAAAACCAAATTCCTTGCCCTCACAAGTATAAAAGGTTTGACGACAACATTAACAAAGGAACGCTCCTTGGCCGCATGAATATAAAAGGTACGGCGGCAACAGCAAAGCACACTCATTGCCCACACGAGCATAAAAGGCATGATGGCAACAACAACAACACTAGACTCCTTGCCTGCACGGGTGTAAAAGGTGAGATAGTAACAACAACAAAAGCATGATCTTTGCTCGCATGAATATAAAAGGAGAGACAGCAACAACAGCAAAGCACACTGCTAGCCCGAACGAGTATAGAACGTGAGACAATAACAATAACAAAAGCACGCTCCTTGCCTGCATGAGTATCAAAGGCGAGAGGGCAACAACAACAAAACCAAACTCTTTTCCTACATGGGTATAAAAGGCGAGACAGTAACAACAAAAGCAAATTGCTTGCCCGCAACAGTATAAAAGGCAAAAAGTACAACCACAAAAGTATACTCATTGCCCGCATGAGTACAAAAGGCGAGACGGCAAACAATAACAAAACCATACACCCTGCTTGCACGAATATGAAAGTCGAGATGCTAATAACAGCAAAGTAGACTCCTAGCCTGCACGAGTAGGAAAGGCGAGATAGCAACAACAATAAAAAGAGACTCCTTGCCCGCTAGAGTATAAAAGGCAAAAGGCACAATAACAAAAGTATACTCCTTGCAAACACGAGTATAAAAGCAGAGACAGCAAGAACAACAAAGCTAGACTCCTTACCCACACGAGCATAAAGGGTAAGATGGCAACAACAATAAAATTAGACTCCTTGCCCGCAAGAGTATAAAAGGCAAAAGGTATATCAACAAAAGTATACTCTTTGCCTGCACGAGTATAAAAGGCGAGAAGGCAACAACAACAAAACCATACTACTTACCTACGAGAGTATAAAATACAAAAAGTACAACAATGAAGGTATACTCCTCACCCACCCGAGTATAAAAAGCAAGACGGCAACAACAAAGCATATACCTTGCCCACATGAGTATAAAATGCAATATGGCAACAACAAAGCATGCTGCTTGCTCGCACGAGTACAAAAGGCCCGATGACAACAACATACCAGACTTCTTGCCCATACGAATATAAAAGGCGACACGGTAATGGCAAAAAAAGCATACTCCCAACCCGCAAGAGTACAACAAAAGTAGACTCCCAGCCCATACAAGCATACAAGGCGAGACGAAAACAACAGCAAAAGTAGACTCCATGCCTGGAAGAATATAAAGGGAAAAAATTACAAAATCAAAAGTATCCTCCTTGCCTGCGTGAGCATAAAAGGCGACAACTACGACAACAAAAATTTGCTCCTCACCGGCCCAAGTGCAAAAGGCAAGATGGCAACAATGAAGCCGATTGCTTGCTAGCACTAGTATAAAAGGTGAGATGGCAACAAGCACAACCTTAGACTCCTTGCCTCTACGAGTATAAAAGGCAAGGCAGCAACAACAACAAAAGCAGACTTCCAGCCTGCATGAGTATAAAAGGCGAGACGACAACAACAACAAAAGTGGACTCCTTACCCGCAAGAGTATAAAAGTCGAAAGGTACAACAACGAAAGTATACTCCTTGGCTGCAAGAGTATAAAAGGTGAAGACGGCAACAACAACAAAGCCAGACTCCTTGCTTGCACGTGTATAAAATGCGATGCGGCAAGAACAATAGAAGTAGACTCTGTGCCCGCAATAGTTTAAAAGGCAAAAAGCACAGCAACAAAAGCATATTCTTTGCCTGCAGGAGTATAAAAGGTGAGACGGCAACAACAACAAAACTAGACTATTTTCCTGGAAGAGTATCAAAGCTGACAAATACAAAAACAGAAGTATACTCCTCATCCGTTCGAGTATAAAAGACGAGACGATAACAACAAAGCATACTCCTTGCCCGCATGACTATAAAAGGCTAGACGACAACAACAAAGCGTGCTGCTTGCTCGCATGAGTAAAAAAGGCGAGATGGCAACAACAACAAAACCAGACTCCTTACTCGTACAAGTATAAAAGGCGAGATAGCAAACAACAACAAAACCATACTTCTTGCCTGTAGGAGTATAAACGGGAAGGGGGCAACAACAATGCATGCTTCTTACCTGCACGAGTATAAATGGCGAGAAGGCAACATTAAAGCTTACTCCTTGCCCGCACGACTATACAAGGCAAGACGGCAACAGCAAAACATACACCTTGTCCACAAGGGTATAAAAGGCGAGACAGCAACAATAGGAAAGCAGACTCCTAGCCCATACATGTATAGAACGCGAGACGGCAACAACAAAAAAAGTAGTCTCATTGGCTGCAAGAGTATAAAAGGTGACAAGTGCAACAGCAAAAGCATACTCCTCGACCCCCTGAGTATAAAAGGCGAGATTACATCAACAATAAAACTAGGCTCTTTGCCCGCACAGTTGTAAGGATGAGACAGCAACAATAGCAAAAGTAGACTCCTTGCCCAAAAGAATATAAAGAGCGAAAAGTAGAACAACAAAAGTATACTCCTTGCCCACACGAGTATAATAGGCAAGATGACAACAACAGAAAAATTAGACTCCTTTCCCACAAGGGTATAGAAAGCGAAAAGTACAATAACAAAAGAATACTCTGTGCCCGCACGAGTACAAAAGGTGAGACAACAACAACAACAAAACCAGACTCTTTACTAGCATGACCATAACAGGCGGGACAACAACAACAACAAAACTAGACTCCTTGCCCGCAAGAGTGTAAAGGGCTAAAAGCACAACAACTAAAGCATACTCCTCACCTGCGCAAGTATAAAAGGTGAGATATTAGCAACAACATTGTAGACTTCTAGCCCACTAGAGTGTAAAAGTTAAGACCGCAACAACAACAAAAGTAGACTCCTTGCCGACAAGAATACAAAGGACGAGATGGAATCAACAAAGCATACTTCTTGCCTGCATGAGTATAAAAGTCAAGACAGCAGCAGCAAAGCATATTGTTTGCCCATATGAGTATAAAAGGGCAAGACAGCAACAACAATAAAATCGGACTCCTTGCCCGTATAGGTATAAATGGCGAGACAGCAACAACAAAGCAAGCGCCTAGCCCTCACTAGCGAGATGACAATAATAAAGACAAAATCATACTCCCTGCCAGCATGAGTTTAAAAAGTGAGGGGACAATAGGAAAGCAGACGCATAGCCCTCACTAATGAGATCACAACATCAACAACAAAAATAGACTCCTTGCTTGGAAGAGTATAAAAGGCGAGAGGGCAATAACAATGCATACTCCTAGCCTGCATGGCTATAAAAGGCGAGACAGCAGCAATAAAGCATGATGCTTGCCCGCACGAGTATAAAAGGCAAGACAACAACAACGAAGCATGCTGCTTGTGCACACAAGTATAAAAGGCAAGATGACAATAAGAACAAAACCAAACTCCTTGTCTGTACGAGTATAAAAAGTGAGACGACAACAATAACAAAAGCATACTTCCTGCCCGCACGAGTGTGAAAGGCGACACGGCAACAACAAGGCATACTCCTTACCCACATAAGTATAAAAGGCGAGACGACAAGAACAAAGTATACACTTTGGCCACACGAGTATAAAAGGTGGGATGGCAACAGCAAAGCATACTCTTTTCTCGTAAGAGTATAAAAGGCAACATAGCAATAGCAACGCATACGCCATACCCGTGCAAGTATAAAAGGCGAGACGGTTCCCTACCTGTACGAGTATAAAATGCAAGATGGCAATGGCAACAGCAAAGCATACTCTTTCCATGCAAGAGTTTAAAAAGCGAGGTGGCAAAAACAAAGCGTACTCTTTACCCGCATGAGTACCACGACGAGATGGCAAAAACAAAGCGTACTCCTTGCCCACACGAGTACCATGGCAAGATGGCAATAGGAAAGCATTCTTCTCGCCCGCATGAGTATAAAAGGCAAGACAACAACAACAAAGCATTCTCGTCACCCACTTGAGTATAAAAGGAGAGACTGCAACAACAACAAAACCAGACTCCTTGCCCGTACGAGCATAAAAGGAGAGATGACAACAACAACAAAAGTGTACTCTTTGCTTACACGGGCATAAAGCCATGGCAAAGCATGCTCCTTGCCTTCACGAGTGTAAAAGGTGAGGCGGCAATAGCAACAAAACCAGACTCTTTGCTAGCACAAGTATGAAATGCGAGATAGTAACAACAACAAAAGTAGACTCATTGCCCGCAAGAGCTTAAAAGGCAAAACGTACAACAAGAAAAGTATACTCCTTATTGCGCGTTTATAAAAGGCAACATGACAACAACAGCAAGGCAAACTCCTAGCCCGCACGAGTGCAAAACGCGAGAAGGCAAAAACAAAAAAAGTAGGCTCCTTGCCTACAAGAGTATAAAAGGCAACATGGACAACAACAAAAGTAGACTCCTTGCCCTCCTGAGTATAGAAGGCGGGACGACAACAACAACAAAACTGCTCTCCTTAACTACACAAAGATAAAAGGTGAGACGAAAACAACAACAAAAGTAGACTCCTCGTCCCCCAGAGTATAAAAGGCGAGGCGGCAATAGCAACAAAACCAAACTCTTTTCCTGCATAGGTATAAAATGTGAGACAGTAACAACAACAAAATTAGACTTATTACCCGCAATAGTATAGAAGGCGAAAAGTACAACAAAAAAAGTATACACCTTCTTGCACGCGTTCAGAAAGGCAAGACGGCAACAACAGCAAAGCAGACTCCTAGCTCGCACTAGTGTAAAAGGGGACAAGGCAAAAACAACAAAACCATGCTCCTTGCTTGCAAGAGCATCAAAGATGACAAGCACAACAATGAAAGTACACTCCTTGCCCTCCCAAGTATAGAAGGCGGGATGGTAACAACAACAAAACTACACTCTTTGCCCGTACAACAATAAAAAGTGAGACGAAAACAACAACAAAACTAGACTCCTTGCCTGCAAGAGTATAAAAGGCAAAAAGTACAACAACAAAAGTATACTACTTGCTCGCAAGAGTGAAAAAAGTGAGATGGTAACAATTGCAAAGCAGACTCCTTGCCTGCATGAGTATAAAAGGCAAAAAGTACAAAAACAAAAGTATACTCCTTGCCCGCATGAGTATAGACGGCGAGATGGCAATAACAACAAAACCAGACTCCTTGCCATATGAGTATAAAAGGCGAGACGACAAGAACGACAAAAGGATGCTCCTTGCTCACATGGGTATAAAAGGCGAGACAGCAACTGCACAGCATATTGCTTGCCTGCATGAGTATAAAGCATACTCCTTTCCGTCAATTGTATAAAAGGAGAGATAGCAATAGTAAAGCATACTCCTTGCCTGCAAAAGTATAAAAGACGAGACAACAACAACAAAGCATACTCCCTGCCCACACGAGTATAAAGGATGAGACGACAATAACAACAAAACCATACTCAGTGCCCGTACGTGTATAAAAGTTGAGACAACAATAACAACAAAAGTATACTCCTTGCCCGCACAAGTATAAAAGGCGAGACAGTAATAGCAAAGCATATTCCTTTCCTGCAAGAGTATAAAGGGTGAGACGGCAACTAAAAAGCATACTCCTCGCCCGCACGAGTATAAAAGGCAAGATGACAACAACTACGAAACCACACTCCTTGGCCGCACAAGTATAAAATGCAAAATGGCAACAACAACAAAACCACATTCTTTGCTGGCACGAGTATAAGAGGCGAGTTGACAATAGTGAAGCATACTCTTACCCCACACATGTGTGAAAGGCAAGAAGAAAACAACACAAAACAAGAATCCTTCCCCGCACGAGCGTAAAAGGCGAGATAGTAAGAACAACAAAAGCATACCCTTTGCTCGCATGACTGTAAAAGGCGAGATAACATCAGCAAAGCATACTCCTTTCCCAAACGAGTATAAAAATTGAGATGGCAACAACAGCAATACCATACTCTTTGCCTGCAAGTGTATAAAAGGTGAGACAGCAACAACAAAGCAAACTCAATGTCTACACGAGTATAAAAGGCGAGACGACGACAACAAAGCGTGCTACTTGCCTGCACATGTATAAAAGGCAAGAGGGTAATGACAACAAAACCAGACCCCTTGTCCATACGAGACAACAACAGCAAAGCATACTATTTACCTGCATGAGCTTAAAAAGCGATACGGTAACAGTAGAGCATATTCCTTACCCGCGCACGTGTAAAAGGCATGTATAAATGTTGAGACAGCAACAACAAAGCTTGACTACTTGCTCGTACAAGTATAAACATTGAGATGGAAACAATAACAAAAGCATAGTCTTTGCCTGCACAAGCATAAAAGGCGCGATGGCTATAGCAAAGGATACTCCTTACTTGCACGAGTTTAAAAGGTGAGACGGCAACAACAAAGCATGCTCCTCACCCTCACGAACATAAAAGGCGACACGACAACAATAATAAAACCAAATTCCTTGCCCTCACAAGTATAAAAGGTTTGACGACAACATTAACAAAGGAACGCTCCTTACCCGCATGAATATAAAAGGTGAGGCGGCAACAGCAAAGCACACTCATTGCCCACACAAGCATAAAAGGCATTACGGTAACAACAACAAAACCAGAGTCCTGGCCCTCACGAGTGTAAAAGGTGAGATACTAGCAACAATAAAAGCATGTTCTTTGCTCGCTAGTGTATAAAGGGCAAAAGGTACAACAACAAAAGTCGACTCCTTGCTCGCATGAGTATAAAATGCTAGATAGCAACAACAAAGCACACTCCTAGCCCGCACGATTATAGAACGTGAGACAACAACAATAACAAAAGCACACTCCTTGCCCAGATGAGTATAAAAGGCGAGAGGGCAACAACAACAAAACCAGGCTCTTTACCTGCATGGGTATAAAAGGCGAGACAGTAACAACAACAAAAGCAAACTCCTTGCCCTCAATAGTATAAAAGGCAAAAAGTACAACCACAAAAGTATACTCATTGCCCGCCAGAGTACAAAAGGCGAGACGGCAAACATAACAAAACCATACACCCTGCCCGCACCAATATGAAAGTCGAGATGCTAATAACAGCAAAGCAGACTCCTAGCCCGCACGAGTAGGAAAGGTGAGATGGCAACAACAATAAAAGGAGACTCCTTGCCTGCAAGAGTATAAAAGGCAAAAGGCACAATAACAAAAGTATACTCCTTACAAACACGAGTATAAAAGGCGAGACAGCAACAACAACAAAGCCAGACTCTTTACCCACACGAGCATAAAAGGCAAGATGGCAACAACAATAAAAGTAGACTCTTTGCCCACAAGAGTACAAAAGGCAAAAAATATATCAACAAAACTATACTCTTTGCCTGCATGAGTATAAAAGGCGAGAAGGCAATAACAACAAAACCAGACTACTTACCTGCGAGAGCATAAAATGCAAAAAGTACAGCAATGAAGGTATACTCCTCACACGCCTGAGTATAAATATCAAGATGGCAACAACAAAGAATAGACCTTGCCCACACGAGTATAAAAGGCAATATGGCAACCACAAAGCATGCTGCTTGCTCGCACGAGTACAAAAGGCCCAACGACAACAACAACATACCAGACTTCTTGCCCGTACGAGTATAAAAGGCGACACGGTAACGGTAAACAAAGCATACTCCCTGCCCGCAAGAGTATAATAGGCAAGGTGTCAACAACAACAAAACAGACTCCTAGCCCGGACGAGTATACAAGGCGAGACAAAAACAACAGCAAAAGTAGACTCCGTGCTTGGAAGAATATAAAGGGCAAAAAGTACAAAATCAAAAGTATCCTCTTTGCTTGCATGAGCATAAAAGGTGAGACGGTATCAACTGCAAACCAAAAGCGTAGCCCTCACGAGTATAAAAAGGTAGACGACAATAATAACAAAACTAGACTCCTTGCCCACAAGAGTATAAAAGGCGACAAGTACGACAACAAAAGTATGCTCCTCGCCAGCCCAAGTGCAAAAGGCAAGACGGCAACAATGAAGCCGATTGCTTGCCGGCACTAGTATAAAAGGCGAGATGGCAGCAACAACCAACCTAGACCCCTTGCCTTTACGAGTATAAAAGGCAAGGTAGCAACAACAACAAAAGTAGACTTCCAGCTTGCACGAGTATAAAAGGCGAGACGACGAAAACAACAACAAAAGTGGACTCCTTACCCGCAAGAGTATAAAAGTCGAAAGGTACAACAACGAAAGTTTACTCCTTGGCTGCACGAGTATAAAAGGCGAAGATGGCAACAACAACAAAGCCAGACTCATTGCTTGCACGTGTATAAAACGCGATGCGGCAAGAACATCAAAAGTAGACTTCGTGCCCGCAATAGTTCAAAAGGCAAAAAGCGCAACAACAAAAGCATATTCCTTGCCTGCACGAGTATAAAAGGCGAGACGACAAAAAAAACAGAACTAGACTATTTGCCCGGAAGAGTATCAAAGGTGACAAGTACAAAAACAAAGCATACTCCTTGCCCGCACGACTATCAAAGGCCAAACGGCAACAACAAAGCATGTTGCTTGCCTGCATGAGTTAAAAAGGCGAGACGACAACAACAACAATACCAGACTCCTTACCCGTACAAGTATAGAAGACGAGACGGCAAACAACAACAAAACCATACTTCTTGCCTGTAGGAGTATAAATGGCGAGGGGGCAACAGCAATACATGCTTCTTACCCACACGAGTATAAAAGAAGAGAAGGCAACATTAAAGCTTACTCGTTGCCCGCATGAGTATAAAAGACAAGACGGCAACAACAAAACATACACCTTGTCCACAAAAGTATAAAAGGTGAGACAGCAACAATAGGAAAGCAGACTCCTAGCCCATACATGTATGGAATACGAGATGGCAACAGCAAAAAAAGCAGTCTCATTGGCTGCAAGAGTATAAAAGGCGACAAGTTCAACAACAAAACTATACTCCTCGACCCCCTGAGTATAAAAGGCGAGACGACATCAACAACAAAACTAGACTCTTTGCCCGCACATTTGTAAGGATGAGACGGCAACAACAACAAAAGTAGACTCCTTGCCCAAAAGAATATAAAGAGCGAAAAGTACAACAACAAAAGTATACTCCTTGCCCACGGGAGTATAATAGGCAAGACGACAACAACAACAAAACTAGACTCCTTTCACACAGGGGTATAAAAAGCGAAAAGTACAACAACAAAAGAATACTCCGTGCGCGCATGAGTACAAAGAGTGAGACAACCACAACAAAAAAACCAAACACTTTACTGGCATGACCATAACAGGCGGGACAACAACAACAACAAAACCAGACTCCTTGCCTGCAAGAGCGCAAAGGGCTAAAAGCACAACAACTAAAGCATACTCCTCACCTACACAAGTTAAAAGGTGAGACGGTAGCAACAACAAAGTAGACTTCTAGCCCACTATAGTGTAAAAGGTAAGACCGCAACAGCAACAAAAGTAGACTCCTTGCCCGCAGGAATACAAAAGACGAGACGGTAACAACAAAGCATACTTCTTGCTTGCACGAGTATAAAAGGCAAGACGGCAACAGCAAAGCATATTGTTTGCCCATATGTGTATAAAAGGGCAAGACGGCAACAACAACAAAACTGGACTCCTTACCCGTATAGGTATAAATGGTGAGACGGCAACAGCAAAGCAAGCACCTAGCCCTCACTAGCGAGACGACAACAATAACGACAAAATCATACTCCCTGCCCGCATGAGTATAAAAGGGGAGACAACAACAGCAAAGCAGACGCGTAGCCCTCACTAGCGAGATCACAACATCAACAACAAAAATAGACTCCTTGCTTGGATGAGTATAAAAGGCGAGACGGCAATAACAACGCATACTCCTAGCCCGCACAGCTATAAAAGATGAGACGGCAGCAATAAAGCATGATGCTTGCCTGCACGAGTATAAAAGGCAAGACGACAACAACAAAGTATGCTGCTTGCCCACACAAGTATAAAAGGAAACATGACAACAACAACAAAAGCAGACACCTTGCCCGCAAGAGTGTAAAAGGCGAGACATCAATAAAAACACATACTTCTTGCCTGCACGACTATATAGGGCAAGATGGGAAGAACAAAGCATGATGCTTGCTCGCACAACTATAAAAAGTGGGGCGGTAACAAAAGGCATACTCCTTACCCACATGACTATAAAAGGCAAGACGGCAACAAGAAAGCAAGCTGCTTTCCTGCACGAGTGTAAAAACTGAGGCGGCAACAACAATAAACCCAGACTCCTCGCCTGTACAAGTATAAAAGGCAAGAAGGTAACAACAACAAAAGCATACTCCATGGCCGCATGAGTATAAAAGGTGAGACGGCAACAACAAAGAATACTTCTAGGCTGCAAGAGGATAAAAGGCGAGACAGCTGATAGATTCAATATTTGCATAAATATTACGTGCAGTTTAGTATTTGATTTGATATTTATTTATGCAAATATTATGATTATTGGTGGATTTTACTTCTATTTGTTATTTTATATTTTGTAGGTCAATTGGATGGAAATAGAAGTAATTGGAGCAGATTTGATACTATTCGGGCAGATTTCACAGCTTTGCGCACTGCTCGGTTTTTCAGCCATAACTTCCTCTACACAAGTCGAAATTGGATGATTCTTCAGCCAAATTGAAGCTGAGAGATATGGCTACAAGTTTACTGTTTTGATGAACTTCGGATTCTATGTGGAAGGGGTAGGAATTTTGGTCCGAAGATACAGGGTTGAAACTGTCCAGAAAATTTACTAATCCTTTTCCGACTCGAATTTGGACTCTTTAGGGCTTACAATTTTATTATTTGAGGGGACTATAAATACTGAAGTTACAGCAGAGTTAGAGGACTTTTGGAGGCTATTCTTGTAGACACGAGACAGAGAAAAAGCGTAGGGAGCGAAGAGGAGAAGAGCATAAGGGAGGAACACGAAGACATCGGAAACGAGTTTTTCGATTCCTTTTCTTTCCCTTCTTTTTCTTTTGAACTTAATGATATTAGATATTTGCTTAATTTTGGTTTTTAGCATGAGTAACTAGAACCCTAAACTAGGGCGAAAGGGATGTAGCCTAGTTTAGGGTTGGATTATTTGATTTTGTGGATGTTTAGATGTTCTTTTGATTTTATTGCAATTATCAGTTGAGAACTCGATTTGATTTATCTATTTTGTTCTTAAATATACTTTTGTGGCTGGCCATCATGAAAGTAGTCATAGGATTTGTGTTGAGATCGACAGAGGAGACACAATCGTGCACTAAATAGATAAACATATGAACTTTGAGTCAGACATGAGATAAGTTTATATGATGTCATTATAAATTCTCTGTTCTTAATGGGTTTAATTTACTTTGTGTGAGTTCGAGAGAAGATCATAAATAGATTGAATACGGTTAAGGTTGCTTGACAAAGGACACTAACTAAAGAAGAGGAATTGACATTCAAATCATTAATCCGCAAAATTCATGTAATTCAGCCCTTCTAGGTGAAAACCCATAACCCTGGTACCCTCTATTTTGTGTTTAGTTTTAATTAATTTGCCTCTGATTTTCCATTAGTTAAATTGTTTAATTTTTAGTTTAATAATTCTGCTTCTCATTAATTTTCTCAACATAAAACTTTCAGTTTGAATAACTTAAATCATAATTAATTCTTTGTTCCCTTGGGTTCAACACCTGGAGTATTCACCAGGATTTTATTACTACGATCGGCCCTGTACGCTTGCAGGATTTCACCCGGTCAAGTTTTTGGCGCCGTTGCCGGGGAACGGAGCATTAATTGTGATTTTTGTTATTTTTGTTTATTTTGTTTTATTTTTTTTAGTTTTTAGATTTAACTTAGTTAGTGTTATTTATTTATTTTAAGTTTTAGTTTACTTCTTTATTTCTTTTTCACGATTGCAGGTAGTTTATGCAATTGCGAGCGTCTAAAAGCGATAATCTCCTTCCGTTGAACCCTGAGATTGAAAAGTTTTGTCGGCAAAACTGGGCATTAAAGCGAGCTGAGATGGCCAAAAGAGTGGGTGACAGGGATGGTCAGTTGATAGAAGATCAAGCACTCAACAATGGGCAGGAGGTGAGGGAGCAGGCTATAATTAGCATAAAGGATATCCAAAGGCCAGTGATTGGTCCTTCACCATCTTGCATCAAGCTGAGTACAACAGCTCATAATTACGAGCTTAAGACCATGTTCTATAACATGCTACCATCGTTTCATGGTCTACCGAGTGAAGACCCACTTACTTTCCTTACGGATTTCTACAGTACTATCGAGACCTTTCCTCCCGGGAGGTGTTCAGCAGATGAATTAAGGATGAGGTGTTTTCCATACACCCTCAAGGATAAGGCAAGGACGTGGCTAATCAACCTACCAGAGGAATCACTTAATACTTGGGAGCAGATTTATGATAAATTTATGCTCAAGTTTTACTCCCCTCATAAGACTGCAGAGCTCCGGAATAAAATCTTTTCCTTTTCACAAATGGATGCTGAGCCCTTTCACGAGGCGTGGGAGCGATTCAAAATGCTTCTAGTGCAATGCCCACATCACCAATTCTCCAAGCGTCTTCAGATGCAGTTCTTCTACGATGGTCTTGTTAGTAATTCTCAGATGTTGGTGGATTTAGCAGCCAGAGGTTATGTGGGTAACAAGTCAACAGATAAGCTGTATGATATTTATGAGTTGCTGGCAAATAACTCGCAGTAAAAAGCTATCAGAGGGCGTAGAGCTAGAGCTTATGAGATATCTCCACACGTTGATGTGACATCCAAGATAGACGACTTATCTCGCCAAGTGAAGTTATTATTCAGCAGAGACTTGATGCAGAGGGAACAATGCTCTTATTGTGGACATTTTGGACACACCGAAGCCACTTGCATGGGTAGAGACTCAGGAAAGTCGACGGAAGAGATTAATTATGCTGGAGCTTATACTGGAGAACAGCAGAGGAATGACCCATACTCCAACACCTATAACCTGGGATGGAGTAACCATCCAAATTTTGGCTGGAAGGAGCAGGGAAATACAAGGCAAGTAGTACTACCAGGGTTTCAGTAGCCGAGACCCCAATTTCATGGTCAGCCATCTCAACCTCAGGAGAAAAGGCCACAGATAGAAGACATGTTCATGCAGTACATGTCAAAGATGGATGAGAGAATGACACAACAGGATGCTGAGTTGAGGAAATTGAATCTAAAAATTGATCAAGTTGCATCTACTCACCAAGCCTCAATTCATGCTTTGGAAGCACAGGCGGGTCAACTTGCCAAAGCAATTTCGACTAGGAATCAATGTCAACTCCCTAGTAATACTGAGGTGAATCCAAAGGAGATTGTCTTAGCCATTGCATTAAGAAGTGGGAAGGTGATAGGAAGTCCTAACGATGCTCAGCAAAATTACAAGCCCATAGAAGATGGTGGCAAAGAGGAGGAACCTGTGCAAGAGAAAGCTATGGATAATGAATAGGGAGGGCAGGACAACATTGAGGAGCCAGTGCCACCCACTCATCCCCTACAAGTCAAACCGTATGTTCCGCCAATCCCATTTCCCAACAGGCTGAAAAAGAGGAATGAGGACAAGAACTTTCTCAAGTTCTTAGACATGTTTAAGAAGATCCACATCAACATTCCTTTTGCAGAGGCCATTGCACAGATGCCAAACTATGCAAAGTTTCTAAAGAAAATCATATCAAATAAGAAGAGACTCGAGGAACTTGCTACAGTTGCCTTAACTGAAGAGTGTAGTGCTATTCTTCAAAATAAATTACCTCCAAAGTTAAAAGATCCAGGGAGTTTTACTATCCCTTGCACTATTGGTAGTTTAGGTATTGAATGTTGTTTATGTGACCTAGGTGCACGAATTAATTTGATGCCTTTGTCTCTGTTTAGGAGGCTGAAGATAGGAGAACTGGAGCCAACCTCAGTTTCCTTGCAGATAGCTGACCGATCCATCAAGTATCCATACGGAATGATTGAGGATGTGCTAGTTAAAGTGGGAAAATTCTATTTCCTGGCTGATTTTCTAGTGTTGGATATGAATGAAAATGTAGACATCCCGATAATCTTAGGGAGGCCATTCCTAGCCACTGGTAAGGTGCTAATTGATGTAGAGCAAAGAAAGCTAACAATCCGAGTAAGAAAAGAAGAGCAGGTATTCTATGTGTTCAAAGCATTAAAGAGTCTATCACTACATGATACATGCTTCATGATGGAAACATCAAAGCCACCCAAAGAAGACCCAAAGAGAATGGATATAGACTTGGGAAGTGCACTTGAGATGTTATCTGAGCAACCTCTCCTAGCGGCAAAGCCGAGCTCAACACCTTCCATTGCGAAGTTGGCTCCTTTTGAGCTTAAACAACCTTCTCTCCCTTTAGAGCATTATTATATGGGAAGCGACTTTAAGGAGGGAGAGAAAGTGTTTCTCTATGATGCCTACAGTGGAACAATCCCGTGGAAACGAAAAAAAAAAAAGTTGTTGGGACCATTCACAGTGCACAAAGTGTATCCTCAAGGGGCAATCGATATTTGGAGCAAGAAGTTTGGGGTGATTAAGGTTCACGGAGGCAACTTAAGGCCTCATCCTCTTGGAGATCATCCTCCTTAATTCAGGGAAGAACGTCTAGCTATAGACGTTAAATATAGCGCTTGTTGGGAGGCAACCCAATGTTTATTTACATTTTAATTAGATTGATAAGTTTAATTTAGTTTGTTTTTTTTTTCTTTTGTGTGTAGGAACTTGGGAAGGAAAAGCATGTTCATTGCAAAGCAACAAATTACAAGTTGCTTGGTTCAGGGAGTATTTCTTACCCTCACCTTTGACCTTATTATTCGATACATTGATATTGTTTATCTTAAGTGTGGGCGTGGGAATCAGTAGAAAAAGAGTTCTCTTGATGAGTATTTGTGTGTTGATTGGAATATTTTTATTTATATGCATATGTATACCCAAGGGGGATCCGAGAATATATTTGCTTTAACAAAAAAAAACGTCCAGGTCCGGACTAGGTCTGGTCCAATTCTGCACAAAAAAAAAAAATTTACACGTTTTTTTTTTTAACCCAACGTTACCTTCCCACGTTTTTTTTTTTCTTCTTCTTCTTCTTCTTCTCCTATTCCCTTCTATAGTCAATCCCAATCAATTCATATTCCCTTTACTCAAATCTTTCTTTCTTTCACAAATCTCTTCTTCTATTCCCCCATATCCAAAACCCAAGCATCCATTATCCTTCAAGTTTCTCTCATTCTTCTTTCCTTCAAGTATGGGGGAGAGGTGTTATTTTGAATTTTTGCCAAAATTGTTTGCTCTTTAATGCTAATATTTGTGTGCTTGCATGATTTTACATTAGATTCACTTGAATTCTATTTGAGTTGAATTTTTGGACGTCGATGATAGTACTAATGTATGCAAGGTTTGTCTTTGAGTAGTATTTGACATTAGTTAGTGAGAGATAGTTAGCAGTGAACTTGTTCTCCACTTGAAAAATTTTTGTTTCTAATTTAATTTTAAAGTTGTGCGATGATCTTTTAAAGAGAGATGCTAGCTTTTAGAGATCTTCATGTAGTTTTTAATTATGTACACTCATTTAAAGTACTTGAACAAACGTTATCTTCTCTTCTTCTAAAGAATTTTGGGGATATGATTTAGGAATTGAATTGAAAAAAAAAAAAAAAAAACAAGGCTTGCAAGTTGTTAATATGTCATCTACTCCGCTGTTTTGACTTACTAAGTAACTTGGGGTCGGCATTACAATTGTTGGTCTTCACGTAAAAAAGCAACTTGAATTATGAGTATGCAAAGTACTCTAAATATCTATTTGTGAAGTAGTAATCGGGTACCGCCACCACAAGTGATGGTATTCGTGTCAAAAAGCATGTTAGTATTTAGAGAAGAGTATTAAAGCCTATGTTACATAAAAAAAAAGTTAAAATAATTAATTTCTATTGATCCCTGATGCGGTTTTGTATTTTTAAGAGAAGATGATTTTTGTCCTTGGATTTTGGATGAGTGTGTGTGATTACTTTCTACATGACGATAGTTAAGCGTTATCATTGATTAATAAAGGGTTCTTGCACATGATTAATCAATGTAAAACGTGTTTTGTGGGGAATGAGGATGCTATTGATTATATTTGATTAGTGAAGTGTCGAGTGATACTTTTAGATTGATCTTGTAATGTGTTAATGAGGCATTGTTTTGAGAATTCGGTTTGAGTGGAAATTTCATGAAGGTCATGTGATATTTTTGAATTGCTTGGGGACAAGCAACAGTTCAAGTGTGGGGGAATTTGATAGATTCAATATTTGCATAAATATTACGTGTAATTTGGTATTTGATTTGATATTTATTTATGCAAATATTATGATTATTGGTGGATTTTACTTCTATTTGTTATTTTATATTTTGTAGGTCAATTGGATGCAAATAGAAGTAATTGGAGCGGATTTGATACTATTCGGGCAGATTTCATAGCTTTGCTCAATTTTTCAGCCATAACTTCCTCTACACGATTCGATATTGGATGATTCTTGAGCCAAATTGAAGCTAAGTGATAGGACTACAAGTTTACTGTTTTGATGAACTTCGGATTCTACGTGGAAGGGGTCGAAATTTGGGTCCGAAGATACAGGGTTGAAACTGTCCAGAAAATTTACTAATCGTTTTCCGACTCGAATTTGGACTCTTTAGGGCTTACAATTTTATTATTTGAGGGGACTATAAATACTGAAGTTACAGCAGAGTTAGAGGACTTTTGGAGGCTATTCTTGTAGACACAAGACAGAGAAAAAGCGTAGGGAGCGAAGAGGAGAAGAGCATAAAGAGGAACACGAAGACATTAGAAACGAGTTTTTCGATTCCTTTTCTTTCCCTTCTTTTTCTTTTGAACTTAATGATATTAGATATTTGCTTAATTTTGGTTTTTAGCATGAGTAACTAGAACCCTAAACTAGGGCGAAAGGGATGTAGCCTAGTTTAGGGTTGGATTATTTGATTTTGTGGATGTTTAGATGTTCTTTTGATTTTATTGCAATTATCAGTTGAGAACTCGATTTGATTTATCTATTTTGTTCTTAAATATACTTTTGTGGCTGGCCATCATGAAAGTAGTCATAGGATTTGTGTTGAGATCGACAGATGAGACACAATCATGCACTAAATAGATAAACATATGAACTTTGAGTTAGACATGAGATAAGTTTATCTGATGTCATTATAAATTCTCTGTTCTTAATGGGTTTAATCTACTTTGTGTGAGTTCGAGAGAAGATCATAAATAGATTGAATACGGTTAGGGTTGCTTGACAAAGAACACTAACTAAAGAATAGGAATTGATATTCAAATCATTAATCCACAAAATTCATGTAATTCAGCCCCTTCTAGGTGAAAACCCATAGTCTTGGTACTGTCTATCTTGTGTTTAGTTTTAATTAATTTGCCTTTGATTTTTTATTAGTTAAATTGTTTAATTTTTAGTTTAATAATTCTGCTTCTCATTAATTTTCTCAACATAAAACTTTCAGTTTGAATAACTTAAATCATAATTAATTCTTTGTTCCCTTGGGTTCGACACCTGGAGTATTCACCAGGATTTTATTACTACGATCGGCCCTGTACGCTTGCAGGATTTCACCCGGTCAATAGCAACAACAACAAAAGCATATACCCTGCTTGCACAAGTATAAAAGGCGAGGCGGCAACAGCAAAGCATACTCCTTGCCCAAACGAGGATAAAAGGTAAGGCGGCAACGACAAAGCACACTCTTTACTTGCACGAGTTTAAAAGCGAGATGGCAACAACAACAAAACTAGACTCCTTGTCCACACTAGTATAAAAGGCAAGACGACAATATCAACAAGAGCATACTCCTTGCCCGCAACAGTATAAAAGGCAAGGTGACAACGTCACCAAAACTAGACTCCTTGCCTGTACGAGCATAAAAGGCTAGACGGCATCAATAACAAATGCATATTTCGTGCTTGCACGAGTATAAAAGGCGTGACGGCAACAATAGCAAAGTTGACTTCTAGCCCGCAAGAGTATAAAAGGCATGATGCCAACAACAACAAAACCAGACTCCTTGGCTGCATGAGTATAGAAACTAAGATGGTAACAACAACAAAAGTAGACTCCTGCCCGCAAGAATACAAATGGGAAAAAGCACAAAAATAAAGCATACTCCTTCCCTGCACGAGCATAAAAGGCGAGACGGTAACAATAACAAAGCAAATACTTAGGCCGCACGATTATAAAAGGCAAGACGGTAATAATAAAAAAAAGTTGAATCCTTGCCTGTAAGAGTATAAAAGGTGAGACGACAACAACCAAGCATAGTCCTTGCCCGGACAAGTATAAAACGTGAGATGGCAACAGCAAAGCTTGTTGATTGCTTGCAGGAGTATAAAAGGTAAGCCGGAAACTACAACAAAACCAGACTCCTCAATCGTAAGAGTATAAAGGGCCAAAAGTACAACAACAAAAGTCTACTCTTTGCCTGTGTGAGTGTGAAATGTGAGATGGCAACAACAACAAAAATAGACTCCTTACCCGCACAAGTATGAAGAGTACGACAGGAGCAACAACAAAAATAGACTCCTTGCTCACAAGAATAGGAAAGGCGAAAAGTACAACAATAAAAGTATACTCCTTGCCCATACGAGTATAAAAGGGGAGAGGGCAACAATAGAACGGCTGACTCCTAGTTCGCACGAGTATAAAAGGCGAAACAACAACCACAACAAAAGCACACTCCTTGCTCAAAAGATTATAAAAGGCGAAAAGTACAACTATAAAAGCATACTCATTGTGGCACGAGTATAAAAGGTAAGCCAGTAAGAACGACGAAGTAGACTCCTAGCATACATGAGTATAAAGGACAACAACAACAAAAGTAGACTCTTTGCCTGCAAGAATACAAAAGACAAAAAGTACAAAAATAAAAGTATACTCCTCGCCCACATGAGTATAAAGGGCAAGATGGTAATAATAGTAGAGCTGACTCCTAGCACACACGAGTATAAAAGGCGAGATGACAACAACAATAAAATCAGACTCATTACTCGTAAGAATATAAAAAACGAGACAGCGACAATAACAAAAGCAAAGTCATTACCCGCAAGAGTATAAAAGGAGACAAGTACAACAACAAAAGTATGCTCCTCGCCTGCCTGAGTATAAAGGGCGAGATGTGAACAATAAAGCATACTCCTCACTCGTATGAGTGTAAAATGCGAGAAGGCAACAAAAGAGCATTCTCTTTTCCTGGACGGGTATAACATGGGAGGCAGAAACAACAACAAAACCAGACTCCTTTCTCAAATGAGTACAAAAGGCGAGACGACAACAACAACAAAAGCATTCTCCTTGCACGCACGAGTAGGAAAGGCGAGATGGAAACAATAAAGCATACCCCTTGCTTGCATGAGCATAAAAGGCAAGACGGCAGCAACAACAAATACTAGCCCCTTGCCCACATGAGTATTGAAGGTGAGACAGCGACAACAACAAAACCATACTCTTTGCCTGCATGAGTATAAAAGGCTCCTTGGCGGCACGAGTATAAACGGTAAGACGACAACTACAACAAAACCAGACTCCTTGCCTGAACGACAGCAACAACAAAAGCATACTCCTTGCCTGCACGAGTATAAAAGGCGAGACGTCGACAACAAACCATATTCCTTGCGCGTATGAGCATAAAAGGAAGGACAACAACAACAAAGCATGCTCATTGCCCGCACGAGTATAAAAGGCGAGCTAGCAACAACAACAAAACCAAACTCCTTGCCCGTACGAGTATAAAAGGCGAGACGACAATAACAACAAAAGCATACTCCTTTCTCGCACAAGTATAAAAGGCTTGTCAGCAACAGCAACACATACTCCTTGCTCGAACGAGTATAAAAGGCGAGTCAGTAACAATAAGAAAATTGCTTGCACAAGCATACAAGGCGAGACATCAACATCAACAAAAACAGACTCCGTGCCCACAAAAGCATAAATGGCAAAAGTAAAACAACAAAATTATGCTCCTTGCCAGCACTAGTATAAAAGGCATGATGATAATAATAGCAAAGTAGACTCCTAACCCGCACGAGTATAAAAGGTGAGACGGCAACAACAATAAAAGCATACTCTTTGCCCACAAGAGCAAAAAAGGCGACAAGTACAACAACAAAACCATACCCCTTGGCCATGTGAGCATAAAAGGTGAGACAGCAACAACAACAAAAGTATATTTTTTGACTGTAAGAGTATAAATGGCTAAAAGCACATTAACAAAAGTGTGCTCCTTGCCAGCATGAGTAGAAAAGGCAACACAGGAACAATAGAAAAGCAGACTCCTTGCCCGTATGACTTAAAAGGCTAAATGCCAACAACAATAGATGTAGACTCCTTCGCTACACAAGTATAAAAGGCGACACGTAAACAACAAGCCATGCTGCTTGCCCTCATGAGAATAAAAGGTGACACTGCAACAACAACAAAACCAGACTCCTTGCCTGTATCAGTATAAAAGGTGAGAAGGCAAGTCAACAAATGCATGCTCCCTGCCAGCACGAGTATGAAAGGAGAGATAGCAATAGTAAAGCATACCTCTTGCTCCCGTCAGTATAAAAGATGAGACGACAGCAACAACGAAACCAGACACCTTGCCCGCACGAGCATAAAAGGGGAGGTGGCAACAAAGCATATTCCTTGCTCGCACGAGTATAAAAGACGAGATGACAACAACAAAGCATCCTCCTTACTCGCACGAGTATAAAATGTGAGACGGCAACAACAAAGTATGTTGCTTGCCCGTACGAGTGTAAAAGGAAAGACAACAACAACAACAAGACTAGACTCCTTGCCCGTATGAGTGTAAAAGGAGATGCGACAACAACAACAAAAGTAGACCCCTTGTCTACAATAATATAAAAGGAGAAAACCCCAAAAATAAAAGCATACTCCTTGCCCACATGAGTATAAATGGCAAGACGATAATAATAGCAAAGCAGGTGCCTACCCCTCGCGAGAATAGAAGGCGAGACGACAGCATAACAAAAGCAGACTCCTTACCCACAAGAGTATAAAAGGCAAGGCCTTGACAACAAAGCGTACTCCTTGCTTGCTAGAGTATAAATGCAGAGACGGCAAGAACAAAGGTTGCTGCTTGCCCGTACGAGTATAAAAACAAGATGGCAATAACAGTCAAAGTAGACTCCTTGCTCGCAAGATTATAAAAGGCAAAAAATGCAAAAATAAAAGTATAATCCTTGCCTGCACGAGCATAAAAGGCGAGACGGTGACAATAGCAAAGCAGGCTGCTAGCCTGCACGAGTACAAAATGTGAGACAGTAACAATAGCAAAAGTAGACTCCTTGTGCGCAGGAATATAAAAGGCGAAAAGCAAAAAAGTAAATGTATACTCCTTGCCTATACGAGTATAAAATGGTAGACAGTAGCAATAGCAAAGCAAACGTCTAACGTTCACGATTATAAAAGGCAAAGCAGCAATAGCAACAGAAGCAGTCTCCTTACCCACAAGAGTATACAAGGCTGGACGGCAACAACGAAGCATACTCCTTGCACTCATGAGTATAAATGGCAAGACGACAACAACAAAGCAAACTCCTTACTCACACGAGTGTAAAATGCAAGACGGTAGCAACAAAGCATGCTTTTAGCCCGCACAAATATGAAAGGCAAGATGGCAACAACAACAAAACCTGACCCCTTGCCCACACAAATATAAAAGCGTGACGACAATAACAACAGCATACTCCTTGCTCGCACGAGTATAAAAGGTAAAACGACAACAGCAAAGCATATGCTTTAGCCGTACGAGTATAAAAGGCAAGAGGACAACTACAACAAAAGCAGACTCCTTGGCCGTGCGAGTATAAAAGGAGAGGCGACAACAACAACAAATGCGTACTCCTTGCACGCAAAAGAATAAAAGACGAGACGGCACCGGCAAAGCATACTCCTTTCCCTCATGAGTATAAAAGGCAAGTCGGTAACAACAACAAAACTAATATCGTTGCCTGCACGAGTGTAAAAGGCAAGATAGCAACAATAACAAAAGTAGACTCTTTGCCCGCAAGAGTATAAAAGGCAAAAAGTCTAACAACAAAAGCATACTCAATGCCCACATGAGTACGAAAGGCGTGGCGATATCAATAGCAAAACAGACTCCTAACCTGCACGAGTGTAAAAGGCGCGACGGCAGCAACAACAAAAACAAACTCCTTGCCCGCAATAGTAAAAAAGGCAACAAGTACAACAACAAAACCAGACTTGTTGCCTGCCTGAGCATAAAAGTCGAGACAGCAACTGCAGTAAAAGTAGACTCTTTGCCTGCAAGAGTTTAAAAGGCGAAAAGTAAAACAACTAAAGTATACTCCTTGTCTGCATGACTATAAAAGGAGAGACGGTAAGCACAACAAAACTGACTGTTAGCCCGCATGAATTAAAAGGCTAGACATCAACAACAACGAAAGCAGACTCCTTGCCTACAAGAGTATAAAAGGCAAGACTGCAACAACAAAGCATACTTCTTGCCCACATGGGTATAAACAGCAAGACGACAATAACAAAGCATGCTGCTTGCCTGAACGAGAATAAAAGGCAACACATTAACAACAACAAAAATAGGCTTCTTGCTCATACGAGTATGAAAGGCAAGACTACAACAACAATAAATGCATACTCGCTGCCAACGAGAATATAAAAGGCAACACAACAATAACAAAACATACTCTTTGACCGCATGAGTATAAAAGGCGAGACGACAACAATAACCAAACCAGACTCCTTGCCTGCAAGAGCATAAAAACCAAGAACTACAGCAACAATTGTACACTCTTTACCTGCACGAGTATAAAATACAAGATGATAGCAACAACAAAACCAAACGCCCTGCCTGCACGGGTATATAAGGTGAGACAATAATAACAACAAAAGCAGACTCCTAACCCGTAAGAGTATTAAAGGAAAAAAGTATAACAACAAAAGTATGCTCTTTGCCTGCACTAGTATAAAAGGCGAGACAGCAATAACAGCAAAACAGACACCTAGCCTGCACGAGTATAAGAGGCAAGACGGCAACAACAATAAAAGCAGACTCCTTGCCCGTAATAGTAGAAAAGAGGATAAGTACAACAACAAAAGTATACTCCTTACGCGACCCAGTATAAAAGGTGAGAGGACAACTACAACAAAAGTAGACTCCTTTCACATGTGGGTATAAATGGTGAGACGGCAACAACAAAGCATCCACCTTGCCAACAAGAGTATAAAAGCCGAGACGGCAACAACAAAGCATGCACCTTACTTGCACGAGTGTAAAAGGCGATATGGCACAACAACAAAACCAGACTCCTTGTCCATGTGAGTATAAAAGATTAGACCACACGAGTATAAAAGGCGAGATGACAACGACAACAAAAGCAAGCTCCTTGCCCGCAAAACTGTAAAGATTACAAGTACAACAGGAAAACTATAGTCCTTACCTAACCAAGCACAAAAGGCAAGAGGACAACTACAATGGAAGCAGACTCCTTGCCCATGCGGGTATAAAAAGGGAGATGGCAGCAACAACAAATGCATACTCCTAGCACGCATGAGTATAAGAGGTGAGACAGCAACAACAAAACATACTCCTTGCCCGCAAAAGTATAAAAGGTGAGACGACAATAACAAAGCATGTCCCTTACCCACACGAGTATAAAAGGCCAGATAGCAACAACAACAAAACTAGACGCCCTGCCTGCACGAGTATAAAACACGAGACCACATGAGTATAAAAGGCTGGACAACAACGACAACAAAAGCATACTGCTTGCCCACACGAGTATAAAAAGCGAGTCTATAACAGCAACAAAACTAGTATCCTTGCCTGCACGAGTATAAAAAGCGAGACAGCAACAACAAGAAAAGTAGACTCCTTGCCTGCAAGTTTATAAAAGGTAAAAAGTCCAACAACAAAAGCATACTTAATGCCAGCATCAACGGGCAGACGTAATGATGAAGGTTATTACAGTACCTTCAGTGATGGTTAGTGGAAACTTATTAAAGGCTCCCTGATTATGGTCGGTGGTAAAAAATGCTATAGTTTATATATCATACAAGCTTTCATCTTCAAAAATTTTGTGAATGCAATGGAGAATGAGAAAACCACTAACTTGTGGTATAAGCGGCTCAGCCATATGAGTGAAAATTGGATAATTACTTGACAGGGAAAACCAACTTCCAGGTTTGAGGAGTGCAGTTTTGAAAAAGTGTCCTCACTGTTTGGCTATGAAACAAACTAGAGTTACATTCAAGAGTCACCCACCTTCTAGGAAGTCAAAGTTGCTTGAGTTTGTGCATTCTGATGTCTGTGGTCCTTTGAAGGTACGCTCACTTAGTGGTGCTCTTTATATTGTGACTTTTACTAATGTTCACTCTAAGAAGAATTGGGTCGATACTTTGAAGACTAAGGATCAGGTTTTTGATATTTTCAAGAAATTTTATGCCTTGATTGAGAGACAAACAGGAAAGAAGCTGAAATGTGTCTGTACTGATAATAGTGGTGAGTATAGTGGCCCGTTTGATGAATATTGTCAGGCCCATGGTATTCAACACCAGAGGACACCTCCCTAGACACCACAGTTGAATGACTTAGTAAAAGGATGAATAGAACACTAATTGAGAGAGTTAGATATCTACTCTCAGATGTAGAGGTGATCCTCTATGGCCAGCTTTTTAGAGGGACTATGGCCTTCTAGGCGAAGGAAGTTTGAGGCAATAACAGGTCTATGATGCCCTTAGATGTTATAGGCTGCACGCGCACTACACTGATATATTCAACGAGTCTATAGCCTTGGTCGACAAGCCCGGGTAATCTTTGAAATTTCATCGTGATGGGGATAGATCATTGCAATTGTTGGTCTTCAATGAGGAATTCCTAGTCAACACGAGTCATTAGCTCGCGTTGACTATGTCCTTGCCCTTTGTACACACCGTCCATCGCTCCTACCGATTGAATGGTCCGATGAAGTGTTCGGATCGTGGCGACCCGGGCGATTTGCTGCCGGCGACGTCGTAAGAAGTCCACTGAACCTTATCATTTAGAGGAAGGAGAAGTCGTAACAAGGTTTCTGTAGGTGAACTTGAGGAAGGATCATTGCCAAAACCTCGGCCCAGTAGAACGACCCGCGAACAAGTTAACATCACACGACGCGGGACGTGCATTGGTCCATGGGCACCCGCAAGCTACAGCGTCCATCGTGAGGCCGACCGCTCGTCGGTCGCCCCCACGGCACGAACAACAAAACCCTGGTGCAAGTCGCGTCAAGGAAATAAAAAATTAAAAGGCAAGGCCTCTTCTCCCTGGGAACAGAGTACGGTCGGGGCATTGGACCTCCATAGTGAGAATCTAAACGACTCACAGCAACAGATATCTCGGATCTCGCATTGATGAAGAACGTAGCGAAATGCGATACCTGGTGTGAATTGTAGAATCTCGTGAACCATCGAGTCTTTGAACGCAAGTTGCGCCAGAAGCCTTCTGGCCAAGGGCACGCTGCCTGGGTGTCAAACAACATTGCCCACCCCACCACCGAATTAATGGGGTTGCTTTTGGTGGCGAAAGATGGCCTCCCGTGTGTCCGACATCGTGGTTGTCCCAAAAACCATGTCCCCGACGACGTTCACGTCGACAACAGCGGTTGAGAGACCCTGGCACAGTGTCCTGAGGCCGCGTCGTCGCTCTGCACTCTTACCAACCCGACCCTTTATCGCATTGCTACCCCAGGTCAGGTAGGATCACCAGCTGAGTTCAAGCATATCAATAAGCGGAGGAAAAGAAACTTACGAGGATTTCCTTAGTAACAGCGAGCGAACTGGAAACAGCCCACCTTGAGAATTGAGCCCCCCCGGCGTCCGAATTGTAGTCTAGAGAAGCGTCCTAAGCGGCGGACGGGGCCCAAGTCCACTGGAAGGGGGCGCTAGAGAGGATGAGAGCCCCAACGTACCTGAACCCTGTCGCACAAGGAGGCGCTGTCTGCGAGTCGGGTTGTTTGGGAATGTAGCCCCAATCGAGCAGTAAATTCCGTTCAAGGCTAAAGACGGGCGAGAGACCGATAGCGAACAAGTACCACGAGGGAAAGATGAAAAGGACTTTGAAAAGTGAGTCAAAGAGTGCTTGAAATTGTCGGGAGGGAAGCAGATGGGGGCCACCGACGGGGATTGCAGGGGCGTCCCAAGCTTAGGCCCTTGAAACGCTAAGGAGACGCCACCCTCGCAATCGTGGACACAGTGCGTGCCATCACAGCATGCCTCAGCAACCGTGCGCTCCAGGCATCGGCCTGCGGGCTCCCCATTCGACCTGTCTTGAAACATGGACCAAGGAATCTGACATGTGTGTGAGTTAACGGGCGAATAAACCCATAAGGTGCAAGGAAACTTACTTGGCGGGATCCCCTCGAGGGTTGCACCGCCGACCGACCTTGATCTTTTGCTAAGGGTTTGAGTGAGAGCATGCCTATCGGGACTCAAAAGATGGTGAACTATGCCTGAGCGGGGCGAAGCCAGAGGAAACTCTGGTGGAGGTCCGCAGCGAACCTGACGTGCAAATTGTTCGTCTGACTTGGGTATAGGGGCAAAATACTAATCGAACCGTCTAGTAGCTGATTCCCTCCGAAGTTTCCCTCAGGACAGCTAGAGCTCGGTGCGAGTTCTATCAGTTAAAGCCAATGATTAGAGGCATCAGGGGCGCAATGCCCTCGACCTATTCTCAAACTTTAAATAGGTAGGACTGTGCGGCTGCTCCGTTGAGCCGTGCCACGGAATCGAGAGCCCCAAGCGGGCCATTTTTTGGTAAGCAGAACTGGCTTTGCGAGATGAACTGGAAGCTGGCTTACGGTGCCCAACT
>CM075454.1:2201514-2254014 GCA_037832335.1 Carallia pectinifolia | reverse complement strand
TAGTGTACGCGATTGCGCATGAGTGGTGATGGGATTGAAAGGGCTTGCAGGCTCCACACTAGAGCGTCGAATTATCAGCTCCCGATCCTCTGCAAACTTGCACCCAAGGGCTTCCAATCTGCCTCGAGGTGAAAGACAAGGGTTCCTGTACTGCGTTCCTTCCAATTTAGAAATTGTTATGATGCTTTTTTACTTTCTCGTCCTTCACCTCCTAAGGGGTGCGGAGCGGACCTCATGTCATCGCCCGTGTCCCTGGCATGCTGATTGCGGTTGCTTTGGTGTATTGTTCGACGACCGTGCTATCGGATTCAGAACATTACTCGAGCAATGGAATTGTCGTTCCAATCCACCTTTCCTCGAACGGAGCCTTTGTCCCTCTATAGCACGACTGCCATGCCCGTTTCGTCATCGGCGGCCGCCCTACCATTTGGTTGGGTTCGTGCCGTGCGTGCGGTCACGGGCGTCATGAAGGAATGCTACCTGGTTGATCCTACCATTAGTCATATGCTTGTCTCAAAGATTAAGCCATGCATGTGTAAGTATGAACTAATTCAGACTGTGAAACTGTGAATGGCTCATTAAATTAGTTATAGTTTGTTTGATGGTACCCACTACAAAATAATATCATCGAGATACACAATAATATCATCGAGATATACAACCACAAAATGATCAATGAAGTCATGAAATACATCATTCATTAAATTACAGAAAGTAGCAGGGGCATTAGTCAAACTGAATGGCATCACCAAAAATTCGTAGGAGCCATAGCGAGTGATGCACGTGATTTTCCCTTCATCTCCTTATGCAATCTTGACTTGCCAATATCCAGACCACAGATCCAGCTTGGTGAAATATGAGGCTCTCGCTAGCCTATCAAACAAGTCCGCTATCAATGGAATAGGGTACTTGTTCTTTACTGTCACCTTGTTCAGAGCCTTGCAATCAACACACATCCGCAGGGAGCCATAGTGTTTCCTCTGAAACAACACTGGGGCACCATATGGCGCTTTGGAGGGCTGAATTAGGCTTGCATCCAGCAACTTCGTCAACTGTTTCCTCAGTTCTGCCAACTCTAGCGAACTCATAAGATATGGGGATTGTGCTGGTGGTTTGGAATGGAGAAGTCACCAACTCTGCCTAGCAGAACGACCCACGAACAAGTTAACATCACACGACTCGGGGCGTGCATTGGCCTATGGGCATCTGCAAGCTACAACGTCTATCGTGAGGCCGACCGCTCGTCGGTCACCCCCACGACACAAACAACAAAACCCCGGCGCAGGTCGTGCCAAGGAAATAAAAAATTGAAAGGCAATGCTCCGTCTCCTCGGGAATAGAGCGCGGTCGGGGCATTGGAACTCCACAGTGAGAATCTAAACAACTCACAGCAATGGATATCTCGGCTCTCGCATTGATGAAGAACGTAGCAAAATGCAATACTTGGTGTGAATTGTAGAATCTCGTGAACCATCGAGTTTTTGAATGCAAGTTGCGTCCGAAGCCTTCTGGCCAAGGGTACGTCTACCTGGGTGTCACACAACATTGCCCACCCCACCCTCGAATTGATGGGGTTGCGTTTGGTGGCGAAAGATGGCCTCCAGTGTTCTCGGCATTGCGGTTGGCCCAAAAACCATGTCCCAGACGACGTTCGCCTCGACAACGGTGGTTGAGAGACCCTTGTAGAGTGTCTTGAGGCCGCGTCATTGCTCTGAACTCTTACAAACCCGACCATTTCTCGTATTGCTACCCCAGGTCAGGCAGGATCACCCGCTGAGTTTAAGCATATCAATAAGCGGAGGAAAAGAAACTTACGAGGATTTCCTTTATAACAGCGAGCGAACTGGAAACAGCCCAACTTGAGAATCGGGCCCCCTTGGCGTGCAAATTGTAGTCTGGAGAAGCGTCCTCAGCAGCGGATGGGGCCCAAGTCCCCTAGAAGGGGGTGCCAGAGAGGGTGATAGCCCCGTCGTGCCCGGACCCTGTCACACAACGAGGTGCTGTCTGCGAGTCGAGTTGTTTGGGAATGTAGCCCCAATCAGGCAGTAAATTCCATCCAAGGCTAAATACGGCGAGAGACCGATAGCGAACAAGTACTGCGAGGGAAAGATGAAAAGGACTTTGAAAAGAGAGTGAAAGAGTGCTTGAAATTGTCGAGAGGGAAGCGGATGGGGGACGGTGATGCGCCTCACCAGTCCGCCGATCAGCTCGGGGCATGGACGGATGCGGATTGCGGGGGCTTCCCAAGCCTGGGCCCTTGAAACGCCTGAGGAGATGTCACCCTCGCGATCATGGACATAGTACGCACCGTCACGGCGTGCTTCGGCAACCGTGTGCTCCAGGCGTCGGCCTGCGGGCTCCCCATTCAACCCGTCTTGAAACACGGACCAAGAAGTCTGACATGTGTTCGAGTCGATGGGCAAGTAAACTCGTAAGGCGCAAGGAAGCTAACTTGGCGGGATCCCCTCGAGGGTTGCACCACCGACTAACCTTGATCTTCTGAGAAGGGTTCGAGTGAGAGCATGCCTATCGGAACCCAAAAGATGGTGAACTGTGCCTAACTTTGCGCTAACCCAAATCCCACAAAGGGTGTTTGTCGATTAAGACAGTAGGACGGTGGTCATGGAAGTCGAAATCCACCAAGGTGTGTGTAACAACTCACCTGCCAAATCAACTAGCCCCGAAAATGGATGGCGCTGAAGCGCACGACCCACACCCAGCCGTCGGGCCAAGGGCTAGGCCCCGATGAGTAGGAGGGCGCGACAGTCACTGCAAAACCCTGGGCGCGAGCTGGGGCAGAGCAGCCGTCAGTGCAGATCTTGGTGGTAGTAACAAATATTGAAATGAGAACTTTGAAGGCCGAAGAGGGGAAAGGTTCCATGTGAACGGCACTTGCACATGGGTTAGTCAATCCTAAGAGACGGGGGAAGCCCGTCCGACAGCTCGTCTGCGCGCAAGCTTTGAAAGGGAATTAGGTTTAAATTCCCGAATTGGGAGGTGGCGGTTGACGGCAGCGTTAGTGAGTATGGACACCTCGGCGAGGGCCTGGGGAAGAGTTATCTTTTCTGTTTAACAGCCTGCCCACCCTCAAAACGACTCAGTGGGAGGTAGGGTCCAGCGGCTGGAATAAAACCGAATGTCACGCGTTGTCAAGTGCGCCCCGGCGGCCCTTGAAAATCCGGAGGATCGAGTGCTTACTGCGCCTGGTTGTACTCATAACCGTATCAAGTCTCCAAGGTGAACAGCCTCTAGTCAATGGAACAATGTAGGCAAGGGAAGTCAGCAAAATGGATCCGTAACCTCGAGCAATGGAACTGTCGTTCCACTCCACCTTTGCTTGAACGGAACCTTTGTCCCTCTATAGCACGACTGCCATGCCCGTTTCGTCATCGACGGCCCCCATACCATTTGGTTGGTTTCGTGCCTTGCGTGCAGTCACGGGCATTGTGAAGGAATGCTACCTGGTTGATCCTACCATTAGTCATATGCTTGTCTCAAAGATTAAGCCATGCATGTGTAAGTATGAACTAATTCAGACTGTGAAACTACGAATGGCTCATTAAATTAGTTATAGTTTGTTTGATGGTACCTGCTACTCGGATAACTGTAGTAATTCTAGAGCTAATACGTCCAACAAACCACGACTTCTGGAAGGGATGCATTTATTAGATAAAAGTTTGATGCAGGCTCCTACTCGTTGCTCTGATGATTCATGATAACTTGACAGATCGCACGGCCAACGTGCTGGTAACGCAGCATTCAAATTTCTGGCCTATCAACTTTCGATGGTAGGATAGAGGCCTACTGTTAGCCCCTTGAACACTTGGCATGCGGGAGATGGCGGCACCTTGCGCCAATTCCTAGCATGGGACTTTAGAGTGGCTGGGCACTCCCTAAGGCAAGGTAAAAGCTAAGAGGGTTAGCATAGGCATGGGCCGACTTGCAGGTCCCAGTGTGAACCAAGACTTGGATTGGACAAAAGATGCTGAGCTACATGTTCGTCGGCTCCATTAGATGGGTCATGGGCTGGGGCCAAGAGGCCCAAAACACAAGACTAGGTCTTGGTAAAGTCTACATGGCACTGCGTGGCGCCGAGTCTCCTACGACATGTGGAACTTGGGAATGTGCGGGCGTTGCCCTATCCGATTGGTCGAGCATCGGGATAATGCTCATTAGATTGTGCATGGCAAAGGATCGTGGGTAGATAAGGCTTATCGAGATCAAGTGATGGATGATCGTGGGAGATAAGGCTTATCAGGATCGAGCCATGGATGAGAACGTGGGAAGATGAGGATTATCAGCCATGATAGGGATCATGGGAATAAAATGTTTATCTCCAAGACCTAGGTAGCTGGGGTTGTCAGCTATATATAGACCCTATGGGTTGTCATTTGCACTAAGTGAAAGAGAAATCACTTAGAGAGAAAGAGTGAAACACTGTTGAGAGTTCAAATGATTGTTCCTTTGTGTTACAGCAAGTCAGGGAGGGTGTGGTAAGGCGATACTGGCTCGATAATGATTTATTGCATGCTAAAGGTAATCGTGTATATGTTCCCAGTGGTGCATGCCTTAGGAAGGAGATACTGTGGGAGTCCCATGATTCATTGTGGGCTGGTCATCCTGTCTTCGAAAGGATGATGTCCTTGCTGTCCCGCAACTACTACTGGCCAATGATGGATGATGACGTCGAGGCATATGTCAAAACGTGCATCACTTGTCAACAGGACAAGACGAAGCGGCTGAAGGAGGTGGGTTTGTTGTAGCCGCTACCCATTCCTTCAAAGCCATGGGTGTCGGTTTCGATGAATTTCATTGGCGGATTCCCAAAGATTGATTGTATGGGATCTGTCATGGTGGTGGTAGATCAGTTTTCCAAGTATGCGGTGTTTATTCCTACCCTCTCTTCATGTCAAGCAAAGACATCCGCTAAGCTTTTCTACAAGCAGGTAGTAAAGTACTTTGGGTTGCCTGAAGATATTGTGAACAATCGGGATCCTCGTTTCACTGGCAGGTTCTGGACGTCATTGTTTAACATGATGGGTTCAGAATTGAAATTCTCTACTGCCAACCATCGTCAGACTGTTGGCTAGATGGAGCGGATCAATGGCCTACTTGAGGAAAATCTTTAGCATTACGTGATGGCAAGCCAGAGGAATTGGCTTGAGTTGTTGGATTCGGCCCAATTTTGCTACAATCTTCATAAGTCCTCTTCTATAGGTATGAGTCCCTTTGAGCTACCTATGGGGTAACAACCCCTTACTCCTAACGATGTGGCTAGGACTAGCTCAGGAGGGAGACGTCCGGCAGCGCACCGGTTTGCCCGTTCGAAGCAAGAGCGGCTAGAGGAGGCCCAGGATAGCTTGGAAAAGGCAGCCAAGCGGATGAAAAATTATGCGGACCGAAGAAGGAGAGACGTGTAGTTCCAAGTTGGGGATAAGGTGTTGCTGAAACTTACTCACAAAATTTGAAAGAAGATCAACAACAAGACAGTGCATCGTGGGCTGGTTCCAAAGTATGACGGTCCCTTCATAGTGGTGAAGAAACTTGGCAATGTTGAATACAGATTGCAACTCCCAAAAAGGTTGAAGGTGCATCCAACCTCCGCGTGAGTTTCTTGAAGCCCTTCCACGAGGAAGCAGGTGATTAGCCTCCAAGGAAACAAACACGACGTGCTCCCCCTACAATCAGAACTGAGTTCCAGCATGAAGTGGAGAGAATTCTGGACCACCGAACGCATGAACAAAGTAACAAGAACATGCGGGTTGGGTACTTGGTCAAGTGGAAGAATGCCCCAAACAGTGAGGCGAGCTGGGAAAGAGATGTGACTCTATGATAGTTCGAGAAGCAGGTGGAAGACTACCTATCAACCCTACCAACGAGGACGTTGGCTTCAATAGGTGGGGGCGGTTTGTTAGCCCCTTGAACACTTAGCTTGCGGGAGTTGGCGACACCTTGCACCAATTTCTAGCATAGGACTTTGGAGTGGCTAGGCACTCCCAAAGGCAAGGTGAAAACTGAGAGGGTCAGCGCAGGCATAGGCCTACATACGGGTCCCAATGTGGACCAAGACTTGGGTTGGACAAAGGATGCTGGGCCAAGAGGCCTAAAACACGAGACTAGGACTTGGCCAAGTTTGCATGGCACAGCTTGGCACTGCGAGGCATCGAGTCACCTATGACGTGTGCAACGTGGGGACGTGCGGGTGTAGCTCTATCCGGTTGGCCGAGCATTAGGATAATGCTTATCAGATCGTGCATGGAAAAGGATCGTGGATAGATAGATAAGGCTTGTCGAGATCAAGTGATGGATGATCGTGGGAGATAAGGCTTACCAGGATCAAGTCATGGATGAGATCGCGGGGAGATGAGGATTTTCAGCCACGATAGAGATCGTGGGGAGATACTGTCAGAAAGAAAGAGTGAAGCACTGTTGAGAGTTCAAGTGATTGTTCCTTTGTATTACTTGAGATAAGTAATAAAAGGTTGGGAAGGTTCCCGTATATGCTCTTGCGTCTCTTTTGAGTGTGTGAGTTGTGTACCTTACTTATAAAGTTCTATTGTGCAAATCGTTGTGTGTGCGGTTGGTTGAGACTAAGTGTGACTTAGTGCCATCACAAGGCGAAATTTTGGGCGAGAAAATTAGCCTTGTGACAGCTAGTATCAGAGCATAAAGGTTCGACCAATGGCAGGTGGTTCGGGTCTTGATGCTGTACGTGAGCTCGTAGCCAAACTCTTTGAGGTACTCGGTGAACTTTTGGAGGATGCAAATTTCACCGTGTTCCAGTCATTGGCGCTCCATGAGCAGTACATAATCGATTTGCAGCGGCAACAAGAGGTGGTGGCCTCTTCAAACATAGCTTTTCGGCTTGAGGGGATGGCAGCAGAAATTGCCATCCTCAAGATGGCTGTGGCCTCTCAACCAAGTAGAGGTGTCATGGAGGGCTCAACCAAGATGAAGGTATCGAAGCCTAAAGCCTTCGAGGGAGCGAGGGATGCTAAAGAGATCAAGAATTTTCTGTGGGATATGGAGCAGTACTTCAAAGCTGCCCAAGTGCCAAACGACGAGAAGGTCAATATGACCAGCATGTATCTAGCCAAGGATGCCAACCTGTGGTGGCAGACTCGGTTGGATGATGATGCAAGTGTGGGCAGGCCTAAGATCAAGACATGGGAAAGCCTAAAGAAGGAGTTGAAGGACAAGTTCTTACCCTGCAACACGTCATGGGTTGCAAGGGAATCCTTGAAGAAGTTGAAAAAGAGTGGTACGGTGTGTGACTACGTGAAGGAATTTAGTTCCTTGAGGCTTGACATCCGCAACATGTCGGATGAGGACTAGCTTTTCAACTTCCTATCCGGTCTTCAATCTTGGGCTCAACTTGAGCTTAGAAGGCTAGGTGTGAAGGACCTTCCTTTAGCAATGGCTGCGGCTGATGGTTTAGTTATTTTTTTGATCAACAAGTCTCCTGATTCTGATGCTGGGAAGCAGCCCAAGGATAAGGGCAAGAAGAAGAAGGAGGGCAAGAAACATAAGCACAACGGTGGCAGCAAAGATAAAGGAAAGCCGTTTACCAAGAACAAGGTAAAGGCAAAACTAACTCAGGTTGTTTCATATGTAATGGACCACACAGGGCTAAGGACTGCCCCAAGTAGTGGAAGTTAAGTGCCATAGTTGCTGAGGAGACTGACCTCTCAGATGATGTTAGCCCCTCTCGTGTCGATTCTCTGCAGTTGGTGAGTGCTGTGCAAGCTGGACGTGCCCCACAATCCAACTTGATGTATGTGTAGATCGGGCTCAATAATAAATAGTTGATGGCGATGGCCGACACTGATGCTACCCACAACTTTGTTGCTGAGAGGATGGTGGAGTCACTGGGTCTGAAAGTCACCAAGACAGGGAGTCGAATGAAGGCAGTCAACTCGGCAGCCCAGGAGGTGCTTGGCACGACATTGGGAGTGCAGGTAACTATGGGCAATTGGTCAGGTAATCTTAACTTCAATGTGGTTCCGTTAGATGATTTTGATATCATACTGGGAGTTGATTTCTTTGTGAGAACAAAAGTTGCTCTGCTGCCTCACTTGGGTGGTCTCATGATCATGCATGTGGATCATCCATGCTTCGTTGCTAGAACATTCACTCCCTCTTCCAGTATTGGTGGGAAGTCAGGTGGTACGTTGTCAGCTATGCAGGTGAAGCATGGGCTGAAGAAGGGAGAAGTCACCTACCTTGCTGTTTTGATGGAGATCAAAGAAGTTATTATTGCAGAGGTGCCTGATAGTGTAGTGGATTTGTTGGGAAAGTTCACTGACGTGATGCCTCCTGAACTCCCCAAATGTCCTCCCTCGAGGTGTGCCACTGACAACAAGATCGATTTGGTGCTCGGTTCCAAACCACCAACACAAGCCCCATATTGCATGAGTCTACTAGAATTGGCAGAACTGAGGAAGCAGTTGATGGAGTTGCTGGATGCAGTCCTAATTCAGCCCTCCAAAGTGCCATATGGTGCCCCGGTGTTGTTTCAGAGGAAACACGATGGCTCCTTACGGATGTGTGTTGATTACAGGGCTCTGAACAAGGTGACGGTGAATAAAAAGTACCCAATCCCATTGATAGCGGACTTGTTTGACAGGCTGGCAAGAGCCTCGTATTTCATCAAGCTAGATCTGCGGTCTAGATATTGGCAAGTCAAGATTGCAGAAGGAGATGAGGGAAAAAACCACGTGCATCACTCGCTATGGCTCCTACGAATTCTTGGTGATGCCATTCGGTTTGACTAACGCCCCTGCTACTTTATGTAATTTAATGAATGATGTATTTCATGACTTCATTGATCATTTTGTGGTAGTATATCTAGATGATATTGTTGTGTATAGTGAGTCCTTGGAGGATCACTTGTCCCACCTGAGGTTGGTGTTGTCTAGGCTGATAGAGTACCAATTATATGTTAGAAAGGAAAAATGCGAGTTTGCCAGACGAGAGATTATGTTCCTTGGGCATAGGGTGAGTCGAGGGCAAGTTAAAATGGACGAGAGAAAAGTCCAAGCAACAGTGAAGCGGGAGGCCCCTACCAAAGTGTCTGAGTTGAGATCCTTTCTTGGTTTGTCTAACTATTATAGGAAGTTCGTGTAGGGTTACTCCAAAAAGGTGACCCCATTGACAGACTTACTCAAGAAGGATAGACTTTGGAGGTGGACTACAAATTGCTAAGAAGCCTTTGACAAATTGAAGGCAGCGGTGTCTATGGAGCCGGTCCTGAGGCTGCTTGATTTTGAGTTGCCTTTCAGTGTGCTAACTGACTCCTCAGACAAAGCCATTAGAGCTGTGTTAGTGCCGGAAGGCCACCCCATTGCCTATGAGAGCTGAAAACTCAATGATGCAGAGGAGCGGTACGCAGCCCACGAGAAGGAGATGCTGGCAGTGGTGCATTGCCTCCGCACATGGAGGGTGTATTTGCTGGGTACCAGGTTCGTGGTTCAGACAGACAATGTTGCTAACACATTCTTTCAGACTTAAAAGAAGCTTTTTGCATGGCAGGCGCAGTGGCAGGAGTTCTTGGCTGAGTATGATTTTACTTGGGAACACAAGCCAGGAAGGTAAAATCAGGTGGAAGATGCCTTAAGTCGCTGACAAGTGCAAGAGACGGTTGCTGCCCTCACTCAAGTGCAGAGTGACTTGCTAGACAAAATCAGGGAGTAGGCCCCACATGATGCCACATATCAGCAAGTGGTACAACAGGTCAAAGAGGGTGTGGTAAGGCGATACTGGCCCTATAATGATTTATTGCATGCCAAGGGTAATCGTGTATATGTTCCCAGTGGTGCAGGCCTTAGGAAGGAGATACTGTGGGAGTTTTATGATTCACAGTGGGCTGGTCGTCCTGGCGTCGAAAGGATGATGGCCTTGTTGTCCCGCAACTACTACTAGCCAAAGATGGAAGATGAAGTTGAGGCATATGTCAAGATGTGCATCACTTGTCAGCAGGACAAGACGGAGCGGCAGAAGGAGGCAGGTTTGTTGCAGTCGCTACCCATTCCTATGAAGCCATGGGTGTCGCATTCGATGGATTTCATTAGTGAATTCCCAAAGATTGATGGCATGGGCTCTGTCATGGTTGTGGTGGATCGATTTTCCAAGTATGCGGTGCTTATTCCTGCCCCCTCTTCATGTCAAGCGGAGATAGCCGCTGAGCTTTTTACAAGCAAGTAGTAAATTATTTTGGGTTGCCAGAGGATATATTGAGCGATCGGGATCCTTGTTTCACTGTCAGGTCTTGGACATCATTGTTCAACACGATGGGTTCAGAAGTGAAATTCTCTACTGCCAACCATCCTCAAATCGATGGCCAGATGGAGTGGATCAATGGGTTACTTGAGGAATATCTTTTGCATTACGTTACTGCGTGCCAGAGGAATTTACTTGAGTTGTTGGATTCGGCCCAATTTTGTTACAATCTTCACAAGTCCTCATCCATAGGTATGAGTCCCTTTGAGCTATCTATGGGGCAACAGCCCCTTACTCCTAACGATGTGGCCAGGACTAGCTCAGGAGGGAGATGTCCGGAAGCACACCGGTTTGCCCGTTCTAAGCAAGAACGGCTAGAGGAGGCCTAGGATAGCTTGGACAAGGCAGCGAAGTGGATGAAGAAGTATGCGGACCGAGGAAGGAGGGACGTGCAGTTCCAAGTTGGGGATAAGGTGTTGCTAAAACTTACTCCCCAAATTTGGAAGAAGATCAGCAGCAAGACAGTGCATCGTGGGCTAGTTCCAAGGTATGACGGTCCCTTCACCGTGGTGAAGAAAGTTGGCAATGTTGCATATAGGTTGCAACTCCTAGAGAGGTTGAAGCTGCATCCAACCTTGCACGTGAGTTTCTTGAAGCCCTTCCACGAGGAAGCAAGCGATGAGCCTCGGAGGAAAGAAGCCCAACGTGCTCCCCCTACAATCATAACTGAGTTCCAGCGTGAAGTGGAGAGAATTCTAGACAACAGAACGTAGGGACAAAGTAAGAAGAACAGGCGGGTTGCGTACTTGATCAAGTGGAAGAATGCCCCAAATAGTGAGGTGAGCTGGCAAAGAGGTGTGACTCTATAGCAGTTCAAGAAGTAGGTGGAAGACTACCTATTAACCCTACCAATGAAGACGTTGGCTTCAACGTGTGGGGGTGGTTTGTTAGCCCCTTGAACACTTGGTATACGGGAGTTGGTGGCAACTTGTGCCAATTCTTAACATGGGACTTTGGAGTGGCTGGGCACTCCCTAAGGCAAGGTGAAAACTGAGAGGGTCAGCGTAGGCACGAGCCTACATGCAAGTCCTAGTGTGGTCCAAGACTTGGGTTGGACAAAGGATACTGGGCTACATGTTTGTTGGTTCTGTCAGATGGGCCATGGGCTTGGGCCAAGAGGCCCAAAACACGAGACTGGCTCTTGGCCAAGTCTGCATTGCACTGTATTGCACAGCATGGCACTGCGTGGCACTGAGTCTCTTACGACGTGTGGAACGTGGGGATGTGCGTATGCGGCTTTATTCGGTTGGCCGAGCATCAGGAAAATGCTCATCAGATTGCGCATGGCAAAGGATCGTGGGTAGATAAGGCTTATCGAAGATCAAGAGATGGATGATCATGGGAGATAAGGCTTGTCAGGATCAAGTCATGGATGAGATCGTGGGAAGATGAGGATTATCAGCCACGATAGAGATCATGGGGAGATAATGTTTATCTCCAAGCCCTAGATAGCTGGGGGTGTCAGCTATGTATAAACCCTATGGGTTGTCATTTGTACTCAGCGAAAGAGAAATCACTCAGAGAAAAAGAGTGAAACACTGTTGAGAGCTCAAGTGATTGTTCCTTTGTATTACTTGAGTTAAGTAATAAAAGGTTGGAAAAAGTTCCCGTATATGCTCTTGTGTCTCTTATGAGTGTGTGAGTTGTGTACCTTACTTATAAAGTTCCATTATACAAATCGTTGTGTGTGCGGTTGGCTGAGACTAAGTGTGACCTAGTGACATCACAAGACAAAATTTTGGGCGAGAGAATTAGCCCTATGACACCTACTTTTAACCCCTTGAACACTTGGCATGCCGGAGTTGGCGGCACCTTGCGCGAACTCCTAGCATGGGACTTTGGAGTGGCTGGGCACTCCCTAAGGCAAGGTGAAAACTGAGAGGGTCAGCGTAGGCATGGGCCTACATGTACGTCCCAGTCTGGACCAAGACTGGGGTTGGACAAAGGATGCTGGGCTACATGTTCGTGGGCTCCATCAGATGGGCCTTGGGCTTGGGCCAGAAGGCCAAAAACACGAGACTGGGTCTCGGCCGAGTCTGCATGGCACTGCATGGCACAGCATGGCACTGCGTCGCACCAAGTTTCTTACGACGTGTGGAACGTGGGGACATGTGGACATGGCTCTATCCGGTTGGCCGAGCATCAGGATAATGCCCATCATATCGTGCATGGCAAAGGATCGTGGGTAGATAAGGTTATCGAGATTAGGTGATGGATGATCGTGGGAGATAAGACTTATCAAGATCAAGTCATGGCTGAGACTAATTGTGACTTAGTGCCATCACAAGGTGAAATTTTGGGTGAGAAAATTAGCCCTGTGATAGCTACCATGGTGGTGACAAGTGACGGAGAATTAGGGTTCAATTCCGGAGAGGGAGCTTGAGAAACGGCTGTCATATCCAAGGAGTCAGTAGGCGCACAAATTACCCAATCCTGACACAGGGAGGTAGTGGCAATAAATAACAATACCGGGCTCTTACGAGTCTGGTAATTGGAATGAGTACAATCTAAATCCCTTAACGAGGATCCATTGGAGGGCAAGTATGGTGCTAGCAGCCGTGGTAATTGCAGCTCCAATAGTGTATATTTAAGTTGTTGCAGTTAAAAAGCTCATAGTTGGACCTTGAGATGGGTCGATCGATCCGCCTTTTGGTGTGCACCTTTCGCCTCGTCCCTTCTACTGGTGATGCGCTTCTGGCCTTAACTGGCTAGGTTATGCCTCCAATGCTGTTACTTTGAAGAAATTAGAGTGCTCAAAGCAAGCCTACGCTCTGGATACATTAGCATGGAATAACATCATAGGATTTCGATCCTATTGTGTTGGCCTTTGGGATCAGAGTAATGATTAACAGGGACAGTCAAGGGCATTCGTATTTCATAGTTAGAGGTGAAATTCTTGGATTTATGAAAGACGAACAACTGCGAAACCATTTGCCAAGGATGTTTTCATTAATCAAGAATGAAAGTTGGGGGCTCGCAGACGATCAGATAACGTCCTAGTCTCAACCATAAAAGATGTCGACCAGGGATCAACGGAAGTTGCTTTTAGGACTCTGCCGGCACCTTATGAGAAATAAAAGTCTTTGGGTTTTGGAAGTATGGTCACAAGGCTGAAACTTAAAGGAATTGCCGGAAGGGCACCACCAAGAGTAGAGCCTGCGGCTTAATTTGACTCAACACGGGGAAACTTATTAGGTCCAGACATAGTAATGATTGACAGACTGAGAGCTCTTTGTTGATTCTATGGGCGGTGGTGCATGGCCGTTCTTAGTTGGTGGAGCGATTTGTCTGGTTAATTTCGTTAACGAACGAGACCTCAGCCTGCTAACTAGCTATGCGGAGGTGATCCTCCGTGGCCAGCTTTTTAGAGGGCCTATGGCCTTCTAGGCCAAGGAAGTTTGAGGCAATAACAGGTCTGTGATGCCCTTAGATGTTCTGGGCCGCATGCGCGCTACACTGATGTATTCAACGAGTCTATAGCCTTGGCCGACAGGCCCGAGGAATCTTTGAAATTTCATCGTGATGGGGATAGATCACTACAATTGTTGGTCTTCAACGAGTAATTCCTAGTAAGTGAGAGTCATCAACTCGCGTTGACTATGTCCCTGCCCTTTGTACACACTGCCCGTTGCCCCTACCGATTGAATGAACCAGTGAAGTATTCAGATCACGGCGACGTGGACGGTTCGCAGCCGGCGATGTCGCGAGAAGTCCGCTGAACCTTATCATCTATAGGATGGAGAAGTCGTAACAAGGTTTCCGTAGGTGAAGCTATGGAAGGATCATTGTCGAAACCTCTGCCCAACAAAATGACCTAAGAATAAGTTAACATCACACGATGCGAGGCATGCGTTGGTCGGATGGGGGCCAGCGATGCGCCTCGGTTGGATGCAGAATGGCGAGAGCCGGTCCGCCGATCGGCTCGGGGCGTGGACCAACGTGGATTGCGAGGGCGTCCAGAGCCTGGGCCCTTGAAACGCCCGAGGAGATGTCACCCTCACGATCGTGGCCACAGCTCAAGCCATCACGGCGTGCCTCAGCAACCGCATGCTCCAGTCGTTGGCCTGCTGGCTCCCCATTCGGCCCGTCTTGAAACACAGACGAGGGAGTCTGACATGTGTGCGAGTCAACTGGCGAGTAAACCCGTAAGGCACAAGGAAGCTGATTGGGCGGGATCCCCTCGAGGGTTGCATTGCCGACCGACCTTGATCTTTTGAGAATGGTTCGAGTCAGAGCATGTCTGTCGGGACCCGAAAGATGGTGAACTATGCCTGAGCGGGGCGAAACCAGAGGAAGCTCTTGTGGAGGCCCGCAGCGATACTGATGTGCAAATCGTTCATCTGACTTGGGTATAGGGGCGAAAGACTAATCGAACAGTCTAGTAGTTGGAGCTCGGTGCAAGTTCTATCAGGTAAAGCCAATGATTAGAGGCATCGGGGGCGCAACGCCCTCGACCTATTCTCAAACTTTAAATAGGTAGGACGGTGGGGCTACTCCATTGAGCCGTGCCACGGAATCGAGAGCTCCAAGTGGCCCATTTTCGGTAACCAGAACTGTCGATGCGGGATGAACCGAAAGCCGGGTTACGGTGCCCAACTACGCGGTAACCCAAATCCGATAAAGGGTGTTGGTCGGTTAAGACAGCAGGACGGTGGTCATGGATGTCGAAATCAGCTAAGCAGTGTGTAACAACCCACCTGTCAAATTAATTAGCCCCGAAAATGGATGACGTTGATGCACGTGACCCACACCCGACCGTCGGAACAAGGGCTAGGCCCCGATGAGTAGGAGGGCGCAGCGGTCGCTACAAAACCCTGGGTGCGAGCCCGGGCAGAGCGGCCGCCGGTGCAGATCTTGATGGTAGTAGCAAATATTCAAATGAGAACTTTGAAGGCTGAAGAGGGGAAAGTTTCCATGTGAATGACACTTACACATGGGTTAGTCGATCCTAAGAGACGGGGGAAGCACGTCCGATAGTACGTCCGAGTGCGAGCTTTGAAAGGGAATCAGATTAAAATTCCCGAACCGAGACGCGACGGCTGACGGCAACGTTAGGGAGTCCAGAGACGTCAAGGGGGCCTCGAGAAGAGTTATCTTTTCTGTTTAACGCCTACCCACCCTAGAAACGAGTCAGTCGGAGGTAGGGTCCAACGGCTGGAAGAGCACCACACGTTGCGTAGTGTCCGATGCGCCCCCGGCAGCCCTTGAAAATTCGGAGGACCACGTACCTACCACGCCCGGTCATACTCTTAACCGCATTAGGTCTCCAAGGTGAACAACATCTAGTCAATGGAATAATATAGGCAAGGGAAGTTGGCAAAATGGATCCGTAACCTTGAGAAAAGGATTGGCTTTGAGGGCTGGGCTCGAGGGTCCCAACCCCGAACCCGTCGGCTGTCGGGGAACTGCTCGAGCTGCTCCCACGGTGAGACCAGGTCGCCGTGTTCCGACCGGGGGAGGGACTGGGAACGGCCCCTCCGGGAGCCTTCCCCGGCGTCTAACAGTCGACTCAGAACTGGTGCGGACAAAGGGAATCTGACTGTTTAATTAAAACAAAGCATTGCGATCGTCCCTGTGGATGCTAACACAATGTGATTTCTGCCCAGTGCTCTGAATGTCAAAGTCAAGAAATTCAACCAAGTGCGGGTAAATGGCGGGAGTAACTATGACTCTCTTAAGGTAGCCAAATGCCTCGTCATCTAATTAGTGATGCATATGAATGGATTAACGAGATTCCCACTGTCCCTGTCTACTATCCAGCGAAACCACAGCCAAGGGAACGAGCTTGGCAGAATCAGCGGGGAAAGAAGACCCTGTTGAGCTTGACTCTAGTCTGACTTTGTGAAATGACCTGAGATGTGTAGGATAAGTTGGAGCTGGTCTCTCGGAGAAAGGGAAATAGCACTACTTTTAACATTATTTTACTTTTTCTGTGAATCGGAGGCAGGGCATCGCCCTTCCTTTTGGAACGAAGGCTGTTCGGCGGGCAGATCTGGACGGCAGAAGTTGTCAAGTGCGGAGTTTGGCTAGCGCGACACATCTGTTAAAAGATAATGCAGATGTCCTAAGATGAGCTCAACGAGAACAAAAATCTCGTGTGGAACAAAAGGGTAAAAGCTCGTTTGATTCTGATTTCCAATATGAATACGAATCGTGAAAGCGTGGCCTATCGATCCTTTAAACCTTCCAAATTTGAAGCTAGAGGTGTCAGAAAAGTTACCACAGGGATAACTGGCTTGTGGCAGCCAAACATTCATAGCGACGTTGCTTTTTGATCCTTCGATATCGACTCTTCCAATCATTGTGACGCAGAATTCACCAAGTGTTGGATTGTTCACCCACCAATAGGGAATGTGAGCTGGGTTTAGACCGTCGTGAGAAAGGTTAGTTTTTCCCTACTGATGATGGCGTCGCAACAGTAATCCAACCTAATACGAGAGGAACCGTTGATTCGCACAATTGGTCATCGCGCTTGGTTGAAAAGCCAGTGACGCGAAGCTACCTTGCGCTGGATTATGACTGAATGCCTCTAAGTCAGAATCCGGGCTAGAAGCAACGCGTGCGCTTGTCGCTCGATTGCTGACCCGCAGTAGGGGCCTTACGGCCCCCAAAGGCACGCGTCGTGGGCAAAGCACCTGCAGTGGACGAGTTGCAGTTGTCGCCTTGAATTACAATTCCTACCGATCAATGGGTAGAATCCTTTGCTGACGGCTTAAATAGACGGCGTATTGTAAGTGACAAAGTGGTCTTCCTGCCACGATCCGCTGAGATTCAGCCCTTTGTCGCTTCGATTCGTCCCACCCTCTCCCCTCAAATCACTTTTCCAACTTTTCTTGAGCCGGCTGGAGAGGCTAGCGTGCGGGCTAGGAAATCCCTAAGTTGAGTCCCGCACAAGAAGCTAGATAGTTTCGTAGTGTGTTCATGGAGGCCAGCAATAAGGAACCCCCAGTAGCACGCTTGCACCAGGCACAGGGGAGGTTAGGTGTTGGACCCTCGAGCGAAGAATCGGATAGAGTTGTCGGCACCTTGAACGGACAAGTAGAATGGGCATGGACGTGGACATGGGCTGGGCATAAGCAAGGTGATGGGAAAATCGGCTAAGGCATTGGCCACCGAAGAAGGCTTGAAAATGGCCAATGAATGGATTGTTGGCAAGTTGCACCAACTAATTGAATGGGCATGTGCTGGCCAGGTTAGCAAGTCAGGCGATGGGAAAACTGGTCGGGGCATGAAACTGACCAAGGAATGGATTGTTGGCACCTTGGACTGGCTCTCGTTGAATGGACGTGGGCATCGGCTGGGCATGTCCACGAGCAAGGTGATGGGAAAATCAGCTAAGGCATTGGCCACCGAAGAAGGCTTGAAAACAGCCAAGGAATGGATTGTTGGCAACTTGCTCCAACTCGCTGAATGGGCATATGCTGAGCATGTCAACAAGCAAGGTGACGGGAAAATTGGCCACGGCATGAAAACAGCCAAGGAATGGATTGATGGAAACTTGCACTAACTCGTTGAATGGGCATGCGCTGGGCTTGTCAGCAAGCATGGTGATGGGAAAATTAGCCAACGAACGAAAATGGCCAAGGAATGGATTTTTGGCACCCTGCACCAACTCGTCAAATGGGCGTGGACATGGGCTGGGCATGTCAGCAAGCAAGGTGATGCTCACTTCGGCCAAGGCACTGGCCACCAAAGGGGGATTCGAAACGATAAAAAAATGGACTAGGAGCTCGCTTGGCTCTGCGCATGCTACTGCCAGTGTAGGAGGTTACCACGGGAGGCCAGTGAGGCAAACTAGCAAAGTATGTTAGCTAGGTAAGCACCCTAACCGTTGCACCGCACAACACGCTCGACAGTTGCAGGGGGTGGCAGCGAAGAGGTTAGGCCCTAGTCCCTCGTCCAAAGAGCACGATAGAGTTGATGGCACCTTGCACCAATTCCCATGCATGGACCCGTTGAATCAGCAAGTGAGGCTACGGGAAGATCGACTAAGGCATTGGCCACCTGAGCTGGCGTAAGAACGGCCAAGGAATAAACTTATAGCATGCTCAGCCCTGCACAGGTTGCTGCCCGCAAGCGTACTTTGCACAAGTTATTGCCCGCGAGGGAGGTTAACAAAAAGCTAGGAAGGCACCCGAGTAAGGGGGGAGGCCAACAGCGCCCCAGGCCTGGCGCAGCGTGCAGTTCGTCAGGCCAGCAGCGCGCGCAACGTGCGGGAGGGAGTAGATCGCGCTTGCGCCTTGCTGCTAGTCTGCCCAGCAGCGGCGCCCTGGGGAAACAGCTAGGGAGAGCAGCGTGCGCGCAGCGTACTACTCGTACTCCCGGCAACACTCGCAGGGAGCTTCTCGTCTGGCCAGCAGCGGGCTGCTCGGATGGCTAGTAGTGCGGTGGGGGCAGCAGCTTGTTCGGAGCAGGCTGGGGGCAGATGCGCGCGCGCAGCGGGCTTAGGGGAGCAGCGTGCAAGGGCAGTGGGCTGTACGTCTGGCTAGGAGCACCACGACGTCCTGGGGGGAGCAGCCTGCTGCTCGTCTGGCCAGCAGCAAGCGCGGCGGGCTTGGGGCGACAATGCGCGCACTCGTTTGGCCAGTAGGGCTAGCTGAAGGCTAGGGGAGCAGCGCGTGCGCGCGCAGTGTGCTGCCCGTCTACCCAACAGTGCGCGCAGTAGGCTGGGGGAGCAGCGGGCGCGCGAGCCATAGGCTACTCGTCCAGCCTGCGCGCACGCACTTGTCTGGCCAGCAGCGCGCGCGGGAGGCTTTGGGGAGTAGCACGCGGCGGGGGCCAGTGCGAGCTCACCGTATTTTGCACGTCGGGACTGCGCAGCGCGCGCGGGTGCTAGTGGGTAGTCCTCTTGGCGCGGGTACACAGCGGGTTGCGTGTCAGGCCTGCCCCACGCGCACGCAGTCCTCCCAGTGTGCTTTGTCCAACCCAATTCTTGGTCCACACTAGGACCCGCATGTAGGCCCTTTCCTGCACTAACCCTTTGAACTTTCACCTTGGTTCAAGGAATGCCCAGACACTCCAAAGTTCCATGCTAGGAATTGGCGCAAGGTGCCGCCAACTCCTGCATGCCTAGCGTTCATAGGGTGACAGCTAATTTTCTCACACAAAATTTTGCCTTGTGATGGCACTAAGTCACACTTAGTCTCAGCCAACCGCACACACACAAGGATTGCACAATGGAACTTTATATGTAGGCACACAACTGACACACTCAAAAGAGACACAAGAGCATATACGGGAACCTTTACCATCCTTTTATTAACTCAAGTAATACAAAGAAACAATCACCTGAACTCTCTACAGTGTTTCACTCTTTCTCTCTGAGTGATTTCTCTTTCATTGAGTACAAATGACAACCCATAGGTTCTATATATAGCTGACACCCCCAGCTATCTAGGTCTTGGAGATAAGCATTATCTCCCCACGATCTCTATCGTGGCTGATAACCCTCATCTTCCCACGATCACATCCATGACTTGATCCTGATAAGACTTATCTCCCACGATCCTTTGCCATGCATGATCTGATGAGCATTATCCTGATTCTCGGCCAACCGAATAGGGCCACACCCGCACATCCCCATGTTCCACACGTCGTAGGAGACTCGATGCCACGTAGTGCCATGCAATGCCATGCAGACTTGGCCAAGACCCAGTCCTATGTTTTGGGCCTCTTGGCCCAAGCCCATGGCCCATATGATGGAGCCCACGAACATGTAGCCCAGCATCCTTTGTCCAACCCAAGTCTTGGTCCACATTGAGACCCACATGTAGGCCCGTGCCTACGCTGACCCTCTCAGCTTTCACCTTGCTTCAAAGAGTGCCCAGCCACTCCAAAGTCCCATGCTAGGAATTGGTACAAGGTGCCGTCAACTCCTGCATGGCAAGTGTTCATGGGGTTAACAAACCACCCCCACCTGTTGAACCCAACATCCTTGTTGGTAAGGTTGATAGGTAGTCTTCCACCTGCTTCTCGAACTGCCATAGAGTCACATCTCTTTCCCAGCTCGCCTCACTATCTGGGGCATTCTTCCACTTAACCAAGTACTCAACCCGCATGTTCATCTTACTTTGTCCCTGCGTTCGGTGGCCTAGAATTCTCTCCACTTCACGCTGGAACTCAGTTCTGATTGTAGGGGGACCACGTCGTGCTTGTTTCCTTGGAGGCTCATCGCCTGCTTGCTCATGGAAGGGCTTCAAGAAACTCATGTTGAAGGTTGGATGCATCTTCAACCTTTCTGGGAGCTGGAACCTATATGCAACATTGCCAACTTTCTTCACCACTGTGAAGGGATCGTCATACTTTGGAACCAGCCCACGATGCACTATCTTGCTGCTGATCTTCTTCCAAATTTCGGGAGTAACTTTTAGGAACACTTTATCCCCAACTTGGAACTCCACGTCCCTCCTTCCTCGGTCCACATACCTTTTCATCTGCCTGATTGCCTTGTCCAAGCTATCCTAGGCCTCCTCTAGCCACTCTTGCTTAGAACGGGCAAACCGGTGTGCTGTCGGACATCTCCCTCCTGAGCTAGTCCTGGCCACATCATTAGGAGTAAGGGGCTGTTGCCCCATACTTAGCTCAAAGGGACTCATACCTGTGGAAGAGCACTTATGAAGATTGTAGCAAAATTAGGCCGAATCCAACAACTCAAGCCATTTCCACTGGCTTGCCGTCACGTAATGTCGAAGATATTCCTCAAGTAGGCCATTGATCCGCTTCGTTTGGTCATTAGTCTGAGGATGGTTGGCAGTAGAGAATTTCAATTCTGAGCCCATCATGTTGAACAATGACATCTAAAATCTGCCAGTGAAATGAGGATCTCGATCGCTCACAATATCTTCAGGCTACCCAAAGTACTTTACTACCTGCTTATAGAAAAGCTCAGCGTTGATCCGCTCGACATGAAGAGGGGGCAGGAATAAACACTGCATACTTGGGAAACCGATCTACCACCACCATGATAGATCCCATGCCATCAACCTTTTGGGAACCCGCCAATGAAATACATCGAAACCGACACCCATGGCTTCGTAGGAATGGGTAGCGGCTACAACAAACCCGCCTCCTTCTGTCGCTTTGTCTTGTCTTGTTGACAAGTGATGCATGTCCTGACATATGCTTCGACGTCATCTTCTATCTTTGGCCAGTAGTAGTTGCGGGACAGCAAGGCCATCATCCTTTCGACGCCAGGATGACCAGCCCACTGTGAATCATGAGACTCCCGCAGTATCTCCTTTCTAAGGCCTGCACCACTGGGAACATATACACAATTACCCTTGGCATGCAATAAATTATTATTGAGCCAGTATCATCTTACCACACCCTCTTTGACCTACTGTACCACTTGCTAATATGTTGCATCATGTGGGGCCTGTTCCCTGATTTTTTCTAGCAAGTCACTCTGCACTTGAGTGAGGACAATAATCGTCTCTTGCACTTGTCGGCGACTAAGGGAATCAGCCACCTGATTTTGCCTTCCTAGCTTGTGTTCCCAAGTAAAATCGTACTCAGCAAATAACTCCTGTCACCGTGCCTGCCGTGCAAAAAGCTTATTCTGAGTCTAAAAGAATGTGTTTGCCACATTGTTGGTCCGAACCACGAATCGGGTACCCAGCAGATACACCCTCCAGGTTTGAAGGCAATGCACCACTGCCAGCATTTCCTTCTCATGGGCTGAGTACTGCTGCTCTACATCATTAAGTTTCTGGCTCTCATAGGCAATGGGGTGGCCTTCCTGCACCAACACACCTCCAATGGCTTTATTTGAGGCGTCAGTTAGCACACTGAAAGGAAACTCAAAATCGAGCAGCCTCAGGACCGACTCTGTGGACACTGCTGCCTTCAACTTGGCAAAGGCTTCTTGGCAATCTGTGGTCCACCTCCAGGGTCTATCCTTCTTGAAAAAGTCTGTCAATAGGGCCACCTTTCTGCAGTAACCCTGCACAAACTTCCTGTAGTAGTTAGACAAACCAACAAAGGATCTCAACTCAGACACTTTGGTAGGGGCCTCCCACTTCACTATTGCCTGGACTTTTCTCTCGTCCATTTTAACTTGCCCTCGACTCACCCTATGCCCAAGGAACATAATCTCTCACTGGGCAAACTCGTATTTTTCCTTTTTCACATATAATTGGTGCTCTCTCAACTTAGACAACACCAAACTTTGGTGGGAGAAGTAATCCTCCAAGTACTCACTATACACAACAATATCATCCATATATACAACCACAAAATGATCAATGAAGTCATGAAACACATCATTCATAAAATTACAGAAAGTAGCGGGGGCATTAATCAAACCGAATGGCATCACCAAGAATTCGTAGGAGCCATAGTGAGTGATGCACGTGGTTTTCCCTTCATCTCCTTTTGCAATCCTGACTTGCCAATATGCAGACCGCAGATCCAGCTTGATGAAATTTGAGGCTCTCGCTAGCCTGTCAAACAAGTTCACTATTAATGGAATAGGGTACTTGTTCTTTACCGTTACCTTATTCAGAGCCCGGTAATCTATACACATCCGCAGGGAGCCATCGGGTTTCCTCTTAAACAACACCGAGGCACCATATGGGGCTTTGGAGGGTTGAATTAGGCCTGCATCCAGCAACTTTGTCAACTGCTTCCTCAATTCTGCCAACTCTAGTGGACTGATGCGATATGGGGCTTGCGCTGTTTATTTAGAACCAGGCACCAAATCAATTGTATGGTCAGTGGCACGCCTCTAGGGAAGACAATTGGGGAGTTCAGGAGGCATCACCTCAGTGAACTTTCCCAACAAATCCAGCACACTGTCAGGCAGCTCCGCAATAATGCCTTCTTTGATCTCCATCAAAGCTGCAAGGTAGGTGACTTCTCCCTTCTTCAGCCCATGCTTCACCTGCATAGCTGATGGCATACCACCTGACTTACCACCAATACTGGAAGAGGGAGTGAACGTTCTAGCAACGAAACATGGATGATCCTCATGCATGATCACGAGAGCACCCAAGTGAGGCAACAGAGCAACTTTTGCGCTCACAAAAGAAATCAACCCCCAGTATGATATCAAAATCATACTCCTTGCCCGCACGAGTATAAAAGGGGAGACGACAACAACAACAAAAACAGACTCCATGCTTGCACAAATATAGAAGGTGAGACAGCAATAGCAACAAAAGCATACTCTTTGCTTTCAATATAAAAGGCGACATAGCAATAGCAACAGAAGAATACTCTTTGCTTTCGCAAGTAAAAAGGCGAGATGGGAATAGCAAAGCATACTCCTTACCCATATGAGTATAAAAAGCAACACGACAACAACAACAAAAACAAATTCCTTGCCCGCACAAGCTTATAAGGCGAGACAGTAGGAACAACAAAAGCAGACTCCTTATCCGCAAAAGTATAGAAGGCGAAAAATACAACAACAAAAGTATATTCCTTACCTGCATGAGTATAAAAAGCGAGGCGACAACAACAGCCAAGAAGACTCCTAGCTTGCACGAGAATAAACGCTAGACAGCAACAACAACAAAGGTAAGCTCCTTGGAAACAAGAGTATAAAAGGCAAGATGACAACAACAAAGCATGCTGCTTGCCCGCACAAGCATAATAGGCGATACGACAACAACAACAAAAGCATACTCGCTGTCCGCATGAGTATAAAAGGCGAGATGACAATAGCGAGGCATAATCCTTACCCGCACGAGTATAAACGGCGAGGCGGCAAGGCCAGAGCATACTCCTTGCCCGCACGAGTATAAAAGGCAAGACGACAGCAGGAAAGCATGCTCTATGCCTACAAGAGTATAAAAGGCGAGACGACAATAGCAAAGCATACTCCTTACTCGCTTGAGTGTAAAAGGCAAGACGACAACAGCCATGCGTACTCCCTGCCCGCACGAGTATAAAAGGGGAGATGACAACAACAACAAAACTAGACTCCTTGCCTGCACGAGTATAAAAGGCGAGACAACAACAGCAACAAAAGCATACTCTTTGGTTGCATAAGCAAAAAAAGGCGAGACGACAATAGCAAAGCATACTCCTTATCCACATGAGTATAAAAGGCGAGAGGACAACTACAACAAAACCAGACTGCTTGTCCGCGCGGGAATACAAGGTATGACAGTGAGAGCAACAAAAGTAGGCTCCTTGACCACAAGAGTATAAAAGGCAAAAAGTACAACAACAAAAGTATATTCCTTGCCCGCGTGAGTATAAAAGGGTAGATGGCAACAACAACAAAGTAGACTCCTAGCCTGTACAAGTATAAAGGTGAGGCGGCAACACCAACAAAAGCATATTCCTTGCTCGCAAGTGTGTAAAGGGCAAGATAGCAACAACAAAGCATGCTGCTTGTCCGCACTAGCATAGAAGGCGAGATGACAACAATAAATCATGCAGCTTGCCCGCAAAAGCATAAAAGGCGAGACGGCAGGAAAAACAACACCAGGCTCCTTGTCCGCACGAGTATAAAAGGTGAGACGGCAACATTTGCAAAAGTATACTCGCTGCTTAGATGAGTATAAAAGGCCAAACGGTAGTAGCGACGCATATTCTTTGCTCGTATGACCATAAAAGGCAAGAGGGCAATAGCAAAGCATATTTTTTACTCTCTAGAGTATAAAAGGTGAGGTGGTAACAGCAAAGCATACTCTTTACCCGCATGAGTATAAAAGGCAAATGGAAACAATAAAACATATTGTTTGCCCGCACGAGTATAAAAGGGGAGACAACCACAACAACAATGCCAGGCTCCTTGCCCGTACGAGTATAAAATGTGAGACGACAACAGCAAAACATACTCCTTCCTCTCAAGAGTATAAAGGCGGGACGACAACCACAACACGTACACTTGGCCCGCACGAGTACAAAAGGCAAGGTGACAATAGCAATGCAAGGTCTTTACCTGCACGAGTATAAATGGTGAGACAGCAACAATAAAGCATACTCCCTGCCCAAGCGAATATAAAAGGGGGCAGGACAACAACAAAACCAGACACCTTGCTTGCGTGAGTATAAAAATCGAGACGGCGACAACAGCAAAAGTGTGCTCGTTGCTTGTGTGAGTATGAAATGCGAGATGCCGACAACATTGCATACTCTTTGCCCACACGAATATAAAAGGCGAGACGACAACAACAAGAAAGCATGCTGCTTGCCCGCACGAGTGTAAAAGGCTAGACGACAACAATAACAAAGCAAACTTCTAGCCCGCACAAGTAGAAAAGGCGAGACGACAACAATAACAAAGGCAGACTGCTTACCCACAAGAGTGTAGAAAGCAACCAGTGCAACAACATAAGTATTTCCCTCGCCCGCCTGCTAGGTTATAAAAGGCTAGAATGCAACAACAACAAAACCATACTCCTTTCCCGCATAAATATAACAGGCGAGACAGCAACGACTACAAAAGTAGATTGTTTGCCTGAAAGTGTATAAAAGGTGAAAAGTACAATAACAAAAGTATACTCCTTGCCCGCATGAATGTAAAAGGAAAGACGGCAACAATAGCAAGGCAGACTCCTAGTCTACACGAGTAAAAAAGGCAAGACAACAATAATAACAAAGGCATACTCCTCACCCGAACAAGTTTAAAAGGCGAGAAGGCTACAACAAAGCATACTTCTCACTCCTTGCCCGCACGAGTATGAAAGGCTAGACAGCAACAGTAACAAAACTAGACTCCTTGCCTGTATGACTATAAAAAATGAGACAGCAACAACAAAGCATGCTGCTTGCCTGCATGAGTGTAAAAGGCGAGACGGTAACAACAACAAAGCATGACTCCTTGCCCACAAGAGTATAAAAGGCAACAAGTACACAAGGTGACAAGCATACTCCTTGCCCACAAAATTATACTCCTTACCTGCCAAAGTATAAAAGGTGAGACGACAACATCAACAAAACCAGACTCGTTGCCCAACAGAGTATAAAAGGCGAGATAAAAAGAACAATATAAGCATAAAAGAACAATATAACCAGACTTCTTGCCCAAAAGAGCATAAAAGGCGACGAATACAACAATAAAAGTATACTCCTCGCTCGCCCGGGTATAAAAGGCAAGATGACAACAACAACAAAACCAGACTCTTTGCCCACATGAGTATAAAAGGTGAGACTGCAACAACAGCAAAAGTAGACTCTTTTTTCGCTCATGTATAAAAAGCAAAAAGTCGAAGAACAAAATTAATCCCTGCCTACATGAGTATACAAGGTGAGACAGCAACAATAGCAAAGCAGACTCCTAGTCTGCACAAGTATAAAGGCGAGACAGCAAGAACAAGAAAATTGACTTCTTGCCTACAAGAGTATAAAGGCGAGAGATAGCAACAACAAGGCATATTCCTTGTCTGCCTGGGTATAAAAGGCGAGACGGCAACAACAAAGCATGCTGGTTGCCTGCACGAGTATAAAAGGCGAGAGGGCAACAACAACAAAACTAGACTCCTTATCCATACAAGTATAAAAGGCGAGACGGTAAGAACAGCAAAAGCATACTCGCTGTCCACACAAGTATAAAAGGGGAGACGGCAATAGCGAGATATACTCCTTACCCGCACGAGTATGAACGGCGAGATGGCAAGAACAAAACATACTTCTCGCCCGCGTGAGTATAAAAGGCGACACGGGAACAACAGCAAAGGCAAACTCCTTGCCCACAGGAGTATAAAGCGCGACAAGTACACAAGGTGACAAGCATAATGTTTGCCCACCAAAGTATACTCCTTGCCCGCCCAAGCATAAAAGTTGAGACAGCAACATTAACAAAACCAAACTCTTTACCCACACGAGTGTAAAAGGCGAGGTGGTAACAACAAAGCATGCTGCTTGCTTGCACGAGTATAAAAGGCGAGACAACAACATCAGCAAAAACAGAATCCTGGCCTGCACGAGTATAAAAGGCGAGATGGTAACATCAACAAAATTAGGCTCCTTGCCTGCTAAAGTATAAAATGCGAGATGACAAAAACAACAAAAGCAGACTTCTTGCCTGGAAGATAAAAGGCGACGTACAACAACAAAAGTATACTCCTCGCCCACCTGAGTATTAAAGTTGAGATGGCAACAACAACAAAACCAGACTCCTTGCCCGCATGAGTATAAAAGGAGAGATAGCAACAGCAACAAAAATAGACTCCTGCTCGCGCGTGTATAAAAGGCGAAAAGTACAACAACAAAATTATACTCCTTGCCTGCACGAGTATAAAAGATGAGACGACAACAATAGCAATGCAGACTTTGAGCCCGTATGAGTATAAAAGGCGAGATGGCAACAATAATAAAAGCATACTCCTTACTCATTGCCAGCACGAGCATAAAAAGCGAGATGCCAACGATAACAAAACCGGACTCTTTGCCCAGGTAAGTATAAAGGGCGAGACAACAACAATAACAAAAGTAGACTCCTTGCTCGTGCGTATATAAAAGGCGAAATGTACAACAACAAAAGCACACTCCTTGCCTGCACGAGTATAAAAGGCGAGACGACAACAATAACAAAGCAGACTCCTACCCCGCATGAGCATAAAGGGCGAGATGCCAATAATAACAAAAGCATACTCCTTGCTCGAATGAGTGTAAAAGGCAGGAAGGCAACAATAACAAATGTAGACTCTTTGCCTGCGAGAGCTTAAAAGGAGAGACAGTAACTACAAAGCATACTACTTGCCCGCACGAGTAAAAAAGGTGAGACGACAACAACAAAGTATGCTACTTGCCCGCATGAGCATAAAAGGCAAGATGACAACAACAACAAAACCAGACTACTTGCCCGTACGAGAATAAAAGGTGAGATGACAACAACAGCAAAATCATACCCCCCGCCTGCACGAGCGTTAAAGGCTAGACAGGGACAACATGGCATACTCTTTGCCCACGCGACTGTAAAAGGCGAGACGACAACAACAAAGCATGTTGTTTGCCTGCATGAGTATAAAAAATAGGACGACAACAACAACAAAACCAGACTCCTTGCCCATAAGAGTATAAAAGGCGACAAGTACAACAACAAAAGTATACTGCTCACTTGCCCGAGTATAAAGGGCAAGACGGTAACAATAATAAAACTAGACTCCTTGCCTGCGCTAGTATAAAAGGTGAGATGACAACAATAGCAAAAGTAGTGTCCTTGCCTGCAAGAATATAAATGACAACAAGTTCAAAACAAAAGTATACTCCTTCCCTACACGAGTATAAATGGCGAGACGACAATAACAACAAATCAGACTCCTAGCATGCACGAGCATAAAAGGCAAGACAACAACAACAGAGCATGCTCTTTGCCCGCACGAGTATTTAAGGCGGGGCGGCAATAATAACAAAGCAAAGACCTAGCCAGTTTGAGTAAAAAAGGTGAGACGGCAACAGTAACAAAAAGCAGACTCCTTACCCGCAAGAGTATATACGGCGACAAGTTCGACAACATGAGTATACCCCTCGCCTGCCAGAGTATAAAAAGTGAGACAACAACAATAACAAAACTAGACTCTTTCTTGTACGAGTATAAAAATTGAGACGGCAACACTAACAATAGCATACTCCCAGCCCGCACGGATATAAGAGATGGGACGACAACGACAAAGTGTACTCCTTATCCGTATGATTATAAAATGCAAGACGGTAACAACAACAAAACCAAACTCCTTGCCTGTACAAGGATAAAAGGTAAAACAACAACAATAGAAGCAAACTCCTTGCCCGTAGGAGTGCAAAAGGGAAAAAGTACAATAACAAAAGTATACTCCTTTCCCACACGAGTACAAAAGGCAAGACGAAAACAATAGCAAAGCAGACTCTTAGTCCGCATGAGTATAAAAGGCAAGATGACAACAAGAACAAAAGCAGACCTTTTGCCTGCAAGAGTATAAAAGCGACAAGCATGACAACAAAAGTATACTCCTCGCCTGCCCAAGTATAAAAGGCGAGACGACAACATCAACAAAACCAAACTCTTTGCCTGCACAAGTATAAAACACAAGATGGCAAGAACAAGAAAAGCAGACTTTTTGCTCGCAAGAGCATTAAAGGTGACAAGTACAACAACAAAAGTATACTCCTCTACCGCCCGAGCATAGAGGGCGGGATGGCAATAATAGCAAAATTAGTGTCCTTGCCCGCAAGAATATAAAAGGCAAAAAGTTCAAAAACAAAAGTATACACCTTGCCCAAACGAGTATAGAAAGGCGAGACGGCAACAACAACAAAGTAGCCTCTTAGCCCGCATGACTATAAAAGGCAGGATGGCAACAACAACAAAAGCAGACTCTTTGCCCACAAGAGGATAAAAAGCTACAAGAACGACTACAAAAGCATACTCCTCGCCCGCACAAGTATAAAAGGCGAGACGACAACATCGACAAAACCAGACTCCTAGCCCGCACGAGTATAAAACGTGAGATGGCATGAACAAGAAAACCAGACTTCTTGCCCGCAAGAGTATCAAAGGCAACAAGTAAAACAAGAAAAGTAAACTCCTCTCCAGCTAGAGTATAAATGGCGAGATGACGATAACAACAAAACTAAACTCCTTGCCTGCATGAGCATGAAAGGCGAGATAGTAACAACAAAAAAAGTATACTCATTGCCCGCACGAGTGAAAAAGACGAGTCGGCAACAACAAAGCATGCTGTTTGCCTGCACGAGTATAAAGGCGAGACGACGACATCAGCAAAAATAGACTCGTTGCCCACGTGAGTATAAAAGGTGAGATGGAAACATAAATAAAAGTAAACTCTTTATCGCTCAAGTACAAAATGCAAGACGGCAAGAACAACAAAAGGAGACTTCTTGCTCGGAAGAGTATAAAAGGCAACAAGTGCAACAACAAAAGTATACTCCTCACTTGCCTAAGTATAAAACGTCAGATGGCAACAACAACAAAACCAGACTCCTTGCCTGCATGAGTATAACAGGTGAGACAGCAACAACAACAAAAGTAGACTCCTTGCCTACATGTGTATAAATGGTGAAAAGTACAATAACAAAAGTATGCTACTTGCCCACAAGAGTATAAAAGGCGAGACAACAACAATAGCAAAGCAGACTCTTGGCCTGTATGGGAATAAAAGGCGAGATGGCAACAACAACAAAAGCATACTCCTTGCTATAAAAGGCGAGAAGGCAACAACAACAAAAGTAGATTCTCTACCCGTAATAGTTTAAAAAGTGAGAAAGCAACAACAATGCATACTCCTTGCCCGCACGAGTAAAAATGGTGAGATGGTAGCAATAGAGCGCGCGACTTGCCCGCATGAGTGTAAAAGATGAGACGGCAACATCAACAAAACTAGACTATTTGTCTGTATGAGTATAAAAGGCGAAGCGACAACAACAACAAAAGCATACTCCCTACCCGCAAAAGTTTTAAAGGCTCGTCGGGAATAGTGTAGCATGCTCCTCGCTTGTGCAAGTATAAAAGGTGATTCGGCAACAATAAAGCATGCTGCTTGCCTGCATGATTATAAAGAGTGAGATGGCAACAACAACAATACCAGACTCGTTGCCCCAAAAGTATAAAAGGTGACAAGTACAAGAACAAGAGTGTACTACTTACCCACTAAGTATAAAAGGTGACACGACAACAACAATAAAGCTAGAATCCTTACCCGCAAGAGTATAAAAGGAGAGATAGCAACGACAGCAAAAGTAGTGTCCTTGCCTGCAAGAATATAAAAGGCAAAAAGTTAAAAAAAATTTATACTCCTTCCCCGCAAGAGTATAAATGGCGAGTCGGTAGTACAACAAAGTAGACTCCTAGCACGCATGATTAAAAAAGGCAAGAGGGCAAAAACAAAGCATACACCTTGCCTGCACGAGTATAAAAGGCGAGACAGCAGCAGCAACAAAACCAATGCATGCTACTTGCCCTCGCGAGTATAAAAGGCAAGACGATAACAACAACAAAACTAGACTCCTTGCCTGTACGAGTATAAAGCGTGAGACAGAAATAACAGCAAAAGCATTGTCTTTTCTCGCAGGAGTAAAAAAGTGGAGAGGACAATAGCAAACCATACTCCTCGTTGGCACAAGTATAAAAGGCAAGACGGCAACAACAAAGCCTACTCCTTGCAGCATGAGTATAAAAAGCGAGACGACAGCAACAACAAAACCAGTCTCCGTGCCTGTACGAGTATAAATGGCAATGCGGCAACAACAACCAAAGCCGACTCCTTGCCCGCAAGAGTATAAAAGGTGAAATGGCAACAACATTGCATACTTTTTGCCCGCACGAGTATCAATGACGTGACGCAACAATAAAGCATGTTGATTGCTAGCACGAGTATAAAAGGCGAGTCGGCAGCAACATTGCATACTTTTTGCCAGCACAAGTATAAAAAGCGAGACGCAACAATAAAGCATGCTGCTCGCCAGCATGAGTATGAAGGGCGAGTCGACAACAACAACAAAACTTGACTCCCTGCCCTTACAAGTATAAAAGGCAAGATGAGAACAACAAGAAAACTGTAATCCAAGCCCACACTAGTATAAAAAAAAAAAAACGGTAACAGGAAAGCATGCTGCTTACACGCACGAGCATGTAAGGCAAGATATCAACAACAGCAAAACCAGACTCCTTGCTCGTACAAGTGTCATAGGCGAGACAGCACCAAGAACAAAACTAGACACCTTGCCCGCAAGAGTATAAAAGGCAAAAAGCACAACCAAAAAAGTATACTCCTTGCCCGCACGAGTATAAATGGCAAGATTACAACAAGAGCAAAGCAAACTCCTAACCCACACGAGTATAAAAGGTGACACAACAACAATAACAAAGCCAGACTCTTTGCCCGCACGAGTACAAAAGGCGAGACGATAATAACAGCAAAGCAGGCTCTTAGTCCGTACGAGTTTAAAAGGCAAAACGGCAACAACAATAAAGGCAGACTCCTCGCCTACCAGAGTATAAAAGGTGGGATGGTAGCAACAAAGCATACTACTTGTCCACACGAATATAAAGGACGAGATGGTATCAATAGTAAAATAGACTCCTAACCCACAAGAGTATAAAAGGTGAGACAGAAACAATAACAAAACCAGACTCTTTGCTCGCAAGAGTATAAAAGGCTAGACGGCAACAACAACAAAGCACACTCTTAGCCCGCATGAGTATAAAAGTCAAGATGACTAAAACAATCAAAGTAGACTCCTTGCCCACAAGAGGATAAAAGGTAAAATGTGCAACAACCAAAGTATGCTCTGTGCCCACGCAAGTATATAAGCGAGATGACAACAACGGCAAAGTAGACTCCTAGCCTGCACGAGTATAAAAAGCGAGACGATAGAACAACAAAAGTATACTCCTTGCCTGGAAGAATATAAAAGGCGAAAAGTGTAAAAACAAAAGTATACTCCATGCCCGCACGAGTATAAAAGGCGAGATGGTAAAAGCAGCAAGCAGATTAGCCTACACGAGTGTAAATGGCGAGGTAGTAATAACAACAAAAGTAGACTCCTTGTCGGCTAGAGTACAAAAGCAGAGACGTCTGCAACAAAGCACATTACTTGCCCGCACAAGTATAACAGGCGAGACGGCAACAACAAAGCATTTGGCCTGATGAGTATAGAATGCAAGTCAATAACATCAAAACTAGACTCCTTGTCGTACGAGTATAAAAGGCTGGACGACATCAACAACAAGAGCATAGTCCCTGCTCCGCCTGTGTATAAAAGGCGAGACGATAGCCACAAAGCATACTCCTTGCCTGCATGACTATAAATGCGAGACGGCAACAACATCAAAATCAGACTCCTTGCCTGTACGAACGCAAATGGTCAGACCGTAACAACAATAAAAGTAGAGTCCTTGCCCACAAGAGCATAAAAGGTGAAAAATACAACAAAAAAGTATACTCCTTGCCTGCACGATTATAAAAAGCGATACGACAACAACAACAAGACTAGACTCCTTTCCCGCACGAGTATAAAAAGTGAAAAGTACAACAAAAAGCATACTCCTTGCCCGCACGAGTATAAAAGGCGAAAAGTGCAACAAAAAAAGTATACTCCTTGCCCGCTTCAGTATGAAAGGCGAGACGACAACAGCAGAGCATGCTCCTTACCCGCATGAGCATAAAAGCTCAGACGGCAACATCAAAGCATAGGCCTTGCCTACTCGAGTATAAATGGCGAGACAACAACAATAACAAAAACAAACTGCTTCCCCGTATGAGTAAAAAGGCGAGATGACAACAACAAAGCATACTCCTTCCGTGCAATGGTATAAAAGGCGAGACGACAACAAAAAAGCATACACTTTGCCCCTCATAATTACAAAAGGCAAGACGTAGCAATCGAGCATGCTCCTCGCCTGCATGAGTATAAAAGGTGGACAGCAACACCAGCAAAATCAGATTCCTTGTCGGTACCAGTATAAAAGGTGAGATGGCAACAACAACGGAGACATACTCCTTGCCCGTATGAGTATAAAAGGCGATACAGCAACAGCAACAGCAACGCATACTCCTTGCCCGCTAGAGTATAAGAGGTAAGATGGGAATAACAAAGCATGTTGCTTGCCCGCGCGAGTACAAAAGGTGAGACAGGAACAACAGTAGATCTAGACTCCTTACCCGTACATGTTTAAAAGCCGAGACGACAATAATAACAATAGCAGACTCTTAGCCGCAAGATTAGAAAAGGCAAGATGACGTCAACAAATCATACTCACTGCCCATACGAGTATAAAAGGCGAGACAGCAACAACAACAAAGCAGCTTCCTAGCCCATACAAGTGGAAATGGCAAGATGGCAACAACAACAAAAGCAAACTGCTTACCCACAAGAGTATAGAAGGCAACAAGTACAATAACATAAGTATACCCCTTACCCGCTCTAGTATAAAGGACGAGACTGCAACAATAGCAAAACCAAACTCCTTGCCCACACCAGTGTAAAATGCGAAACGACAACAATATCAAAAGTAGACTCTTTGCCCACAGTAGTATAAAAGGCAAAAAGTATGACAACAAACGTATACGCCTACCCTGCACGAGTATAAAAAGCAAGACAACAACAATAGTAAAAGTAGACTCCATGCCTGCAAGAGTATAAAAGGAAAGACGACAACAACAAAGCAAACTCTTTGCCCGCACGAGTATAAAAGGCGTGAAGGTGACAACAAAGCTTGCTGCTTCCCCACATGAGTATAATAGGCATGATGGCAACAACAAAAAAAGCACACTCCCAGCCCGCATGAGTATAAATGACGAGACAACAACAGCAAAGCATACTCCTTACCCGCACAAGTGTAAATTGCGAGACGATAACAACAAAACTAGACTCCTTGCCCGCACGAGTATAAAAGGCGAGATAACAACAACAATAAAACTAGTTTCCTTGCTCAGCTGAGTATAAAAGGCGAGACAACACCAACAAAAAAAGTGGACTCCTTGCCCGCAAGAGTATAAAAGGCAAAAAGCACAACAACAAAAGTATAATCCTGGCTCGCATGAGTATAAAAGGGAAGACGACAACAAGAACAAAGCAAACTTCCAGCCCGAACCAGTATAAAAGGTGAGACGCCAACAACAACAAAACTAGACTCTTTTTCCATACGAGGATAAAAGGCGAGATGCGAATAACAACGAAAGTCGACTACTTGCCCGCAAGCGTATAGAGGGCGAGACGGCAACAACAAAGCACACTCTTTGCCCGCACGAGTATAAAAGGCGAGACAGTAACAACAAAGCGTGCTGCTTGACGACATGAGTGTGAAAGGCGAGACGGAAACAACAACAAAACCAGACTCCTTACTTACACGACTATAAAAGGCAAGATAGCAGCAATAACAAAGGCAAACTTTTTGCGTGCAAGAGTACAAAAGTATGAGAAGTATAATAAGAAAAGTATACTCCTTGCCTGCACAACTATGAAAGGCGAGAGTACAACTGCAACAAAACAGACTCCTACCTGTATGAGCATAAAAGGCGAAATAGCGATAACAACAAAACCATGCTCCTTGCTTGCAATAGTATAAAAGGTCAAAAGTATATTCCTTGCCCGCACGAGTATGAAAGGCGAGATGGCAACAACAGTAAAAAAGACTCACAGGCTGTACGAGTATAAAAGGCGAGACAGCAATAACAACAAAAGCTGACTGCAAGCCCGCAAGAGTAAAAAAGGCGACAAATACAACAACAAAAGGATACTCCTCGCCGCACTAGTGTAAAGGGTGGGAATGCAACGACAACTAAACTATACTTCTTGCACGCCTGAGTTTAAAAGGCAAGACGACAACAATAGCAAAAGTAGACTCCTTGCCCGCATGAGTGTAAAAGGTGGCATGGGAACAACAAAGCATACAACTTGCCCGCACGTGTTAGAAAAGGCGGGACGGCAACAACAAAGCATGCTGCTTGCCTACACGAGTATAAAAGGCGAGATGACCACAACAACCAAACTACACTACTCGTTCGAATGAGTATAAAAGGCGACACAGCAACAACAACAAAAGCATACTCCCTACTCGCACTAGTATTAAATACTTGATGGCAACTGCAAGCCATACTCCTTGCTCGCATGAGTATAAAAAACGAGACTACAGCAACAAAGCAGGCTGCTTGCCCGCACGAGTAGAAAAGACGAGACGACGACAACAACACAACGAGACTTCTTGCCCGCAAGAGTATAAAAGGCAAGACGACAACAACACTAAAGTAGACTCCTTGCACGCAAGAGTATAAACGGTGACAAGAAGAACAACAAAGGTATACTCATCGCCTGCCTGAGCATGAAAAGAAAGACGACAACAACAACAAAGCTAGACTCTTGGCACGCATGGATATAAAAGTCGAGACAGCAACAACATGAAAAGTAGACTCTTTGCTTGCAAGAATATAAAAGGAAAAACTTGCAAAAACAATAGTATACTCCTTGCCTGCACGAGTACAAAAGTCGATATGATAATAATAGCAAAGCAGACTCCTAGCCTGCACGAGTATAATGGGCGAGATGGCAACAACAATGCATGCTCCTTGTTTGCGCGAGCATAAAAGGCGAGACAACAACAACAAAGCATGCTCTTTGCCTGTACGAGTATAAAAGGCGAGATGGCAACAATAACAAAAGCGCATAGATTGCTAGCACGAGCAAAAAAGGTGTGGCGACAATAGCAAAGCATTCTTCTTGCCTGCATGAGTATAAAAGACGAGACGACAACAACAACAAAACTAAACTCCTTAACCATACGAGTATAAAAGGCAACACGACAACAACAACAAAAGCTGACTCCTTCCCTGCAAGAGTATGAAAGGAGACACGACAGCAACAAAGCATATACGCATGAGCATAAAGGTAAGAGGGCAACAACAAAGCATGTTTTTTGCCGCATGAGTATAAAAGCTGAGACGACAACAACAACAAAACCAGACTACTTGCCTAGATGAATATAAAAGGCGAGATGACAACAGCAACAAAAGCATACTTCCTACTTGCACGAGTATTAAGGGCACGACGGCAACTGCAAACTATACTCCTTGCCCCACGAGTATAAAATATAACAAAGCAATAACAAGGCGAGACGAAAACAACAAAGCATGCTACTTGCCTGCACAAGTATACAAGGTGAGACGACACCAACAACAAAACTAGGCTACTCGTTCAGACGAGTATAAAAGGCAAGACGACAGCAACAACAAAAGGGTACTCCCTGCTTGCACGAGTATTAAAGGCATAACGACAACTGCAAACCATACTCCTTCCCTACATGAGTATAAAATACGAGATGGCAACAACAAAGCAGGCTGCTCTCCCGTACAAGTATAAATGGCTGACGGCAACAGCACTAAAGCTGATTCCTTGCACGCCAGAGTATAAAAGGCAAAAAGTAGAATAACAATAGTGTACTTGTCGCCTGCCTGAGTATAAAAGGAAAGATGCCAACAATAACAAAGCTAGACTCCTTGCACGGATGGGGATAAAAGGCGAGACGCCCAATAGCAAAAGTAGACTGTTTTCCCACAAGAATATAAAATGCAAAACTTGCAAAAACAACAATATACTCCATGCCTGCACAAATATAAAAGCCGAGATGGTAATAATAGCGAAGCAGACTCCTTGCCCGCACAAGTATAAAAGGCGAGACGGCAACAACAAAGCATACTCCTTGTTGGCGTGATTATAAAAGGCATGACGACAATAACAAAGCAGACTCCTTGCCTACACGAGTATACAAGGCGAGACAGTAATAACAACAAAAGCGAACACTTTGCCTTCACGAGTAAAAAAGACGTGACAGCAATATTAAAGCATACACCTAGCCCACACTAGCATAAAAGACGCGATGACAACAACAACAAAACCTGACTCCTTGTCCATACGAGTATAAATGGCGAGACGGTAGCAACAACAAAAGCCGACTCCTTACCAGCAAGAGTATAAAAGTTGAGACGGCAACAACAAAGCATGTTGCTTGCTTGCATGAGCATAGAAGGCGTGACGGTAACAGTAACAAAACCAGACTACTCACCTAGACGCGTATAAAAGGCGGGACAACAACAACAACAAAGGCAGGCTCTTTTCTGGCAAGAATATGAAAGGCAATAAGTAGAATAACAAAAGTATGCTCCCTACCCACCTGAGTAAAAAAGGCGAGACAACAATAGCAATAAAACCAAACTCCTTTCTGCATGAGTATAAAAGCAGAGACGATAACAACAGCAAAAGTAGACTCCTTGCCTATAAGGATATGAAAGGCAAAAAGTACAAAAATAAAAGTATAGTCCTTGCCTGCCTGCGCGAGCATAAAAAAAGGCGAGACATAACAATAGAAAAGTACAACAACACAAGTATACTCGTTGCCCGCACGGGTATAAAAGGTGAGGCGGTTACAACAACAAAACAGACTCCTGGCCCGCACATCCATAAAAGGTGAGACTGCAACAACAACAAAAGCAGATTCCTTGCCCACAAGAATATGACAGGCGAAATGTACAACAACAAAAGTAAAGTCCTTATCTACATAGGCATAAAAGGCAAGGCGGCAACAACAGCAAAGTAGACTCCTAGCCGCATGTGTAAAAAAGGCGAGATGACAACCACAACAAAAGTAGACTCCTTGCCTACAAGGGCATGAAAAGGGAGATGGTAATAATAGCAAAGTAGACTCCTAGCCTACACGAGCATAAAAGGCGAGATGGCAACAACAACAAAAGAATACTGCCTACTTGCGCGAATATTAAAGGCGAGACAGTAATAATGGCAAAGCAGAATCCCTGCTTGCATGAGTACAAAAGGCAGGACGGTGACTACAACGCACGAATGCTCCCTACCCGCACGAATATAAAAGGTAAAACGGCAAAATTAAGGCATACACCTTGCCCACGCGAGTATAAAAGGCGAGACGACAACAACAACTAAACGAGATTCCTTTCCTGCATAAGTATAAAAGGAAAGATAGCAACAATAACAAAAGCAGCCTCCTTGCCTGCAAGAGTATAAAAGGTGAGACAACAGCAACAAAGCATGCTTCTTGGCTGCACATGTATAAAAGGCTAGATGGCAACAACAATAAAACAAGTGTCCTTGCCCGCAAGAGTGTAAAAGGCAAAAAGTGCAACAACAAAAGGATACTCCTTGCCCACACAAGTATAAAATGTGAGATGGAAACAACAACAAAACCAGACTCCTTACCCATATGAGTACCAAAAGCGAGAGAGCAACAACAATAAAAGCAGGTTCCTTACTCGTAAGCGTATAAAAGGCGAAATGTACAACAACAAAAGTATACTCCTTGCTCGTACGAGTATACAAGTCGAGACAACAACAACAACAAATGTAGTCTCCTTCCCCGCAAAAGTATAAACAGTGAGACGATAGTAGAAAAGGCGAGACGACAACAATGACAAAACTAAAGTCCTTGCCCGTGCAACTACAAAGGGCGAGACAACAATAACAACAAAAGAGTGCTCTCTACCCACACGAGTATAAAAGGTGAGAAGGCAATATTAAAGTATACTACTTGCCCGCAGGAGTATAAAAGGCAAGACGGCAACAGCAAAGTATACTCCTTTCTCACATGAGTATAAAAGGAGAGCTAACAACAACAACAAAACCAGACTCCTTGCCTGCACAAGTACAAAAGGGAAGATAGCAACAATAGCAAAAGCAGACTTCTTACACGCAAAAGTAAAAATGGCAAGACGACTACAACAAAGCATACTCTTTCAAGAGTACAAAAAGCGAGAGAGCACTTTATAAATGGTGAAAAGTGCAAAAAGGATGCTGCATGCCCGCATGAGTATAAATGGTGGGATGGCAACAACAACAAAACCAGACTCCTTACCCATGCGAGTATAAAAGGCGAGACAACAACAACAATAAAATTAGTCTACTTCCTTTCAAGAGTACAAAAGGCGAGAGACAGCAAGAAAGCATACTCTTTGCCCACACGAGTATAAAAGGCAAGACGACAACAACAAAGCCTGCCACTCGCCCGTACGAATATAAAAGGCAAGATGGCAACAATAACAAAACTGGAGTCCTTGCCTGTACGTGTATAAAGGACGAAACGATAATAAAAACAAGAGCATACTACTTGCCTGCACGAGTATAAAAGTCAAGATGGCAACAGCAACAGCAAGGTATAAAAGGCGGGACAACAATAACAATAAAACCAGACTCCTTACCAGTGCGAGTATAAAAGGCAAGGTAGCAACAACAACTAAAGCAGACTCCTTGCCCGCAAGAGCATAAAAGGCAAATAGTACAACAACAAAAGCATACTCCTTGCTTGCACGAGCATAAAAGGTGAGACGACAACATCAGCAAAGTAGACTCCTACCCTGCAGGAGTATAGAAGGTGAGACGGTAACAACAATAAAAGCAAACTCCCTATCTGCAAGAGTATAAAAGGCGACAATTACAACAACAAAAGTATACTCTTTACCTGCCTAAGTATAAAAGGTGAGACGACGACAACAACAACAAAACCAGACTCCTTACTCACATGTGTATAAAAGGTTAGACGATAACAGTAGTGAATGTAGACTCTTTGCCTAGAGTAATATAAAGGGTGAAAAGTGCAAAAACAAAAGTATACGCCTTGCCCACAAAAGTGTAGAAGGTAAGACGACCTCAACAACAAAAGCAGACTCTTTGCCCGTAAGAGTATAAAGGCAACTAGTACAACAGCAAAAGTACAGTCCTCGCCCCCAGACTATAAAAGGCCAGACGGTAACAACGAAGCATGCTCCTTGCATGCACGACGATAAAAGGCAAGACGATAACAAGAACAAAGCATGATGCATGCCCATACGAGTATAAAAGGTAAGATGGCAACAACAATGCGTACTCCTTACCCGCAAGACTATAAAAGGGATGACGGCAACAACAAACCATGATGCTTGCCTGCACGAGTATAAAAGGCGAGACGACAACAACAACTAAACCAGACTACTTGTCTGGATGAGTATAAAAGGCGACACAGCAACAACAACAAAAAAATACTCCTACTCGCACGAGTATTAAATATCCGACGACAATTGTAAACCATACTCCTTGCCCGCACTAGTATAAACACGAGACACGACAGCAACAAAGCATTTATGCATGAGCATAAAAGGTAGGACGGCAACAACAAAGCATGCTACTTGCTGCACTAGTATAAAAGGCAAGACGGCAACAACAAGAAAACCATACTACTCACCCAGATGAATATAAAAGGCGAGATGACAATAGGAACAAAAGCATACTCCATGCTTGCAAGAGTATTAAGGGTATGACGGCAACTGCAACTGTACTCCTCACCCACATGAGTATAAAATACAAGACGACAACAACAAAGCATACTCCTTGCCCACACGAGTATGAAAGGTGAGACGACAACAACAAAGCATGCTGCTTGGCTGCACGAGTATAAAAGGTGAGACGACGACGATAACAAAACCAGACTACTCATTCAGATGAGTATAAAAGGCAAGACAGCAACAACAACAAAAGCGTACTCCCTGCCCGTACGAGTATAAAATATGAGGCGGCAACAACAAAGCAAGCTACTCTCCCGCATGAGTATAAAAGCTGACACGGCGACAACAACAAAACGATACTTCTTGCCCGCAAGAGTATGAAAGGCTAGACGACAACAACACTAAAGTTGACTCCTTGCACGCCAGAGTATAAAAGGCGACAAGTAGAACAACAAAAGTGTACTTGTCGCCTTCCCGAGTACAAAAGGAAAGATGGCAACAACATCAAAGCTAGACTCCTTGCACGCATGGGGATAAAAGGTGAGACCGCCAATAGCAAAAGTAGACACTTTGCCTGCAAGAACATAAAAGGAAAAACTTGCAAAAACAACAATATACTTCATGCCCACACAAGTATAAAAGCTGAGGTGGTAATAATAGCAAAGCAGACTCCTCGCCCACACGACTATAAAAGGCGAGACGACAAAAACAAAGCATACTCCTTGCTTGCATGAGTATAAAAAGCAAGACGACAACAACAAAGCATACTCTTTGCCTACATGAGTATGAAAGGCAAGACAGCAACAACAACAAAAGTGAACCTTTTGCTCGCACGAGTAGAAAAGGCGTGACAGCAATATTAAAGCATACTCCTTGCCCGCACGAGCATAAAAGGTGAGATGGCAACAACAACAAAACCAAACTCCCTGTCCATATGAGTATAAATTGCGAGATGGCAGCAACAATGAAAGCTGACTCCTTGCCAGCAAGAGTATAAAAGTCGAAACGGCGACAACAAAGCATGTTGCTTGCCTGCATGAGTATAAAAGGCGTGACGGCAACAGTAACAAAACCAGACTACCAACCTGGACGAGTATAAAAGGCGAGATGGGAACAACAACAAAAGAATAGTCCTTGCCTGCACGAGTATTAAAGGCATGACAACAATTGTAAATTATACTCCTTTTCCACACGAATATAAAATACGATCCGGCAACAACAAAGCATAGTCCTTGCCCACACGAGTATAAAAGGTGAGAGAAAAACAATAAATCATGCTGCTTGCTCGCATGAGTATGGAAGGCGAGATAGCAACAACAACAAAACCGGACTACTAGTCTAGACGAGCATAAAAGGCGAGACAACAATAATAACAAAAGCATACTTCCTACCGCACGGGTATTAAAGGCATGACGGCAACTGCAAACCATATTCCATGCCCGAACGAGTATAAAATACGAGACGGCAACAACAAGGCCAGCTGCTTACCCTCACGACTATAGAATGCGTGACGACATCAACAATAGAACGAGACTTCTCGCTCGCACGAGCAAAAAAAGCAAGATGACAACAACACTAAAGCAAACTCCTTGCATGCAAGAATATAAAAGGCGACAAGTACAACCACAAAAGTATGCTTGTCGCTTGCTTGAGTATAAAAGGAAAGATGACAACAACAACAAAGCTAGACTCGTTCCATGCATGGGTATATAAGGCGAGACGGCTACAACAGCAAAAGTAGACTCTTTGCCCACAAGAATATAAGAGGCAAAACTTGCAAACCAGCATTATACTCCTTGCCCACATCAGCACAAAAGTCGAGACAGTAATAATAGCAAAGCAGACTCCTAGCCCATAAGAGTATAAAAGGTGAGATGGCAGCAACAAAGCATACTCCTTGCTCACGCGAGTATGAAGGGCAAGGTGACAACAACAAACCATGCTCCTTGCCTGCACGAGTATAAAAGGTGAGATGACAGCAACAACAAAAGTGCGCAGTTTGCTCGTACATGTAACATAGGCATGACGGCAATATCAAAGCATAACCCATGCCCATGCGAGCATAAATGGCGAGACGAAAACAACAGCAAAACCAAACTCGTTGCCCATGCAAGTATAAAAGGCAATACGGCAACAACAACAAAAGCCGACTCTTTGCCGCAAGAGTATAAAAGGCAAGGCGGCGGCAACAAAGCATGCTACTTGGCCACACGAGTATAAAAGGCGAGACGACAACAACAGCAAAAGCTGACTCCTTGCTCGGAAGAGTAAAAAAGGTGAGACGGCAACAACAAAGCATACTCTTTGCCCGTACGAGTATAAAATGCGAGACAGCAATCGCAAAGCATCTGCTTCCCCGAACAAGTTTAAAAGGTAGACGGCAACAACAAAAAAACCAAACTCCTTGCCCATATGAGTATAAAAGGCGTGACGGGAATAACAACAAAAGCATACTCGTTGTCTGCACTAGTATAAAAGGAGAGATAGTAACCGTAAAGAATACTCCTTACCCACACGAGTATGAAAGGCAATTGGTAAAAAAAGCAAAACCAGATTGTTTTTCTACAAAAGTTTAAAAGGCGAGACAGCACCAACAACAAAAGTGGACTCCTTGCCCGAAAAAGTATAAAAGGCAAAACGTACAATAACAAAAGCATACTCTCCTCCTACACGAGTATAAAAGGCGAGGCGGCAACGACAGCAAAACAAACTCCTATCTCATACGAGTATAAAAGGTGAGATGGCAACAATGACAAAAGCATACTCCTTGCCTACACAAGTGTAAAAGGCGAGACAACAATAGCAAAGCATACTTTTTACTCATTACCCACACAATTATAAAAGGAAAGATGACAATGATAACAAAATCAAACTCTTTTCCTGCACGAGTATAAAAGGCAACATAGCAATGACAACAGAAGCAAACTCCTAGCCTGTAAGAGTATAAAAGGCAAAATGTACAGTAGCAAAAGTATTCTCCTTGCCTGCACGAGTATGAATGGCGAGATAGCAACAACCGCAAAGCAAGCTCCTAAATTGCACCAAGGCAAAAGGTAAGACAACAACAACAACAAAAACAGACTCCTTGCCTACAAGGTGTGAAAGGCAACAAAGTACAACAATAAAAGTATACTCCTCACCCGCTCAAGTGTAAAAGGCAAGACGATAGTAAAAACAAATCCAAACTTCATGCCCGCACATGTATAAAAGGCGAGACAGCTACAACAACAAAAACATACTTCGTGCCCCTAAGAATATAAAATGCAAAAAGTACAGCAACAAAAGTATACTTCTTGCCCACACGAGCACAAAAGGCGAGACGGCAACGACAGCAAAATAGATTCCTTGTCTACACGAGTATAAAAGGCGAGACGATAACAATAACAAAGCTAGACTCCTTGCCCACGCAAGTATAAAAGGTTGGACAACAACAATAGCAAATGCAAACTCCTTGCTGGCACGAGCATGAAAGGCGAGACGGCAACAACAACAAAATAGACTCCTTGTCGGCTCGAGTATAAAAGACGAGACAGCAACAACAATAAATGTAGATTCCTTGCCCACAAGAGTATAAAATACATAAAGCGCATCAACAAAAGTATACTCCTCGCCCACTCGAGTGTAAAAACCAAGACGGCAAGCACAACAAAACCAGAATCCTTGCCCGCACGAGTATAAAATACGAGACGGCAACAATAGCAAAATTATACTACCTACCCGCAAGAGTATAAAAGGCTAAAAGTACAACAACAAAACTATACGCCTAGCCCACATGAGTATAAAAGGCAAGACGGAAATAGCAAAGCATGCTGCATGCTCACACAAGTGTAAAAGGCAAGACGACAACAACAATAACAAAAACAGACTCCTTGCACGCAGGAGTACAAAAGGGGAAAAGTACAACAACAAAAATATGCTTCTCGTCCACCCGAGCATACTCTTTGCCTGCACGGGTAGAAAAGGCGACACGGCGACAATAAAGTATACTCTTTCCCAGCAAGAGTATAAAAGGTGAGACGAGAACAACAAAGCATGCTCCTTGCCCGCACGAGTATAAAAGGTTAGACAGCGACAACAACAAAACCAAACTTCTTGCCCATACGAGTATAAAAGGTGAGACAGCAACAACAAAGCATACACTTTGCCAGCATGAGCATAAAAGACGAGATGACAACAACAAAGCATACCCCTTACCCACGGGAGTATAAAAGGCGAGACGACAGCAATAAACCATGCTCCTTGACCAGCTGAGTATAAAAGGTGAGATGGCAACAACAGGACGGTGGTCATGGAAGTCGAAATTCGCTAAGGAGTGTGTAACAACTAACCTGTCGAATCAACTAGCCCCAAAAATGGATGACGTTGAAACGCGTGACCCACACCCAGCAGTCGCTGCAAAACTCTAAGTGCGAGCTTGGGCAGAGCGGCCGTCGGTGCAGATATTAGTGGTATTAGCAAATATTCAAATGAGAACTTTGAAGGCCGAAAAGGGGAAAGGTTCCATGTGAACGGCACTTGCACATGGGTTAGTCGATCCCAAGAGACGGGGGAAACACGTCCGATAGTGCATCTGCGCGCGAGCTTTGAAAAGGAATCGGGTTAAAATTCCCAAACTGGGACGCGGCGGCTGACGACAATGTTAGGGAGTTTGGAGACGTCGACGGGGTCCTCGGGAAGAGTTATCTTTTCTGTTTAACAGCCTGTCCACCCTAGAAACGACTTAGCCGGAGGTAGGGTCTAGCGGTTGGAAGAGCACAGCACATCGCGCTGTGTCCGGTACACCCCCGACGGTCCTTGAAAATCCGGACTACCGAGTGCCTACTACGCTCGGTTGTACTCATAACTGCATCAAGTCTCCAAGGTGAACAGCCTCTAGTCAATGGAACAATGTAGGCAAGTGAAGTAGGCAAAATGGATCAGTAACCTCGAGAAAAGGATTGGCTCTAAGGGCTGGGCTTGGGGGTCCCAGTCCGTCCCCCGGCCGACACAAGGCGACCCGCTCTCGCCGCGGGAGCAGCAGGAGCCGTCTGCTGACAGCCGACGTGTTTGGGGCTTTGAACAGTCGACTTTGAGTATTAAAACAAAGCATTGCGGTGGTCCCTGCGGATGCTAACGCAATGTGATTTTTGCCCAGTGCTCTGAATTTCAAAGTGAAGAAATTCAACCAAGCGCAGGTAAACGGCGGGAGTAACTATGACTCTCTTAAGGTAGCCAAATGCCTCGTAATCTAAATAGTCACGTCCATGAATGGATTAACGAGATTCCCACTATCTCTGTCTACTATCCAGCAAAACCATAGCCAAGGGAACGGGCTTGGCAACAGTGAAATACCCTATTGAGCTTGACTCTAGTCCGACTTTGTGAAACAACTTGAGAGGTGTCGGATAAGTGGGACCCGGTCCCCCGCAACAGTGAAATACCACTACATTTAATGTTATTTTACTTATTCTTTGAATCGAAGGCAGCGCATCGCCCCTCCTTTTGAAACGAAGGCCGTTCGGCGGGCTGATCCAGGCAGAAGACATTGTCAGGTGGGGAGTTTGGCTGCGGCGGAACATCTGTTAAAAGATAACGCAAGTGTCCTAAGATGAGCTCAACGAGAACAGAAATCCTGTGTGAAACAAAAGGGTAAAAGCTCGTTTGATTCTCATTTCCAGTACGAATACGAACTGTGAAATCGTTGCCTATCGATCCTTTAGACCTTCAGAATTTGAAGCTAGAGGTGTCAAAAGAGTTACCACAGGGATAACTGGCTTGTGTCAGCCAAGCATTCATAGCGATGTTGCTTTTTGTTTGATTGATGTCGGCTCTTCATATCATTGTGAAGCAGAATTCACCAAGTGTTGAAATATTCACCCACCAATAAGGAACGTGAGCTGGGTTCAGACCATCGTGAGACAGGTTAGTTTTACCTTACTGATGACGGTGTCGCAACAATAATCCAACCTAGTACGAGAGGAACTGTTGATTCGCACAATTGGTCATCGCGCTTGGTTGAAAAGCTAGTGGCGCGAAGCTACCGTGGACTGGATTATGACGGAACGCCTCTAAGTCAGAATCTGGGCTAGAAGCGACGCGTGTGCCCGTCGTTAGAATGTCGACCCGCAGTAAGGGTCCTACGACCCCCAAAGACACGTGTCGTGGGCCAATCACCCGCCGCGGACGAGTTGTGGTTGCTGCCTCGAATTACAATTTCTACCGATCGACGGGTAGAATCCTTTGCAGAAGACTTAAATACGCGACGGGGTATTGTAAGTGGCAGAGTGGCCTTGCTACCACGATCCACTGAGATTCAGCCTTTTGTCGCTTCGATTATTCCCACCCTCTCCCCTCAAATCACTTTTCCATCTTTTCTTTAGCCGGTTGGGCAGGCTAGCACGTATGCTTGGAAATCCCTAAGTTGAGCCCTGCACAATAAGCTGGATAGTTGCGTAGTGTGTTCGGGGAGGCCCGCAATGAGGAACCTCCGGCAGCACGCTTGCACCGGGCACCGGGGAGGTTAGGTATTGGACCCTCGAGTAAAGTGCCCGATAGAGTTGTTGGCACGTTGCACGGACTCGTAGAATGGGCATGGACGTGGACATGGGCTGGGCATGAGCAAGGTGATGGGAAAATCGGCTAAGGCATTGGCCACCAAAGAAGGCTTGAAAACGGCCAAGGAATGGATTGTTGGCAACTTTCACGAACTTGCTGAATGGGCATGTTCTGGGCATGTCAGCAAGCAAGGTGACGGGAAAATCGGCCAACACACGAAAACGGCCAAGGAATGGATTGTTGGCACCCTGCACCAACTCGTCGAATGGGTGTGGACATTTGCTGGGCTGGGCTGGGCATGTCAACAAGCAAGGTGTTGCTAACTTCGGCCAAGGCACAGGCCACCAAAGGGGCATTCGAAATGACAAAGGAATGGACTCGGATCTCGCTTGGCTCCACACATGGTGCTGCCAGCATGGGAGGTTAGCACGGGAGGCCAGTGAGGCAGGCTAGTAAGGGATGTTAGCCGAGTAAGCACCCTAACCATTGCGCCTCACAACACGCTCGACAGTTGCATGGGGTGGCAGCGGGGAGGTTAGGCCTAGTCCCTCGTCCAAAGAGCACGATAGAGTTGATGGCACCTTGCACCAACTCCCTTGCACCGACCCGTTGAATCAGCTAGCGAGGCTACGGGAAGATCGGCCAAGGCATTGGCCACATGATCGGGCTTAAAAAATGGCCAAGGAATGGACTCATAGCATGCTCAGCCCTACACAGGTTGCTGCTCGCAAGCATGCTCCGCAAACGTTGCTGTCCGCAAGGGAGGTTAACAAAAAGCTAGGAAGGCACCCGAGAAAGGGAGGGAGGGTAGCAGCGCGACGGGCCGCGTACAGCGTCCCGCTCGTTGATCCAGCAGCACGGGCAGAGTACAGCATGCGAGTGGGAGCAGATCGTGCGCGCACTTAGCCACTCGTTCGCCTAGCAGCGGCGCGATGGGGGGAGCGGCTGGGCAGAGCAGCGCGCACAGAGCGGGCTGGGGGCAGGAGCACGAATGCGCAGCATGCTGATCGTACGCCGAGCAACACTTGTAGTGAGCTTCTCATCGGGCCAGTAGCGGGCTGGGGCAATAGCGCGCACAGTGGGCAGCTCGGTTGACTAGCAGTGCAGTGGGGACAACAGCGCACGCGGAGAGGGTGGGGGGAAGATGCGCGCCAAGCAGGCCACATGTTTTTCCAGGAGCACGCACGGCAGCCTAGGGGGAACAGCCCATTGCTCGTCTGGCCAGCAGCGATCGTGGCGGCCTCGGGGAAGTAGCCTGCTGCTTATTGAGTCAGCAGCGAGCGCGGCGGGCTCGACGGAGCAGCGCGCATGCTTGTCAGGCCAGCAGCGCGAGCTGCGGGCTGGGGGAGCAGCGGGCGTGCACGCAACGTGCTGCTCGTCTGGCCAGCAGCGCAAGCGGTGGGCTTGGGGAACCAGCGCGATGCGGGGGGACAGAGCAGGCTCACCGCGTGCTGTGCGTAGGGCCGGCAGAGGGCGCGCAGTTATCCCAGGGCGCGCACGCACATCGTGCTGCACGTCATGCCTGCCGCACTCGCGCAGTTCTTTAGAGCATGCGCACCCACTGGGCTATGCGTCGGGTTTACCGCGGGTGCGTGCAGTCCTTCCAGTGCGCGCTACGCATCAGGCCAAGCGCGTGTGGGCGCAGCAGTCCTTCAAGCGTGCTTTGCCCGCTCAAATGTTTCGACGGCCATGCTCTCTGATTCAGAACATTACTCAGGCAATGGAACTGTCGTTCCACTCCACCTTTGCTCGAACATAGCCTTTTTCCTTCTATAGAACGACTGCCATGCCCATTTCGTCATAGGCCCCCCTGCCATTTGGTTGGGTTCATGCCGTGCGTGCAGTCATGGGCATCGTGAAGGAATACTACCTGGTTGATCCTGCCAGTAGTCATATGCTTGTCTCAAAGATTAAGCCATGCATGTGTAAGTATGAACTAATTCAGACTGTGAAACTGCGAATGACTCATTAAATCAGTTATAGTTTGTTTGATGGTACCTACTACTCGGATAACCGTAGTAATTTTAAAGCTAGCCCGTGCAACAAACCCCAACTTCTGGAAGGGAAGCATTTATTAGATAAAAGGTCGACGCGAGCTCTGCCCGTTGCTCTAATGATTCATGATAACTCGACGGATCGCATGGCCATCATGCCGGCGGCTCATCATTCAAATTTCTGCCCAATCAACTTTCGATGGTAGGATAGAGGCCTACTATTAGCCCATTGAACACTTGGCATACAGAAGTTGGCAACACCTTGTGCCAATTCCTAGGATGGGACTTTGGAGTGGCTAGGCACTCCCTGAAGCAAGGTGAAACCTGAGAGGATCAGCATAGGCACGGGCCTACAAGTAGGTCCCAGTGTGGACCAAGACTTAGGTTGGGCAAAGGATGCTGGGCTGCATGTTCATGGGCTCCATCAGATGGGCCATGGGCTTGGGCCAAGAGGCCCAAAACACAAGACTGAGTCTTGGCCAAGTTTGCATGGCACTGCGTGGCACCGAGTCTCCTACGACGTGCGGACGTGGGGACGTGTAGGTGTGGCTCTATCTGGTTGGCCGAGCATTGGGATAATGCTCATCAGATCGTACATGGCAAAGGATCATGGGTAGATAAGACTTATCGAGATCAAGTGATGGATGATCGTGGGAGATAAGACTTATCAGGATCGAGTCGTGGATGAGAACGTGGGAAGATTATCAGCCACGATAGAGATCGTGGGGATATAATGTTTATCTCCAAGCCCTAGATTGCTAGGGGTGTCAGCTATATATAGACCCTATGGGTTGTCATTTGTACTCAGTGAAAGAGAGAAATCACTCAAAGAGAAAGAGTGGAACACTGTTGAGAGTTCAAGTGATTGTTCCTTTGTATTACATGAGTTAAGTAATAAAAGGTTGGGAATGGTTCCTGCATAAGCTCTTGTGCCTCTTTTGAGTGTGTGAGTTGTGTGCCTACTTATAAAGTTCTATTGTGCAAATCGTTGTGTGTGTGGTTGGCTGAGACTAAGTGTGACTTATTGCCATCACAAGGAAAAATTTTGGGTGAGAAAATTAGCCCTGTGACAGCTATTATCAGAGCAAAAAGGTTCGACCAATGACAGGTGGTTCGGGTCTTGATGTTGTACATGAGCACATAGCCAAGCTCTTTGAGGTACTCGGTGAACTTTTGGAGGGTGCAAATTTTACTGTGTTCCCAATGTTGGCGCTCCATGAGCTGCACATAATCGATCTGCAGCGGCAACAAGAGGTGGTGGCCTCTTCAAACACAGCTTTTCGGCTTGAGGAGTTGGTAGCAGAGATAGGCATCCTCAAGAAGGCTGTAGCCTCTCAACCAAGTGGAGGTGTTGTGGAGGGCTCAACCAAGATGAAGGTGCCAGAGCCAAACATCTTTGGGGGAGCGAGGGATGCCAAACAGATCAAGAACTTTCTGTAGCATGGGATAACATCATAGGATTTTGATCCTATTGTGTTGGCCTCTGGGATCGGAGTAATGATTAACAGGGATAGTCGAGGGCATTCGTATTTCATAGTCAAAGTTAAAATTCTTGGATTTATGAAAGGCGAACAATTGCGAAAGCACTTGCCAAGGATGTTTTCATTAATCAAGAATGAAAGTTGGGGGCTCACAGACGATCAGATAACATCCTAGTCTCAACCATAAAAGATGCCGACTAGGGGTCAGCGAAAGTTGCTTTTAGGACTCTGCCGGCACCTTATGAGAAATCAAAGTCTTTGGGTTCTGGGGGGAGTATGGTCACAAGGTTGAAACTTAAAGGAATTGCCGGAAAGGCACCACCAGGAGTGGAGCCTGCGGCTTAATTTGACTCAACATGAGGAAACTTACGAGGTCAAGACATAGAAAGGATTGACAAACTGAGAGCTCTTTCTTGATTCTGTGGGCAGTGGTGCATGGCCGTTCTTAGTTGGTAGAGCGATTTGTGTAGTTAATTTCATTAATGAACGAGACCTCAGCTTGCTAACTAGCTATGCGAAGGTGATCCTCCGTGGCTAGCTTCTTAGAGGGACAATGGCCTTCTAGGCCAAGGAAGTTTGAGGCAATAATAGGTCTGTGATGCCCTTAGATGTTCTGGGCTGTACGCACGCGACACTGATGTATTCAACGAGTCTATAGCCTTGGCCGACAAGCTCGGGGAATCTTTGAAATTTCATCATGATGGGGATAGATCACTGCAATTGTTGGTCTTCAACGAAGAATTCCTAGTAAGCGCGAGTCATCAACTCGCTTTGAGTATGTCCCTGCCCTTTGTACACACCGCCCGTTGCTCCTACCGATTGAATAGACGGGCGAAGTGTTCGAATCGCAACGACGTGGGCAGTTCGCCATCGACGACGTCGCGAGAAGTCCACTGAACCTTATCATTTAGAGGAAGGAGAAGTCGTAACAAGGTTTCCATAGGTGAACTTACGGAAGGATCATTGTCGAAACCTCTGCCTAGTAAAATGACCCGCGAACAAGTTAACATCACACAACACGAGGCATACGTTGGTCCGTGGGCACCCGCACGCTGCAGCGTCTGTCGTGAGGCCGACCGCTCATCGGTCGCCCCTTCGGTGCAAACAACAAAACCCCGGTGCAGGTCGCGCTAAGGAAATAAAAAAGCGAAAGGCAATGCCTCATTTCCTCCGGAATAGAGCGCGGTCGGGGCATTAGGCCTTCATAGTGAGATTCTAAATGACTCTCGGCAACAGATATCTCGGATCTCGCATCGATGAAGAACGTAGCAAAATGCGATACTTGGTGTGAATTGCAAAATCCAGTAAACCATCGAGTCTTGGAATGCAAGTTGCGCTCGAAGCCTTCTGGCCAAGGGCACGTCTGCCTGGGTGTCACACAACATTGCCCACCCCAATCCCGAATTTATAGGGTTGCGTTCCATGGAGGAACATGACCTCTTGTGTGCCCGGCATAGCGATTGGCCCAAAAACCATGTTCTCGATGGCGTACACCTCGACAACGGTGGTTGAGAGACTCTGGCACAGTGTTGTCCGGTCGCGTCG
>CM075454.1:2151514-2196514 GCA_037832335.1 Carallia pectinifolia | reverse complement strand
AGAGCATACTACTTGCCTGCACGAATATAAAAGTCGAGATGGTTACAGCAATAGCAAGGTACAAAAGGTGGGACAACAATAACAACAAAACCAGACTCCTTGCCGATGCGAGTATAACAGGCAAGGTAGCAACAACAACTAAAGTAGACTCCTTGCCGGCAAGAGCATAAAAGGCAAACAGTACAACAACAAAAGCATACTCCTTTCCTGCACGAGCATAAAAGGTGAGACGACAACATCAGTAAAGCAAACTCCTACCCTGCAGGAGTATAGAAGGCGAGACGGTAACAACAACAAAAGAAAACTCCCTGTCTGCAAGAGTATGAAAGGCGACAAGTACAACAACAAAAGTATACTCTTTACCTGCCTAAGTATAAAAGGTGAGATGACGACAACAACAACAAAACCAGACTCCTTGCTCACATGTGAATAAAAGGTTAGACGATAATAATAGTGAATGTAGACTCCTTGCCTAGAGTAATATAAAGGGCAAAAAGTGCAAAAACAAAAGTATACGCCTTGCCCACAAAAGTGTAGAAGGCAAGACGACATCAACAACAAATGCAGACTCTTTGCCCGTAAGAGTATAAAGGCGACTAGTACAACAACAAAAGTACAGTCCTCGCCCACTAGACTATAAAGGGCCAGACGGTAACAACGAAGCGTACTCCTTGCATGCACGGCTATAAAAGGCGAGACGATAACAAGAACAAAGCATGATGCATGCCCACACTAGTATAAAAGGTAAGATGGTAACAACAAGGCGTACTTCTTACCCGCATGACTATAAAAGGTATGACAGTAACAACAAAGCATGATGCTTGCCCGAATGAGTATAAAAGGCGAGACGACAACAACAACCAAACCAGACTACTTGTCCGGAAGAGTATAAAAGGCGACATAGCAACAACAACAAAAGCATATTCCCTACTCGCACGAGTATTAAATATCCGACGACAACTGCAAACCATACTCCCTGCCCGCACGAGTATAAAACATGAGACGGTAGCAACAAAGCAGGCTGCTTGGCTGCACGAGTATAAAAGATGAGACGGTGACAACAACACAACGAGACTTCTAGCCCATACGAGTATAAAAGGCAAGACGGCAACAATGCTAAAGCAGACTCCTTCCATGCAAGAGTGTAAACGGCTATAAGAAAAACAACAAAAGTATACTCATCGCTTGCCCGAGCATGAAAATAAAGACGGAACAACAACAAAGCTAGATTCCTTGCACGCACGGGTATAAAAGGCGAGACAGCAACAACAGGAAAAGTAGACTCTTTGCTCGCAAGAATATAAAAGGGAAAACTTGAAAAAACAATAGTATACTCCTTGCCCGCACGAGTATAAAAGCCGATACGTTAATAATAGCAAAGTAAACTCGTGGCCTCCACGAGTATAATGGGTGAGATGGCAACAACAAAGCATGCTCTTTGCTTGCGCGAGCATAAAAGGCGAGACGACAACAACAAAGCACGCACCTTGCCAGCACCAGTATAAAAGGCGAGACGACGACAACAACAAAACATCATAGATTGCTAGGATGAGCAAAAAAGGTGTGACGATAATAGCAAAGCATGCTTCTTACCCGCACGAGTATAAAAGGTGAGATGACAACAACAACAAAAAGGTAGGATACTCCATGCTAGGATGAGCAAAAAAGGTGTGACGATAATAGCAAAGCATTTACGCATGAGCATAAAAGGTAGGACGACAACAACAAAGCATGCTGCTTGCTGCACGAGTATAAAAGGCGAGACGGCAACAGTAACAAAACCACACTACTCGTCCAAATGAATATAAAAGGCGAGATGACAACAGGAACAAAAGCATACTCCATGCTTGCACGAGTATTAACGGCACGACGGCAATTGCAACCGTACTCCCCGCCGGCACGAGTATAAAATACGAGACGACAACAACAAAGCATACTCCTTGCCCACACGAGTATGAAAGGTGAGACGACAACAACAACAAAACCAGACTACTCATTCAGACGAGCATAAAAGGCAAGACGGCAACAACAACAAAAGCGTACTCCCTGCCTGCACGAGTATTAAAGGCATGACGGCAACTACAAACCATACTCCTTGCCCGCATGAGTATAAAATATGAGACGGCAACAAGAAAGCATCCTGCTCTCCCGCACGAGTATAAAAGTCGACACGGTGACAACAGCAAAATGATACTTTTTGCCGACAAGAGTATAAAAGGCTAGACGACAACAACATTAAAAATGACTCCTTACGCACCAAAGTATAAAAGGCGACAAGTAGAACAGCAAAAGTGTACTTGTCGCCTGCCCGAGTACAAAAGGAAAGATGGCAACAACAACAAAGCTAGACTTTTTGCATGCATGGGGATAAAAGGCGAGATGGCAAATAGCAAAAGTAGACACTTTGCCCGCAAGAACATAAAAGGCAAAACTTGCAAAAACAACAATATACTCCATGCCCACACAAGTATAAAAGCCGAGGTGGTAATAATAGCAAAGCAGACTCCTTGCCTGTATGAGTATAAAAGGCGAGGCGACAACAACAACAAAAGCAGACTCTCTGCTCGCAGAAGTGTAAAAGGCAAGACAACAACGAAGTACAACGACAAAAGTATACTCCTTGCCTACACAACCATAAAAGGTGAAACGGGAACAACAAAGCATAATCATTGCTCGCACGAGCATAAAAAGCGTGGCGGCAACAACAAAGCATTCTCTTTGCCTACACGAGTATGAAAGGCGAGCTGGCGCAACAACAAAACTAGCTCCTTGCCCTCACGAGTACAAAAGGCGAGATGACAACGACAACAAAAGCATACTCCTTGCCCACAAGAGTATAGAAGGTGAGACGACAACAATAAACCATACTCCTTACCTTTATAAGTATAAAAGTCGAGTCGGTAACAATGGCAAAACTTGAATCCTTGCCTGCATGAGCATAAAAGGCGAGATGACAACAACAACAAATGTCGACTCGTTGCCCGCAAGAGTATAAATGGCAAAAAATAAAACAACAAAATTGTACTCCATGCCAGCACAAGTATAAATGGCAAGACGACAACAGCAGCAAGGCAAATCTTTTAACCTGGACAAGTATGAAATGCAAGACGACAGTAACAGCAAAAGTAGACTCTTTGTCTGCAAGAGTAAAAAAGGTGACAAGTACAATAGCAAAACTAACCCACTTGCCTGCACGAGCATAAAAGGTGTGATGGCAACAACAGTAGAAATAGACTCTTTACCTGCAAGAGTATAAAAGGTAAAAGGTACAACAACAAAAGTATACTCCTTCCCCGTATAAATAAAAAAGGCGAGACGAGAATAACAGGAAAGCAGACTCCTAGCTCGCACGAGTTAAAAGGCTAGACGCTAGCAACAGCAAAAGTGGACTCTTTGCCCACACAAGTATAAAAGGCAAGATGGCATCAACAAAGCTTGCTGATTGCCCGCTCGAGAATAAAAGGCGACACGACAACAATAGCAAAATCAGACTCCTAGGCCGTGTGAGTATAAAAGGCAACATAGTAGCAACAATAAGAGCATACTCCCTACTAGCACAAGTATAAAAGGAGAGACAACAACAACAATGTCGGCATCAGTATAAAAGACGAGACAACAACAACAAAGCATAATCCTAGCCCGTATGAGTATAAAAGACGAGACTACAAAAATAAGAAAACTAGACACCTTGCCTATGAAATCATAAAAGGTGAGACAGCAACCATAGTAAAAGTAGACTCTTTGCCCACAAGAGTACAAACAGCAGAAAGTGCAATAAAAAGTGTACACCTTGCCTGCACGAGGATAAAAGACCTAATGGTAACAACAACAAAGTAAACTCCTCGACCACACAAGTTAAAAGGTTAGGCGGCGACAACAACAAAAGCAGATTCTTTGCCTGCAAGAGTATAAAAGGCGTGACGGCAACAACAAGACACACTGCTTGCCCTCACGAGTGTAAAAGACGACAAGGCAATAACAACAAAACCAGACTCCTTGCAAGCACGAGTATGAAAGGTGACACGACAATAACATCAAAAGCATACTCCCTGCCTGCAATAGTATAAAAAGCGAGACGACAACAGTAAAGCATACTCCTTGCCCACATGACTATAAAAGACCAGATAGCTAGAACAAGAAAACCAGGCACCTTGCCCACATGAGCATAAAAGGTGAGACGGCAACAACAACAAAAGTTGACCCCTTCCCGGTAATAGTACAAATGGCAAAAAGTACAATAATCAAAGTATACACCTTGCCCACGCGAGACTAAAAGGCTAGACAGTAATGATAGCAAGGTAGACTCCTAGCCCGCGTGAGTGAAAAAGCTAGATGACAACAACAACAAAAGTAGATTCATTGCCTACAAGAGTATAAAAGGGAAAATAGCAACAACAAAGCATGTAGCTTGCCTGCACAAGTGTGAAAGGTGACACGACAACAACAACAAAACCAAACTCCTTGCCTGCACGAGTATGAAAGGCGAGACCACAACAACAGCAAAACCAAACTCCTTGCCCGCACAAGTAAAACAGGCGAGATAGCAACAACAACAAATGCATATTGCATTTCCAAAAGAGTTTAAAGGCGAAAAGTGCAACAACAGAAGCATACTCCTTACCTACACGAGTATGAAAGGTGAGACGACAACAACAAAGCATACTCCTAGCTCGCAGGAGCATAAAAAATGAGACAGTAACGACAGAGTATGCTCCTTGCCCACACAAGCATAAAAGGCGAGCCAGCAATAGTGAGAAACCAGACTCCTTGCCCACACAACTATAAAAGGTGAGAGGACAACAACAACAAAACCAAACTTCTTACCCCCGCGAGTGTCAAACGTGAGACGGCAACAACAACAAAAGTAGGCGCCTTGCTCGAAAAAGTCTAAAAGGTGAAAAGTACAACAAAAATATACTCCTTGCCCACACGAGTATAAAGGGCAAGATGGTAACAATAGCAAAGCAGACTCCTACCTCGCACGAGTTGAAAGGCTAGACTGCAGCAGCAATAAAAGCTGACTCTTTTCCTGTAAGAGTATAAAAGACGACAAATGCAACAATAAAAGTATACTCCTTGCCCGACCAAGGATAAAAGGTTAGACGGCAACACCAACAAAAGCAAACTCCTTTTTTGCAAGAGTATAAAAGGCGATACGGCGACAACAAAGCACACTCCTTGCTCGTACAAGTATAAAAGGCGAGACAACAACAACAAAGCATGATGCTTGCCCGCAAGAGTACAAAAGGCAACACATCAACAACAACAAAACCAGACTCCTACTCGTATGGGTATTAAAGGTGAGACGGCGACAACAACAAAGCCTACTCCCTATCTACACGAGTATAAATGGCGAGACGTCAACAGCAAAGCATACTCCTTGCCCGCATGACTATAAACGACAATGGTAATAGCAACAAAACCAGACTCCTTGCCCGCATAAACGTAAAAGGTAAGACAGCAACAACATCAAAAGTGGACTCCTTGTACACAAGAGTGTAAAAGTCAAAAGTACAACAACAAAACTATACCCCTAGTCCGCACAAGTATAAAAGGGAACACGGCAACAACAACAAAACCTGTGTCCTTGCCTGCATGAGTATAAAGGCAAGACAACAACATCTACAAGTACAGATTCCTTGTCCGTAAGAGTACAAAAGGCGAAAAGTATGGCAATAAAAATATACTCCTTCCCCACATGAGTAGAAGAGGCAAGACGACAACAACAACAAAACCAAAATCCCTATCCACATGAGGATAAAAGGCGAGACAACAACAACAGCAAAAAACAAACTCTTTGCCAGCAAACGCAAAAAAGGTGAAAAGTCCAACAACAAAAGCATACTCCTTGCCCGCACGAATATAAAAGGCAAGACAATAACAACAGCAAAGCAAACTCTTAGCTTGCACGGCATAAAAGGCTAGACGCCAACAACAACAAAGGCAAACTCCTTGCCCACACAAGTATAAAAGGTGAGATGGCATCAACAAAACATGCTACTTGCCCGAACGAGAATTAAAGGTGACATGGCAACAAGAACAAAAGCAGACTCCTCGACCGTACGAGTATAAAAGGTGAGACGATAGCAACAATAAAAGTACACCCCCTACTAGCACTAGTATAAAAGAGAGACAGCAACAGCAAATCATAATACTTCCTTGCACAAGTACGAGAGACAAGAAGACAACAACAACAAAACCAAACTCCCTATCCACATGAGGATAAAAGGCGAGACGACAACAACAGCAAAAGTAGACTCTTTTCGCGGAAGAGTAAAAAAAGCGACAAGAACAACAGCAAAACCAGCACACTTGCTTGCACGAGCATTAAAGGCGAGATGGCAACAACAGAAAAAGTAGACTGTTTGCCCTCAAGAGTATAAAAGCTGAAAAGTACAACAACAAAAGCATAATCCTTGCCAACACGAATATAAAAGGCAAGACGATAATAACAGCAAAGCAGACTCCTAGCTTGCACGAGTTAAAAGGGTAGACGATAGCAACAAGAAAGGCAAACTCCCTGCCCACACAAGTATAAAAGGCGAGATGGGGTCAAAAAAGCATGCTGCTTGCCCGAACAAGAATAAAAGGTGACACGACAACAATAACAAAACTAGACTCCTCGACCGTACGAGTATAAAAGGCTAGACGATAGCAACAATAAAAGTACACTCCCTACTAGTACGAGTATAAAAGAGAGACAGCAACAGCAAATCATTATACTTCCCCGCATGAGTATAAGAGGCAACACAACAACAACAGCAAAACCAAACTCCATATCCACACGAGGATAAAACGCGAAACGACAACAACATCAAAAGTAGACTTTTTTCCCGCAACAGAAAAAAAAGTGACAAGAACAACAGAAAAAACCAGCCCACTTGCCCGCACGAGCATTAAAGTCGAGACGGCAACAACAACAAAAGTAGACTCTTTGTCCTCAAGAGTATAAAAGGCAAAAAGTACAACAACAAAAGCATCCTCCTTGCTAACAAGAATATAAAAGGCGAGACGATAAAATTTGCAAAGCAGACTCCTAGCCTGCACAAGTTAAAAGGCTAGACGCCATCAACAACAAAGGCAGACTCCTTGCCCACACGAGTATAATAGGTGTGATGGCATCAACAAAGCATGCGGCTTTCCCGCACGAGAATAAAATGTGACACAGCAACAAGAACAAAACCAGACTCCTCGACTTTATGAGTATCAAAAGCGAGACGAGAACAGCAATAAATGCACACTCCCTGCCAGCACGAGTATAAAAGAGAGACAGCAGCAGCAAAGTATAATCTTTGCCCGCATGAGTATAAAAGATGAGACAGCAACAACAAGAAAACCAGACACCTTGCCCGCATGAGGATAAAAGGTAATATGGCAAGAACAACAAAAGTAGACTCTTTACACGTAAGAGTACAAACAGCAAAAAACACAATAACAAAAGTATACGGATTGCTTGCGCGAGAATAAAAGACCAAACAGTGACAACGGCAAAGCAGGCTTCTAGCATGCGCGAGTTAAAAGGCTAAACAACAACAACAAGAAAGACAGATTCCTTGCTTGCAAGAGTATAACAGGTAAGGCGACAAAAACAAAGCATACTGCTTGCCCACACGAATGTAAAAGGCGGCAAGGCAACAACAACAAAACCAGACTCCTTGCCCATACAAGTGTTAAAGGCAAGATGACAATAACAACAAAAGCATACTCCTTACCTGCGCAAGTATAAAAGGAGAGACGACAACAGCAAAGCATACTCCTTACCTGCACGAGTATAAAAGGCGAGACAACAACAACAGCAAAACCATACTCCTTGCCCACACAAGTTTAAAAAGCAAGACACCAACAATAAAAAAAGCAGACTACTTGTTTGCAAGAGTTTAAAGGCGAAAAGTACAACATCAAAAGTATACTCCTTGCCTGCACGAGTATAAAAGGAGAAACGACAACAACAACGCATACTCCTTTCTCGTACGAGCATAAAAAGCAGGATAGTAACAATAGAGCATGCTCCTTGCCAGCAGGGGCATAAAATGCGAGCTAGCAGCAACAACAAAACCATACTCCCTGCCCACACGAGTTTAAAAGGTGAGACAACAACAACAAGAAAACTAAACTCCCTGCCCGCACAAGTATAAAAGGCGAGACGACAACAACAACAAAAGCAGAGTCCTTGGCCGCAAGAGTATAAAAGGTAAAAAGTGCTGCAACAAAAGTATACTCCATGCCCGAACAGTATAAAAGGCGAGGGTGTAACAACAACAAAGCAAACTCTGAGCCCGCACAAGTTAAAAGGCTAGACAACAACAATAACAAAAATAGACTCCATTCCTGCAAGAGCATAAAACACGACAAGTACAATAACAAAATATTCCTTGCCTAACCGAGTATAAAAGGTTAGACAACTACAACAACAAAAGTAGACTCCTTTTCCAGAAGAGTATAAAAGGCGATACGGCAACAACGAAGCATATTCCTTGTTTGCACGAGTAGAAAAGGCGAGACGGCAACAACAAAGCATGTTGGCTGCCCGCACGAGTATAAAAGGCAACACGACAACAACAACAACACCAGACTCCTGACCGTACAGGTGTAAAAAACGAAACGACAACAACAACAACAAAAGCATACCCCTTGCCCGTGCGAATATAAAAGGTGTGACATCAACAGCAAAGCATACACTTTGCCTGCATGAGTATAAAAGTTGAGACAGAAACAAGAATAAAACCAGGCTGTTTGCCTGCGCAAGTGTAGAAGGCAGGACAGCAACAACAACAAAAGTAGAATCTTTGTCTGCAAGAGTGTAAAAGGCAAAAAGTGTGCCAACAAAATTACACCGCATGCCCGCACAAGTATAAAAGGCGAGACGACAACAACAACAAAACCAAACTCCTTACTTGTACAAGTATAAAAGGCAACCTAGCAACATCTACAAATTCTGACTCCTCGCTTGCAAGAGTATAAAAAGCAAAAAGTACAGTGACAAAAGTATACTCCTTGCCCACATGAGTATAAAAGGCATAACAACAACAACAACAAAACCAAACTCCCTGCCCGCACGAGTACAAAAGGTGAGACAACAACGACAATAAAAGCAGACTCCTTGGTGGCAAGATTATAAAATGCGAAAGGTAAGACAATAAAAAGTATACTCCTTGCCCGAGCGAGTGTAAAAGGCGAGACGACAACAACCGCAAAGCAGACATCTAACCCACACGAGTATAAAAGGTGAGACAGCAACAACAACAAAAGCAGACTCCTTTCCCGTAAGAGTATAAAAGGCGAGACGACAACAACAAAGCATACTCCCCGCTCACACAAGTATAAAAGGCGACATGGCAACTACAAAGTGTGCTGCTTGCCCATGTGATAATAAAAGGCAAGATGGTAACAATAACAAGACTAGACTCCTTGCCCGTACAGGTGTGAAATAAGAGACAACAACAACAGCAAAAGTAGACTCCTTGCCCACAGTAATATAAAAGCTGAAAAGCACAAAAATGAAAGCATACTCTTTACCTGCACAAGTATAAATGGCGAGACGGTAATAATAACAAAGCAGACGCCTAACCCTCACGAGTGTAAAAGACAAGACGACAATAATAGCAAAAGCAGACTCCTTATCCACAAGAGTATAAAAGGTGAGGCGATGGCAACAAAGCACACTCCTTGCTCGCATGAGTATAAAGGAAGAGACGGTAACAATAAAGCATGCTGCTTGCCCGCACGAGTATAAAAGGCAAGATGACAACAATAACAAAACTAGACTCGTTGCCCGTACAAATATAAAAGATGAGACGACAACAACAGTAAAAGTATACTCTTTACTTGCAAGGATATAAAAGGCAAAAAGTGCAAAAGTAAAAGTATAATCCTCACCCGGACGAGTATAAAAGCAAGATGGTGACAACAGCAAAGGAGGCTACTAGCCTGCAAGAGTATAAAAGTTATACTGTAACAACAACAAAAGTAGACTCCTTGCCTGTAAGAATATAAAAAGTAAAAAGTACAAAATTAAATGTATACTCCTTGCCTGTATGAGTATAGAATGGGAGATGCTAACAATAGCTACCCAGACGCCTATCCCTCACGAGTATAAAAGCCAAAACGACAACAACAACAAAGGTAGACTCCTGGCTCGCAAGAGTATAAAAGGCGAGACGACGACAACAAACCATACTCCTTACTCACTTGAGTATAAACGGCAAAACGACAATAACAAAGCAAACTCCTTGGTCGTACGAGTGTAAAATGCAAGACAGCAACAATAAAGCATGCTCTTAGCCAGCACAAATATAAAAGGCGAGTCAGCAACAACAACAAAACCAGTCCCCTTGCCCGTATAAGTATAAAAGGTGAGACGACAACAACAATTGCATACTCCTTGCTCGTAAAAGTATAAAAGGTAAGAGGACAATAAAAAAGCATGCTCCTTACCCGTACGACTATAAAAGGCGAGATGACAACTGCAACAAAAGTAGACTCCTTAGCAGTGCGAGTGTAAACGGTGAGACGACAACATCAACAAATTCATACTCCTTGCATGCACAAGTATAAAAGGCGAGACGGCAACAGCAGAGCATACTCCTTGCTCGCAAGAGCATAAAAGGTGAGGCGGCAACAAAAAAGCATGCTCCTTACATGCACGAGTATAAAAGGTGAGACGGCATTAGGAAAGCTTAGTCTTTGCCCACATGAGTATAAAAGGCAAGTCGGTAACAACAACAAAACTAGTATCCTTGCCAGCACGAGTATAAAAAGCGATACAGCAACAACAACTAAAGTAGACTCGTTGGCTGCAATAGTATAAAAGGTAAAAGTCCAACAACAAAAGCATACTTAATGCCCATATAAGTATAAAAGGTGAGACGGGAACAATAGCATAAACTGCACGAGTGTAAAAGGCGAGATAGCAACAACAGCAAAATCAGACTCTTTGCCTGCAAGAGTTAAAAAGGCGACAAGTACAACAACAAAACCAGACTCTTTGTCTGCAAGAGCATAAAATTTGAGACGACAGCAGTAGCAAAAGTAGACTTCTTGCCTGCAAGAGCATAAAAGACGAAAAGTAAAACAACTAAAGTATACTGCTTGCCTGCATAATTAGAAAAGGAGAGACAGTAACCACAGCAAAACAGACTCTTAGCCTGCACAAGTGAAAAGGCTAAACGGCACCAACAACAAAAGCAGAGTCTTTGCCCACATGAGTATAAAAGATGAGATAGCAATAACAAAGCATACTCTTTGCCCACACCAGTATAAATGGCATGACGGCAACAACAAAGCATGCTGCTTGCCCACACAAGAATAAAAAGCAGCACATTAACAACAACAAAACCAAGCTTCCTACCCGTACGATTATAAAAGGCGAGACTACAACAATAGCAAAAGCATACTTGCTGCCAACATGAGTATAAAAGGCGACACGACAGCAGTAAAGTATACTCTTTACCCGCAGGAGTATAAAAGGTGAGACTGTAACAACAATAAAAGCATACTTGTTGCCAACATGAGTATAAAAGGCAACATGGCAACAGTAAAGCATACTCCTTACCCACATGAGTATAAAAGGCGAGACAGCAACAACAATGAAAGCAGACTCCCTGCCTGCAAGAGTATAAAAAGCAAGAAGTATAACTACAAAATACACTCTTTTCCTGCGCAAGTATAAAAGACAAGATGATAACAACAACAAATCTAAACTTCTTGCCTACACGGGTATAAAAGGCGAGATAATAACAACAAAAGAAGACTTTTTACCCGCAAGAGTATAAAAGGCGAAAAGTACAACAATAAAAGTATGCACTTTGCCCATACGAGTATAAAAGGTAAGACGGCAACAACAGCAAAGCAAACACCAAGCTTGCAAGAGTATAAAGGCAAGATGGCAACAACAACAAAAGCAGACTCCTTGCTTGCAAAAGTATAAAAAATGATAAGTACAACAACAAAAGTATACTCCTCACCTGACTGAGTATAAAAGGCGAGAGGACAACTACAACGGAAGCAGATTCCTTACCCATGCAAGTATAAAAGGCGAGATGGCAACAGTGAAGCATACTCCTTGCCCGCACGAGTATAAAAGAAAAGATGGTACAGGAATAAAAGGCGAAATGGTACCAACAACAAAAGCATACTCCTTACCGGCACGAGTGTAAAAAGCGAGTCGGTAACAACAACAAAACTAGTATCCATGCCTGCACGAGTATAAAAGGCGAGACAGCAACAACAACAAAAGCAGACTCCTTGCCCACAAGAGTATAAAAGGTAATAAGTCCAACAACAAAAGCATACTCAATGCCTGCATGAGTACAAAAGGTGAGACGACAACAAAAGCAAAGCAGACTCTTAACCTGCACAAGAATAAAAGGCGAGATGGCAACAAAAGTAAAAACATACTCTTCGTCCGCAAGAGTAAAGAAGGAGACAAGTACAAAAATAAAATCAGATTCCTTACCCGCACGAACATGAAAGTCGAGACAGCAACACCAGCAAAAGTAGACTCTTTGCCCGCAAGAGTATAAAAGGAAAAAAATACAACAACAAAGCTATACTGCTTGCTTGATGTATAAAAGGAGAGATAGTGACTACAGTAAAATAGACTCCTAGCCCGCACGAGTTAAAACCTAGACAGCAACAACAACAAACGTAGACTCCTTATCGACAATAGTATGAAAGGTGAGACAACAGCAACAAAGCATGTTGCCTGCTCGCACGAGAATAAATAGCAACATGGCAACAACAACAAAACCAGACTCCTCGACCGTACGAGTATAAAAGGCGAGATAGCAATAATAAGAAAAGCATACTCGCTGCCAGCTTGAGTAGAAAAGGCGACATGGCAATAGCAAAGCATATACCTTGCCTACATGAGTATAAAAGGCGAGATGGTAACAACAACAAAACAAGACCCCTTGCCCACATGAGCATAAAAGGCGAGACTATAAGAAAAACAAAAGTAGACTCTTTGCCCGCAAGAGTATAAAAAACAAATTGTACAATAGCAAAAGTACACTCCTTACCTGCACAAGTATAAATGGCTAGACGATAGCAGCAACAAAACCAAACTCCCTGCCTGCACAAATATAAAAGGCGAGACGGCAACAACAAAAAAATCAGACTCTTTGCCAGTAAGAGTATAAAAGGTGAAATGTACAACAACAAAAGTTTGCTCTTTGCCTGCATGAGTATAAAAAGCGAGACAACAACAACATCGAAGCAAACACCTGGCTCGCACGAGCATAAAAGGCAAGACAGCAACAACAACAAAAGCAGACTCCTTGTCCGCAAGAGTATAAAAGACGACAAGTACAACAAAAAAAGTGTACTCCTTGCTAGACCGAGTATAAAAGGCGAGATGGCAACAACAACAAAAGTAGACTTCTTGCTTGCAAGAGGATAAAAGGCAAAAATTTGAACAATAAAAGTATGCTCCTTGCTCGCTCAAATATAAACTTACTCCCCAAATTTGGAAGGAGATCAACAGCAAGTCAGTGCATCGTGGGCTAGTTCCAAAGTATGACGTTCCCTTCACAGTGGAGAAGAAAGTTGGCAATGTTGCATACAAGTTGCAATTTACAATAAGATTTTAGGTATATCCAACCTTCCATGTGAGCTTCTTGAAACCCTTCTATGAGGATGCGGGCAAGGAGCCTTCAAGGAAACAAGCCCGGCGTGCACCGCCTACAACCATAACTGAGTTCCAGCGTGAAGTGGAGAGAATCCTGGACCACCGAACGCATGGGCAAAGTAAGAAGACCAGGCGGTTTGAGTACTTGGTGAAGTGGAAGAATGCCCGAAACAGCGAGGTAAGCTACGAAAAAGATGTGACTCTATGGCAGTTTGAGAAGCAGGTGGAAGACTACCTTTCAACCCTACCAATGAGGATGTTGGCTTCAACAAGTGGGGGTGGTTTGTTAGTCCCTTGAACACTTAGCATGCTGGAGTTAGTGGCACCTTGCACCAATTCTTAGCATTGGATTTTGGAGTGGCTGGGCACTCCTTGAGGCAAGATGAAAGTTGAGAGGGTTAGAGTAGGCAAGAGCCTACACGTGGGTCCCAGTGTGGACCAAGGTTGGGGTTGGACAAAATATGCTAGGCTACATGTTCGTGGCCTCCATCAGATGGGCTATGGGCTTGGGCTAAGAAGCCCAAAACATGATGCTGGGTCTTGGCCAAGTCTGCATGGCATTGCATGGTACCGACTCTCCTACGACGTGTAGAACATGGATACATGTGAGTGTGGCTTAATCTAGTAGGCCGCGCACTAGGACAATGTTGATCTGATTGCGCATCTCTACGGATCGTGGGTAGAAAAGGCTTATCAAGATCAAGTGATCGATGATCATGGGAGATAAGGCTCATCAAGATCAAGTCATGGATAAGATCATGGGAAGATGAGGATGATCAGCCATGATAGAGATTGTGGGGGCATAATGTTTATCTCCAAGCGCTTGATAGCTAGGGGTGTCAGCTATATATAGACCCTATGGGTTTGTCATTTGTACTTAGTAAGAGAGAAATCATTGAGCGAGAAAGAGTCAAACACTGTCGAGAGTTCAGTGGCTGTTCCTTTGTATTACTTTACGTTAAAGGAATAAAAGTTGGGAAAGGTTCCCGTATATGCTCTTGTGTCTCTTTTGAGTGTGTGAGTTGTGTGCCTACTTACAAAGTTCCATTATGAAATCCTTGTGTGTTCAGTTGGCTGAGACTAACTGTGACTTAGTACCATCATAAGGCAAAATATTGAGTGAGAAAATTAGCCTTGTGACACCTACCATAGTGGCGACAAGTAACGGGAATTAGGGTTCAATTTCAGAGAGGGAGCCTGAGAAGCGGCTACCACATCCAAGGAAGGCAGTAGGCATGCAAATTATCCAATCCTGACACGGGGAGGTAGTGACAATAAATAACAATACCGAGCTCTTACGAGTCTAGTAATTGGAAGGAGTACAATCTAAATCCCTTAACAAGGATCCATTGGAGGGCAAGTCTAGTGCCAGCAGCCGCGGTAATTCCAACTCCAATAGCATATATTTAAGTTGTTGCAGTTAAAAAGCTCGTAGTTGGACCTTGGGATGGGTTGATCGGTCTGTCTTTTGGTGTGCACCTTTCAACTCGTCCCTTCTATCGGCGATGCGCTTCTGGCCTTAATTGGCTTAGTTGTGCCTCTAGTGCTGTTACTTTGACGAAATTAGAGTGCTCAAAGCAAGCTTATGCTCTGGATACATTAGCGTGGGATAACATCATAGGATTTTGATCCTATTGTTTTCGCCTTTAGAATTAAAGTAATGATTCATAGGGACAGTTAGGGGCATTTGTATTTCATAGTCAGAGGTGAAATTCTTGGATTTATGAAAGACGAACAACTGCGAAAGCATTTGCCAAGGATGTTTTCATTAATTAATAATAAAAATTGGGGGGTCAAAGATGATCAAATACTATTATAGTCCCAACAATAAACAATGCCAACTAGGGATTGGTAGAAGTTGCTTTCAGGACTCCACCGGTGCCTTATGAGAAATCAAAGTCTTTGGGTTCCGAGGGGAGTATGGTCACAAGGCTATAACTTAGAGGAATTGACGGAAGGGCACCACCAGGAGTGGAGCCTGTAGCTTAATTTGACTCGACGCGGGAAACTTACCAGGTCCAGACATAGTAAGGATTGACAGATTGAGAGCTCTTTCTTGATTCTATGGGTGGTGGGGCATAACCATTCTTAGATGGTGGAGCAATTTGTCTGGTTAATTCCGTTAACGAAAAAGACCTCAGCCTGCTAACTATCTATGCAGAGGTGATCGTCTGTGGCCAACTTCTTAGAGGGACTATGGCTTTCTAGGCCAAGGAAGTTTGAGGCAATAACAAGTCTATGACACCCTTAGATTTTCTAAGCTGCCTGAGTGCTACACTGATGTATTCAATTGGTCCATAGCCTCGGCCGACACGCCTGCGTAATCTTTCAAATTTCGTCATGATGGGGATAGATCATTACAATTATTGCTCTTCATTGAGGAATTCCTGGTAAGTGTGAGATATAAGCTCGTGTTGACTACAACCCTGCCCTTTGTACACACTACCCGTCCCCCATCCTTACCCACGTGAAATCATACTCAAACAATAACTCCTACCACTGAGGTTATTGTGCAGAAAGCTTTTTCTGAGTGTGAAAGAATGTGTTTGCCACATTGTCAGTCTGAACCACGAACCTGGTACCCAACAAGTACACCCTCCAAGTGCAAAGACAATGCACCACTACAAGCATTTCCTTCTTATGAGCCAAGTACTACTACTCTGCTTTATTGAGTTTCTAGCTCTCATAGGCAATAGAGTGGTCTTCTTGCACCAACACCCCTCCAATGGCTTTTTTTGGGACGTCAATCAGTACAAAAAAAGGCAACTCGAAGTGTGGCAGCCTCAGGACCAACTCCGTGGACACTGCTGCCTTCAACTTGTCAAAGGCTTCCCAACAATCTGTGGTCTACCTCTATGGTCTACGCTTTCTAGCAAGTCTATTGATGGGGCCACCTTTTTGGAGTAACCTTGCATGAACTTCCTATAGTAGTTAGACAAGCCAAGAAAAGACCTCAATTCCGACACTTTTGTGGGGGGTTACCGCTCCATTATTGCCTGGACTTTTCTCTTATCCATTTTTATGTGCCCCTGACTTGCCCTATACCCCAAGAATGTAATCTGTCACTGAGGAAACTCACACTTTTTTTTTTCTTTACATATAATTGGTGCTCTCTCAACCTAGACAACACCAACCTCAGGTGGGATAAGTGATCCTCTAGGAACTCACTATATACAATAATATCTTCAAGACAAATGACCACAAAATGATCGATAAAGTCATGAAATACATGATTCATGAAATTACAAAAAGTAGTAGGGGCATTAGCCAACCAAATGACATCACTAGGAATTTGTAAGAGCGATAGCAAGTGATGAATGTGATTTTCCCTTCATCTCCTTCAGTAATTCTGACCTGCTAATATCCAGACCGCATATCCAGCTTAGTGAAATATGAAGCTTTGGCTTGTCTATCGAACAAGTCAGTAATCAATGGAATAGAATACTTGTTCTTCACTGTTACTTTGTTTAATGCCCTGTAATCTAAACACATCTGTAGGGAGCCATCATGTTTCTTCTAAAACAATACTAGGGCACCATATGGCTCTTTGGAGGGCTGAATTAGGCGTACATCCAGCAACTTTGTGAACCGCTTCCTTAGTTTTGCTAACTTTAGCAGACTCATGCGGTATGGAGCTTGTGCTGGTGGTTTAGAACCAGGCACCGAATTGATCTTTTGGTCAGTGGCACACCTTAGGAGAAGACACTTGGGGAGTTCGAGAGGCATCACATCATTGAACTCACCTAATAGATCTACAACACTATTAGGCACCTCGGCAACAATGCCTTCTTTGATCTCCATCAAAGCTACAAGGTAGGTGACTGCTCCCTTCTTCAGACCACACTCTACCTTCATAGCTAATAGCATACTACCCGACTTCCCACCAATACTGGAAGAGGGAGTGAATATTTCAAAAACATAACATGGATGATCCTCATGCATGCTCATAAGACCACCCGAGTGAGCCAACAGAGCAACTTTTGCACTCACAGCCACCCGAGTTGATTGCCTTCATTCGACTTCTAGTTTTGGTGACTTTTAGACCCAATTACTCCACCATCCTCTTAGCAACGAGGTTGTGGGCAGCACTCATGTCATCCATCGCCATCAACTCCTTATTACTGAGCCCAATCTTCACATACATCAGGCCGAATTATGGGGCATGTCCAGCTTGCACAACACTCACCAACTAAAGAGGATTAACCCGAGAGGTGCCAACATCATTTGAGATGCTGCTTCTGCCACTCTCCCTCTTTGGACACTCTTTCGCGTTGCGTGGTTTATTATAAATGAAACAACCAAAGTTAGACTTGCCTTTATCTCGTTCTTGGTAGACGACTGTGCCTTTATCCTTGCCACCTCCATTGTACTTACCCTTCTTGCCCTCCTTCTTCTTTTTGGCCTCATCCTTGGGCTGCTTCCCAACATCTAAATTAGAGGATTTGTTGATCCAAAAATCAACAAAACCATTAGCCGCAACCATTGCAAAATGTAGGTCCTTCACATCTTGCCTTCTAAGCTCGAGTTGAGACTAGGGTTGTAGACTGGAAAGTAAGTTGAAAAGCTTTTCCTCATCCGACATATTCTGGATGTCAAGCATCAAGGAACTGAATTCTTTCACATAGACATGTACTGTGCCATTTTGCTTCAACTTCTTCAGGGACTCCCTCGCAACCCATGACGTATTACAAGGCAAAAACTGGTCCTTCAACTCCTTTTTTAGGCTCTCCCACATCTCGATCTTAGACTTGCCTGCACTTCCATTGTCATCCAACTGAGTCTGCCACCACTGCTTGGTGTACTTGGCTAGATACACGCTGGTCAGATTGACCTGCTTGTCATCTAGCACTCGAACAGCCTTGAAATACTGTTCCATGTCTCATAGGAAATTCTTAATCTCCGTGGCATCCCTTGCTTCCTTGAAGGCTTTAAGCTTCAGCACCTTCATCTTGGTTGAGCCAACCATAACATCTCTGCCTGGTTGAGAGGTGACAGCCTTCTTGAGGATGGCTATTTCTACTACCATCTCATCAAACCAAAAAGCTGTGTTTGAAGAGGCCACCACCTCATGTTGTCGTTGCAGATCGATTATATACTTCTCATGGAGTGCCAAAGTTTAGAACATTGTGAAATTTGGATCCTCTGAAAGATTGCCAAGTATCTCAAAAAGCTTGGCTGTGCAGACACGAACTGCATCAAGACCCAAACCATCTGCCATTAGTCAAATCTTTATCCTCTGATAGCTATCACAGTGCTAAATTTCTCACTTAAATTTTTGCCTTGTGATGGCACTAAGTCGCACTTAGTCTCAGCCAATCACACACACAAGGATTGTACAATGGAACTTTATAACAAGCACACAACTCGCACACTCAAAAGAAACACAAGAGCATACAAGAACCTTTCCCAACCTTTATTACTTTAACTCAAAGTAATACAAAGGAACAAGTCACTGAACTCTCGATAGTGTTTCACCCTTTCTCTGTAAGTGATTTCTCTCTCATTGAGTACAATTGACAACCCATAAGGTTTGATATCCCAAACTGTATATGGCTTGGAGATAAACGTTATCTCCCCATGATCTCTATCATGGCTGATAATCTTCCCACGATCTTATCCACGACTCGATCTTGATTAGCCTTATTTCCCACGATCATCCATCACTTGATCTAAATAAAACCTTATCTACCCACGATCCCTAGCCATGCATGATCTAATGAGCATTATCGCGATGCTCTGCCAACAAGATAGAGCCATACTCGCACGTCCCCACGTTCCACATGTCACAAGAGACTCGGTGCCATGTAGTGCCATGCAATGCCATGCAGACTTGGCCAAGACTCATTCTTGTATTTTTGGGCCTCTTGGCCCATGCCCATGACCCATTGGATGGAGCCCACGAATCTGTAGCCCAATCCATGCCTTGGTCCGCCTTGGGACCCACACGTAGGCCTATGCCTACGCTGAACCCTCTCAGCTTTCACCATGCCTCAAGAAGTGGCCAGCCACCCCAAAGTCCAATGCTGGGAATTGGCAGAAGGTGCCACCAACTCTAGCATGCTAATTGTTCAAGGGACTAGCACCTACCGTTGTGGTAACAGGTAACAGAGAATTAGTGTTCAATTCTAGAGAGGAAGCCTAAAAAATGACTACGACATCCAAGGAAGGCAATAGGTGCACAAATTATCCCATCCTAACACAACGAGGTGGTGACAATAAGTAACAATACCGAGTTCTTGCGAGTCTGGTAATTGGAATGAATACAATCTAAATCCTTTGACGAAGATCGGTTGGAGGTTAGGCCTGGTGCCAGTCGCCATAGAAATTCCAGTTCCAATAGTGTCTATTTAAGTTGTTGCAATTAAAGAGCTCGTAGTTCGACCTTGGGATGAGTTGATCAGTCTACCTTTGGTGTGCACCTTTCGCCTCATCCCTTCTACCGGCGGTGCGCTCTTGGCCTTAATTGGCCGGGTCATGCCTCCAGTGCTGTTACTTTGAAGAAAATAGAGTACTCAAAGCAAGCCTATGCTTTGGATACATTAATATGGGATAACATCATAGGATTTTGATCCTATTGTGTTGGCCTTTGGGATCAGAGTAATGATTAACAGGGATAGTTGTGGGCATTCATATTTCAAAGTCAGAGGTGAAATTCATGGATTTATAAAAGACAATCAACTGCAAAAGCGTTTGCCAAGGATGTTTTTATTAGTCAACAACAAAGTTTGGCAGCTCAAAAAGATCAATACCGTCTTAGTCTCAACCATAAGCGATACTGACCAAGGATTGGTAGAAGTTGCTTTTAGGACTCTGCCGGTACCTTATTAGAAATCAAATTCTTTGGGTTTTGGGGGGAGTATTGTTGCAAGGCTAAAACTTAAAGGAATTGACGGAAGGGCACTACTACGAGTGGAGTCTACGGCTTAATTTGACTCAACAGGGGGAAACTTATCTGGTCCAGACATAGTAAGGATTGACAGACTAAGTGCTTTTTTTTTTTTTATTCTATGGGTGGTGGTGAATGGCCGTTCTTAGTTGGTGGAGCAATTTGTCTGGTTAATTTAATTAATGAATGAGACCTCAACTTGCTAATTAGCTAGGTAAAGATGATCCTCTGTGGCTATTTCCATAGAGGGACTATGGCCTTCTAGGCCAAAGAAGTTTGAGGTAAGAGCAGGTCTGTGATGCCCTTAGATGTTTTGGACCACAAGCGTGATACATTGATTTATTCAATGAGTCTATAGCCTTGGCCGATAGGCTTAAGTAATCTTTGAAATTTCATCGTGATGGGGATGGATCATTGCAATTGTTGGTCTTTAACGAGGAATTCCTAGTAAGTGCGAGTCATTAGTTCGCCGCTTTCGCCGCTGACGACGTTGCAAGAAGTTCACTGAACCTTATTATTTAGAGGAAAGAGAAGTGGTAACGAGGTTTCTATAGGTGAACCTACGGAAGGATCATTGTCGAAACCTCTATCCAATAGAATGACTCGCGAACAAGTTAACATCACATAACACAGGGCGTGCGTTGGTCCATGGGCACCCACACACTGCAGTGTCTGTCGTGACGCCAATAGCTCGTCGGTCACCTCCGCGGCACGAACAACAAATCCTCAGCATAGGTCGTGACATGGAAATCAACAATTGAAAGGCAATGCCTCGTCACCCCAGGAACGGAGTGTAGGCGGGGCATTGCACCTCTATAATGAGAATCCAAATGACTCTCAATAATGGATGTCTCAGCTCCCGCATCGATGGAGAATGTAATGAAATGCGATACTTGGTGTGAATTGTACAATCTAGTGAATCATCAAGTCTTTGAATGCAAGTTGTTCTCGAAGCCTTTTGGCCAGGGGCACGCCTGCTTAGGTGTCAAAAAACATTGCCCACCCGACCCCCAAATAGACGGGGTTGCGCTTGGTGGCGAAAGATGGCCTCCTATGTACTTTCATACTCCTATGTGCTCGTTGCCAGCACGAGTATAAAAGGCGAGATGATAACAACAGCAAATCAGACTCGTAGTCCGTGCGAGTTTAGAAGGCTAGACAACAAAAACAACAAATGCAGACTCCTTGCCCACAAGAGTATGAAAGTAGACAATCACAACAACAGAAGTATACTTCTAGCCCGCCAGAGCATAAAAGGCAGGATGACAACAACAACAAAACTAGAGTCCTTGCCCGCATGAAGATAAAAGGTGAGACGGCAACAACAACAAAAGTAGACTCCTTGCTCACAATGGTATAAAAGGCGAAAAGTACAACAACAAACATATACTCGTGGCCCGTACGAATATAAAAGGGGAGACAGTAGCAACAACAAAACATACTCCAAGCCCGTGCGAGCATAAAAGTGAGACAGCAACAACAACAACTGCAGACTATGTGCCCACGAGAGCATAAAAGGCAAGAAGGCAACAACAACAAAGGCACACTCCTTGCCCATACAAGTATAAAAAGTAAGACGGCAACAGCAAAGCTTACTCCTTGCCTATACGAGTATAAAAGGCCCGTCGGCAGTAGCAACAAAACTAGACTCCTTTCCCTCACGAGTAAAAACGAGGCGACAATAGCAAAGCATACTCCTTAACCACACAAGAACAAATGGCGAGATGACAACAGCAGCAAAACCAGGCTCCTTGCATACACGGGTATAAAAGGCAAGACAGTAACAACAACAAGAGCAGACACCTTGCCATAAGAGTATAAAAGGCGAAGTGTGCAACAACAAAAAGTATACTCCTTTCCCGCATGAGTGTAAAAAACGAGACAACAACAACAAAGCATGCTCCTATACTGTATGAGTATAAAAGGCAAGACAGTAAAAATAATAAATGTAGACTTCTTGCCTGTACGAATGTAAAAGGCGAGATGGTAAGAACAACAAAAGCATACTCTTTACTCACTCGAGTAAAAAATGCGAGACGGCAATAGCAAAGCCTACTCCTTGCCCGCACGAGTATAAAAGGTGAGACGGCAATAGCAAAGCCTACTCCTTGCCCGCACGAGTATAAAAGGTGAGACGGCAATAGCAAAACATACTCCTTATTTGCACAAGAATAAAAGGCAAGACGACAACAACAATAAATTCAGACTCCTTGCTCGCACGGGTATAAGAACGAGACAGTAACAACAACAAAAGTCGACTCTTTGCAGACATTAGTATAAAAGGTGAAAGGTACAGTAACAAAAGTTTACTCCTTAGCCGCACAAGTATAAATGGCAAGATGGTAATAACAGCAAAACAGATTCGTAGCCCATGCGAGTTTAAAGGCTAGACAACAAAAACAACAAATGTAGACTTCTTGCCCGCAAGTGTATGAAAGGCGACAATCGCAACAATAAAAGTATACTCCTAGCCCGTTGGAGTATAAAGGGCAAGACGGTAAGAACAACAAAACCAGAGTCCTTGCCTACGCGAATATAAACGGCGAGACGACAACAATAGCAAAAGTAGACTCCTTGCCCGCTAGAGTATAAAAGCCAAAATATACAACAACAAAAGTATACTCTTTTCCCACAAGAGTATTAAAGGGAAATTAGTAGCAACAACAAAGCATACTCCTAGCCTGCATGACCATAAAAGCGAGACAGCAACCACAACAAATGCAGACTCCATGCCCGTGAGAGAATAAAAGGCAGGATGACAACAACAACAAAAGCACACTCCTAGCCCATGCAAGTATAACAAGCGAGACGACAATAGTAAAGCTTGTTTTTTGCCTACAAGAGTATAAAATGCGAGTTGGCAGCAGAAACAAAACTAGACTCTTCGCCCACACAGCTTAAGGACGAGACGACAATAACAAAGCATACTCCTTACCCACACAAGAATAAATGGCGAGACGACGAAAACAACAAAACCAGGCTTCTTGCCTACACGGGTATAAAAGGCAAGATAGTAACAACAACAAGAGCAGACACCTTGCCTGCAAGAGGATAAAAGGCAAAATGTAGAACAACAAAAGCATGCTCCTTGCTCGTATGAGCATAAAAGGCAAGACAGCAACAACAAAGCATGTTCCTCACCCGTACGAGTATAAAAGGCAAGACATCAAAAACAACAAATGCAAAGTCCTTGCCGGCAAGAGTATGAAAGGCGACAAGCACAACAACAAAAGTATACTCCTAGCCTGCCTGAGTATAAATGTGGGACGGCAACAGCAACAAAACCAAAGTCCTTGCTCACACGAAGATAAAAGGCAAGATGGCAAAAACAGCTAAAGTAGACTCTTTACTAGCAAGAGTATCAAAGGCAAAACGTATAACAACAAAAGTATACTCCATGCCCGCACAAGTATAAAAGTGGAGACGGTAGTAATAACAAAGCATACTCCTATCCCGCACGAGTATAAAGACGAGACGATAACAACAACAAAAGTAGACCACACGAGTATAAAAGTGGAGACGGTAGCAATAACAAAGCATACTCCTCGCCCACACGAGTATAAAGACGAGATGACAACAACAAAAAAACCAGACTCCTTGCCCGCAAGAGTATAAAAGGTCAGATGACAATAACAAAGCATACCTTTTGTCCTACGAGTATAAAAGGTGAGACAGTAACAACAAAGCATGTTGTTTGCTTGCATGAGTAAAAAAGGCGAGACGACAACAAGTACAAAACTAGACTCCTTGTCCTTATGAGTATAAAATGCGAGACAGCAGCAACAAAGTGTGCTGCTTCCCTGTACGAGTAAGAAAGGCGAGACGACAGGAAGAACAAAACCAAACTCCTTGTCAGTATGAGTATAAAAAGTGAGACGGCAACAATAACAAAAGCATACTTGCTGCCCGCACGAGTGTGAAAGGCAACACGGCAACAACAAGGCATACTCCTTACCCGCATAAGTATAAAAGGCGAGATGACAAGAACAAAGTATACGCTTTGGCCACACGAGTATAAAAGGCAAGATGGCAATAGCAAAGCATATTCTTGTCTCGTAAGAGTATAAAAGACGACATAGCAATAGCAATGCATACGCCTTACCCGTGCGAGTATAAAAGGCAAGACGGTTCCCTGCCTATACGAGTATAAAATGCAAGATGGCAATGGCAACAGCAAAGCATACTCTTTCCATGCAAGAGTTTAAAAGGCGAGGTGGCAAAAACAAAGCGTACTCCTTACCCGCATGAGTCGGTGAGATAGCAAAAACAAAGCGTACTCCTTGCCCACACGAGTACCATGGCAAGACGGCAACAGCAAAGCATTCTTCTCGGCTGCACGAGTATAAAAGACTAGACAACAACAGCAAAGCATTCTTCTCGTCCGCTTGAGTATAAAAGGAGAGACTACAACAATAACAAAACCAGACTCCTTGCCTGTATGAGCATAAAAGGAGAGATGACAACAACAACAAAAGTATACTCTTTGCTTGCACGGCCATAAAAGGCAAGATAGCAATAGCAAAGCATACTCCTTGCCTGCACGAGTGTAAAACGCGAGGTGGCAATAGCAACAAAACCAGACTCTTTGCTAGCACAGGTATAAAATGCGAGATAGTAACAACAACAAATGTAGACTCATTGCCCGCAAGAGCTTAAAAGGCAAAACGTACAACAAGAAAAGTATACTCCTTCTTGTGCGTGTATAAAAGGCAACATGGCAACAACAGCAAGGCAGACTCCTAGCCCGCACGAGTGCAAAAGGCGAGAAGGCAAAATCAAAAAAAGTGGACTTCTTGCCTGCAATAGTATAAAAGGCAACAAGCACAACAACAAAAGTAGACTCCTTGCCCTCTCGAGTATAGAAGACGGGATGACAACAACAACAAAACTACTCTCCTTAACTGTACAAATATAAACGGCGAGATGGAAACAACAAAAGTAGACTCCTTGTCCGCCAGAGTATAAAAGGGGAGGCGGCAATAGCAACAAAACCAGACTCTTTGCTTGCATAGGTATAAAATGCGAGACAGTAACAACAACAAAATTAGACTCATTACCCACAAGAGTATAGAAGGCTAAAAGTACAACAAGAAAAGTATACACATTCTTGCACACGTTCAAAAAGGCAAGACGACAACAACAACAAAGCAGACTCCTAGCTCGCCTAGTGTAAAAGGCGAGAAGGCAAAAACAACAAAAGCAGTCTCCTTGCTTGCAAGAGCATAAAAGATGACAAGCACAACAACGAAAGCAAACTCCTTGCCCTCCCACGTATAGAAGGTAGGATGGTAACAACAACAAAACTACACTCCTTGCACGCACAACGATAAAAGGTGAGACGAAAACAACAACAAAACTAGACTCCTTGTCCGCAAGAGTATAAAAGGCAAAAAGTACAACAACAAAAGTATACTACTTGCTCGCAAGAGTGTAAAATGTGAGATGGTAACAATAGCAAAGCAGACTCCTTGCCTGTATGAGTATAAAAGACAAAAAGTACAAAAACGAAAGTATACGTATTGCCCGCATGAGTATAAATGGCGAGATGGCAACAACAACAAAACCAGAATCATTGCCATATGAGTATAAAAGGCGAGACGACAACAACGACAAAAGGATGCTCCTTGCTCACATGGGCATAAAAGGCGAGATAGCAACTGCACAGCATAGTCCTTGCTTGCATGAGTATAAAGCATACTCCTTTCCGTCAATTGTATAAAAGGTGATACAGCAATAGTAAAGCATACTCCTTGCCTGCAATAGTATAAAAGACGAGACAACAACAACAAAGCATACTCCATGCCCGCACGAGTATAAAGGACGAGACGACAATAACAACAAAACCAGACTTAGTGCCCATACGTGTATAAAAGTTGAGACAGCAATAACAACAAAAGTATATTCCTTGCCCGCACGAGTATAAAAGGCGAGACAGTAACAACAAAGCATATTCCTTTCCCGCAAGAGTATAAAGGGCGAGACGTCAACTAAAAAGCATGCTCCTCACCCGCACGAGTATAAAAGGCAAGATGAGAACAACTAAAAAACCGCACTCCTTGGCCGCATAAGTATAAAATGTGAAATGGCAACAACAACAAAAGCACATTCTTTGCTCGCACGAGTATAAGAGGCGAGATGACAATAGCGAAGCATACTCTTACCCCACACATGTATGAAAGGCAAGATGAGAACAACAGAAAACAAGAATCCTTCCCCGCACGAGCATAAAAGGCGAGACAGTAAGAACAACAAAAGCATACCCTTTGCTCGCATGACTGTAAAAGGCTAGATGACATCAGCAAAGCATACTCCTTGCCCAAATGAGTATAAAAATTAAGATGGCAACAAAAACAAAACCAAACTCTTTGCTTGCAAGTGTATAAAAGGTGAGACAGCAACAACAAAGCAAACTCCATGTCTACACGAGTATAAAAGGCGAGACGGCAACAAAAAAGCGTGCGCACATGTATAAAAGGCAACAGGGTAATGACAACAAAACCAGACCCCTTGTCCATATGAGACAGCAACAACAAAGCATACTATTTGCCTGCATGAGCTTAAAAGGCGATATGGTAACAGCAGAGCATTGTCCTTACCCGCACACGTATAAAAGGCGTGTATAAAAGTTGAGACAGCAACAACAAAGCTCGACTACTTGTCCGTACAAGTATAAACGTTGAGATGGCAACAACAACAAAACCATAGTCTTTGCCTGCATAAGTATAAAAGGCGGGACGACTATAGCAAAGGATACTCCTTACTTGCATGAGTATAAAAGGTGAGACGGCAACAACAATGCATGCTCCTCACCCTCAGGAACATAAAAGGTGACACGGCAACAATAACAAAACCAAATTCCTTGCCCTCACAAGTATAAAAGGTTTGATGACAACATAACAAACAAACGCTCCTTGCCCGCATGAATATAAAAGGTGAGGCAGCGATGGCAAAGCACACTCATTGCCCACACGAGCATAAAAGGCATGATGGCAACAACAACAAAACCAGACTCCTTACCCGCATTGGTGTAAAAGGTGAGATAGTAACAACAACAAAAGCATGCTCTTTGCTCGCTAGTGTATAAAAGGCAAAAGGTACAACAACAAAAGTATACTCTTTGCTCGCATGAGTATAAAAGGCAAGACAGCAACAACAGCCAGGCACACTCCTAGCTCGCACGAGTATAGAACGTGAGACAACAACAATAACAAAAGCACACTCCTTGCCCACATGAGTATAATAGGCTAGAGGGCAACAACAACAAAGCTAGACTCTTTGCCTGCATGGGGATAAAAGGCGAGACAGTAACAACAACAAAAGCAAACTCCTTGCCCGCAACAGTATAAAAGGCAAAAAGTACAATTACAAAAGTATACTCATTGCCCGCATGAGTTCAAAAGGCGAGATGACAAACAATAACAAAACCTTACACCCTGCCCGCACGAATATGAAAGTCGAGAGGCTAATAACAGCGAAGCAGACTCCTAGCCCGTCGGAGTAGGAAAGGCGAGACGGTAATAACAATAAAAGGAGACTCCTTGCCTGCAAGAGTATAAAAGGCAAAAGGCACAATAACAAAAGTATACTCCTTGCAAACACGTGTATAAAAGGAGACACAGCAACAACAACAGGCCCATACTCCCTACCCACATGAGCATAAAAGGCAAGATGGCAAGAACAATAAAAGTAGACTCCTTGCCTGCAAGAGTATAAAAGGCAAAAAATATATCAACAGAAGTATACTCCTTGCCTGCACGAGTATAAAAGGCGAGAAGGCAATAAAAACAAAACCAGACTACTTACCTGCAAGAGTATAAAATGCAAAAAGTACAACAATGAAGGTATACTCCTCACACGCCCGAGTATAAAAAGCAAGACGGCAACAACAAAGAATATACCTTGCCCACACGAGTATAAAAGGCAATATGGCAACAACAAAGCATGCTGCTTGCTCGCACGACTACAAAAGGCCCAACGGCAACAACAACATACCAGACTTCTTGCCCGTACAAGTATAAAAGGCGACACTACAACGGCAAAAAAAGCATACTCCCTGCCCGCACGAGTATACTAGGCAAGACGTGAATAACAACAAAAGCAGACTCCCAGCCCAGACGAGTATACAAGGCGAGACGAAAACAACTGCAAAAGTAGACTCCATGCTTGGAAGAATATAAAGGGCAAAATGTACAAAATCAAAAGTATCCTCCTTGCTTGCATGAGCATAAAAAGTGAGAGGATATCAACTGCAAAGCAAAAGCATAGCCCTCACGAGTATAAAAAGCTAGACAACAATAATAACAAAACCAGACTCCTTGCCCACAAGAGAATAAAAGGCGACAAGTACGACAACAAAAGTAGGCTCCTCGCCAGACCAAGTGCAAAAGGCAAGATAGCAACAATGAAGCTGATTGCTTGCCGGCACTAGTATAAAAGGTGAGATGGCAACAACCACAAACCTAGACCCCTTGCCTCTACGAGTATAAAAGGCAAGGTAGCAACAACAACAAAAACAGACTTCCAGCCTGCATGAGTATAAAACGCGAGACGACAAGAACAACAAAAGTGGACTCCTTACCCGCAAGAGTATAAAAGTTGAAAGGTACAACAACGAAAGTATAGTCCTTGGCTGCACGAGTATAAAAGGTGAAGACGACAACAACAACAAAGCCAGACTCATTTCTTGCACGTGTATAAAATGCGATGCGGCAAGAACAGCAAAAGTAGACTCCGTCCCGCAATAGCTTAAAAGGCAAAAAGCACAACAACAAAAGCATATTCCTTGCCTGAACGAGTATAAAAGGCGAGATGGCAACAACAACAGAACTAGACTATTTGCCCGGAAGAGTATCAAAGGTGACAAGTACAAAAACAAAAGTATACTCCTCATTCGTTCAAGTATAAAAGACGAGACGGTAACAACAAAGCATACTCCTTGCCCGCACGACTATAAAAGGCCAAACAGCAACAACAAAGCATGTTGCTTACCTGCATGAGTAAAAAAGGCAAGACGGGAACAACAACAAAACTGGATGGCCAAAGGGCAACAGCAACGCATGATTCTTACCTGCACGAGTATAAAAGGCGAGAAGGCAACATTAAAGCTTACTCGTTGCCCGCACGAGTATAAAAGGCAAGATGGCAACAACAAAACATACACCTTGTCCACAAGAGTATAAAAGGCGAGACAGCAACAATAGAAAAATCAGACTCCTAGCCCATACATGTATAGAATACGAGACGACAACAGTAAAGAAAGCAGTCTCATTGGCTGCAAGAGTATAAAAGGTGATAAGTGCAACAACAAAAGTATGCTCCTCGACCCCCTTAGTATAAAAGGCGAGATGACATCAACAACAAAACTAGACTCTTTGCCCGCACAGTTGTAAGGATGACACGACAACAATAGCAAAAGTAGACTCCTTGCCCAAAAGAATATAAAGAGCGAAAAGTACAACAACAAAAGTATACTCCTTGCCCACACAAGTATAATAGGCAAGATGGCAACAACAGCAAAACTAGACTCCTTTCCCAAAAGGGTATAAAAAGCGAAAAGTACAACAACAAAAGAATACTTCGTGCCTGCACGAGTACAAAAGGTGAGACAACAACAACAACAAAATCAGGCTCCTTGCCGCAAGACTGTAAAGGGCTAAAAGCACAAGAACTAAAGCATACTCCTCACCTACACAAGTATAAAAGGTAAGACAGTAGCAACAACAAAGTAGACTTCTAGCCCACTAGAGTGTAAAAGGTAAGACCACAACAACAACAAAAGTAGACTCCTTGCTCGCAAGAATACAAAAGATGAGACGGTAACAACAAAGAATACTTCTTGCCTGCACGAGTATAAAAGGCAAGACAGCAACAACAAAGCATATTGTTTGCGCATATGAGTATAAAAGGGCAAGACGACAACAACAACAAAACCAGACTCCTTGCCCGTATAGGTATAAATGGTGAGACGACAACAGCAAAGCAAGCGCCTAGCCCTCACTAGCGAGACGACAACAATAATGATAAAAGCATACTCCCTGCCCGTATGAGCATAAAAGGCGAGACGGCAATAGCAAAGTAGGCGCATAGCCCTCACTAGCGAGATCACAACATCAACAACAAAAACAGACTCCTTGCTTGGAAGAGTATAAAAGGCGAGACGGCAATAACAACGCAGACTCCTAGCTTGCACAGCTATAAAAGGCAAGATGGTAGCAATACAGAGTGATGCTTGCCCGCACGAGTCTAAAAGGTAAGACGACAACAACAAAGCATGCTGCTTGCCCACACAAGTATAAAAGGTGACACGACAACAACAACAAAGCAGACACCTTGCCCACAAGAGTATAAAAGGCGAGACAGCAATAAAAACGCATACTTCTTGCCTGCACGACTATATAGGGCAAGATGGCAAGAACAAAGCATGATGCCCGCACGGCTATAAAAAGTGGGGCGGTAACAACAAGGCATACTCCTTACCCACATGACTATGAAAGGCGAGACGACAACAATAAAGCAAGTTGCTTTCCCGCACGAGTGAAAAAAGCGAGGCGGCAACAACAATAAACCCAGACTCCTTGCCTGTATAGGTATAAAAAGCGAGAAGGTAACAACAACAAAAGCATGCTCCATGCCCGCACAAGTATAAAAGGTGAGACGGCAACAACAAAGCATACTTCTAGGCTGCAAGAGGATAAAAGGCGAGACAGCAACAACAACAAAAGCATATACCCTACTTGCACGAGTATAAAAGGCGAGACGACAACAGTAAAGCATACTCCTTGCCCAAACGAGGATAGAAGGTAAGGCGGCAACGACAAAGCACACTCTTTACTCGCACGAGTTTAAAAGCGAGATGGCAACAACAACAAAACTAGACTCCTTGTCCACACTAGTATAAAAAGCTAGACGGCAATAACGACAAAAGCATACACCTTGCCCGCAAGAGTATAAAAGGCAAGATGACAACGTCACCAAAACCAGACTTCTTGCCTGTACGAGCATAAAAGGCTAGACGACAACAATAACAAAAGCATATTTCGTGCTTGCACGAGTATAAAAGGCGTGATGGCAACAATAGCAAAGTAGACTTCTAGCCCACAAGAGTATAAAAGGCAAGATGCCAACAACGACAAAACCATACTCCTTGCTTGCACGAGTATAAAAACTGAGACGGTAACAACAACAAAATTAGACTCCTTGCCCACAAGAATACAAATGGGAAAGCACAAAAATAAAGCATACTTCTTCCCTGCACGAGCATAAAAGGCGAGACGGTAACAACAACAAAGGAAATGCTTAGGCCGCACGAGTACAAAAGGCAAGAGGACAACTACAATGGAAGCAGACTCCTTGCCCATGCGAGTATAAAAATGGAGATGGCAACAACAACAAAAGCATACTCCTTGCACGCATGAGTATAAGAGGTGAGACGACAACAACAAAGCGTACTCCTTGCCCGCAAGAGTATAAAAGGTGAGACGACAATAACAAAGCATGTCCCTTACCCGCACGAGTATGAAAGGCCAGACAGCAACAACAACAAAACTAGACGCCCTGCCTGCATAAGTATAAAACACGGGACCACATAAGTATAAAAGCCGGGACGACAACAACAACAAAAGCATACTGCTTGCCCGCACGAGTATAAAAAGCGAGTCGCTAACAACAACAAAACTAGTATCCTTGCCTGCAAGTTTATAAAAGGCAAAAATTCCAGCGAAAAAAGCATACTTAATGCCCGCATCAACGAGCACACGTAATGATGAAGGTTATTACAGTACCTTCAGTTATGGTTAGTGGAAACTTATTAAAGGCTCCCTGATTGCGGTCAGTGGTAAAAAATGCTCTAGTTTATATATCATACAAGCTTTCATCTTCATAAATGTTGTGAATATAGTGGAGAATGAGAAAACCACTAAGTTGTGGTATAAGTGGCTCAGCCATATGAGTGAAAATGGGATAATTACTTGACAGGGAAAAACCAGCTTCCAGGTTTGAGGAGTGCGGTTTGGAAAAAGTGTCCTCACTGTTTGGCTATGAAACAAACTAGAGTTATATTCAAGAGTCACCTACCTTCTAGGAAGTCAAAGTTGCTTGAGTTGGTGCATTCTGATGTCTGTGGTCCTTTGAAGGTATGCTCACTTAGTGGTGCTCTTTATTTTGTGACTTTTATTGATGATCAGTCTAAGAAGCATTGGGTCGATACTTTGAAGACTAAGGATCAGGTTTTGATATTTTCAAGAAATTTTATGCGTTGATTGAGAGACAAACAGGAAAGAAGCTGAAATGTGTCCGTACTGATAATAGTGGTGAGTCTAGTGGCCCATTTGATGAATATTGTCAGGCTCATGGGATTCAACACCAGAGGACACCTCCCTAGACACCAAAGTCGAATGACTTAAAAGGATGAACAGAACACTAATTGAGAGAGTTAGATTTCTACTCTCAGATGTGGAGGTCATGCTCTGTGGCCAGCTTCTTAGAGGGACAAAGGCCTTCTAGGCCAAGAAGTTTGAGGCAATTACAGGTCTGTGATGCCCTTAGATGTTATGGGCTGGATGCGCGCTACACTGATATATTCAACGAGTCTATAGCCTTGGCCGACAAGCCCGGGTAATCTTTGAAATTTCATCGTGATGGGGATAGATCATTGCAATTGTTGGTCTTCAATGAGGAATTCCTAGTAAGCGCGAGTCATCAGCTCGTGTTGACTACGTCCTTGCCCTTTGTACACACCGTCCGTCACTCCTACCGATTGAATGGTCAGATGAAGTGTTTGGATCGCGGCGACCTGAGCGGTTCACTGCTGGCGACGTCACAAGAAGTCCACTAAACCTTATCATTTAGAGGAAGGAGAAGTCGTAACAAGGTTTCCGTAGGTGAATCTGCAGAAGGATCATTGTCGAAACCTCTGCCCAACAGAACGACCCCTGAACAAGTTAACATCACATGACGCGAGGCGTGCATTGGTCCATGGGCACCCGCAAGCTGCAGCGTCTATCGTGAGGCCGACCACTCGTCGGTCCCCCCCACGACACGAACAACAAAACACCGGTGCAGGTCACGCCAAGGAAATAAAAAATTTAAAGGCAATGCCCCATTTCCCTAGGAACAGAGTGCAGTCAGGGCATTGGACCTCCATAGTGAGAATCTAAACGACTCACAGCAACGGATATCTCGGCTCTCGCATTGATGAAGAACGTAGTGAAATGTGATACCTGGTGTGAATTGTAGAATCCTGTGAACCATCGAGTCTTTGAACGCAAGTTGCGCATGAAGTTTTCTGGCCAAGGGCACATTTGCCTGGTTGTCACACAACATTGCCCACCCCACCACCGAATTGATGGGGTTGCGTTTGGTGGTGGAAGATGGCCTTTCGTGTGCCCGGCATTGCGGTTGCCCCAAAAACCATGTCCCTGACGATCTTCGCCTTGACAACAGTGGTTGAGAGACCCTGGCACATTGTCCTGAGGCCACGTCGTTGCTCCGCACTCTTATGAACCCGGCCCTTTCTCGTATTGCAACCCCAGGTCAGGCAGGATCACTAGCTGAGTTCAAGCATATCAATAAGCGGAGGAAAAGAAACTTATAAGGATTTTCTTAGTAACAGCGAGCGAACTGGAAACAGCCCACCTTGAGAATCGGGGCCCCCGGCGTCCGAATTATAGTCTGGAGAAGCGTCCTCAGCGGCGGACGGGTCCCAAGTCCCCTGGAAGGGGGCGCCAGAGAGGGTGAGAGCCTTGTCGTACCCGGACCCTGTTGCACAACGAGGCGCTGTCTGCTAGTCGAATTGTTTGGGAATGTAGCCCCAATCAGGCAGTAAATTCTGTCCAAGGCAAAATACGGGTGAGAGACCGATAGCGAACAAGTACCGCGGGGAAAGGTGAAAGGACATTGAAAAGAGAGTCAAAGAGTGCTTAAAATTGTCGGGAGGCAAGTAGATGGGAGCCGGCGACGCGCCTCGCTGGTCCGCCGATCGACTTGGGGCATGGACCGACGCAGATTGAGGGGGCGTCCCAAGCTCGGGCCCTTGAAATGCCCAAGGAGACGTCGCCCTCGCAATTGTGGACACAGCGCGTGCTGTCATGGCGTGCTTCGGCAACCGTGCACTCCAGGCATCGGCCTATCGGGACCCAAAAGATGGGTTCGAGTGAGAGCATGCCTATCGGGACCCGAAAGATGGTGAATTATGCCTGAGTGGGGCGAAGCCAGAGGAAACTCTGGTGGAGGCCCGCAGCGATACTGACGTGCAAATCGTTCGTCTGACTTGGGTATAGGGGCGAAAGACTAATCGAACCGTCTAGTAGCTAGTTCCCTCTAAAGTTTCCCTCAGGATAGCTGGAGCTCGATGCGAGTTCTATCAGGTAAAGCCAATGATTAGAGGCATCGGGGGAGCAACGCCCTCAACCTATTCTCAAACTATAAATAGGTAGGACGGTGCGGCTTTTCCGTTGAACCGTGCGACGAAATCGAGAGCCCCAAGTGGGCCATTTTTTGTAAGCAGAACTGGCGATGCGAGATGAACCGGAAGTCGGGTTACGGTGCCCAACTGTGCGCTAACCTAGATCCCACAAAGGGTGTTGGCCGATTAAGATAGCAGGACAGTGGTCATGGAAGTTGAAATCCGCTAAGGAGTGTGTAACAACTCCCCTGTGGAATCAACTAGCCCCAAAAATGGATGGCGCTGAACCGTGCGACCCACACCTAGCCGTCGGGGCAACGGCCAAGCCCTGATAAGTAGGAGGGCGCAGCAGTCGCTGTAAAACCCTGAAGCGAGCTGGGGCGGTGCGGCTGTGGGTGCAAATCTTGGTGGTAGTAGCAAATATTCAAATGAGAACTTTGAAGGCCGAAGAGGTGAAAGGTTCCATGTGAACGCCACTTGCACATGGGTTAGTCAATCATAAAAGAAGGGCGAAGCCCATCTAACAGCTCGTCTGCGTGCAAGCTTAGAAAGGGAATCGGGTTAAAATTCCCGAACCAGGCCTCGGAAGCTGACAGCAACGTTAGGGAGTCCAAAGATGTCTGTGGGTGCCTCAAGAAGAGTTATCTTTTTAAGTTTAACAGTCTACCCACCCTAGAAACGACTCAGTTGGAGGTAGGGTCCAACGGTTGGAAGAGCACCGCACGTCGCGCGATGTCCGGTACGCCCCTGGCAGCCCTCGAATATCCGAAGGACTGAGTGCCTACCGCGCTCGGTCGTACTCATATCGTGCTCGGTCTCCAAAGTGAACAGCCTCTGGTTAATGGAACAATGTAGGCAAGGGAAGTCGGCAAAATGGATCCATAACCTCAGAAAAGGATTGGCTCTGAGGGCTGGGCTCGGGGGTCCCAGCCCCGAACCCGTCGGGTATCAGCAGACTGCTCGAGCTGCCCCCGCGGCGAGAGCAGGTCGCTGCGTGCCAGCTGGAGGATGGACTGGGAACGAACCCTCCAGGGCCCTTCCCCGAGCGTCGAACAATCGGCTCAAAACTGGTGCGGACAAGGGGAATTTGACTGTTTAATTAAAACAAAGCATTGCGATGGTCCCTGTGGATGCTAACACAATGTGATTTCTGCCTAGTGCTCTAAATATCAAAATGAAGAAATTTAACCAAGCACGGGTAAACGGCGGGAGTAACTATGTCTCTCTTAAGGTAGCCAAATGCCTCGTCATCTAATTAGTGACGTACATGAATGGATTAATGAGATTCCCACTGTCTTTGTCTACTATCCAGCGAAACCACAGCCAAGGGAACGGGTAAGGTGGAATCAACGGGAAAAGAAAACCCTATTGAGCTCGACTCTAGTCCGACTTTGTGAAATGACTTGACAACTGTAGGATAAGTGGAAGCCGGTCCCCCAGTGAAAGTGAAATACCACTACTTTTAATGTTATTTTTACTTATTCCGTGAATCGGAGGCGGGGTATCGCCCCTCCTTTTGGAACGAAGGCCATTCGGCAGGCCGTTCCGGGCAGAAGATATTGTTAGGTGCGGAGTTTGGCTAGAGCGGCACATCTGTTAAAAGATAATGCAGGTGTCCTAAGATGAGCTCAACGAGAACAGAAATCTCGTGTGGAACAAAAGGGTAAAAGCTCATTTGATTTTGATTTCCAGTATGAATATGAATCGTGAAAACGTGGCCTATCGATTCTTTAGACCTTCAAAATTTGAAGCTATAGGTGTCAGAAAAATTACCACATGGATAACTGGTTTGTGGCAGCCAAGCGTTCATAGCGACGTTGCTTTTTGATCCCTCCATGTCGGCTCTTCCTATCATTGTGAAGCGGAATTCACCAAGTGTTGGATTGTTCACCCACCAATAGGGAACGTGAGCTGGGTTTAGGCCGTTGTGAGACAAGTTAGTTTTATCCTACTGATGACAGCGTCGCAACAATAATGCAACCTAGTACGAGAGGAACCATTGATTCGTACAATTGGTCATTGCGTTTGGTTGAAAAGCCAGTGGCGCGAAGCTACCGTGCACTGGATTATGACTAAACGCCTCTAAGTCAGAATCTGGGCTAGAAGAGATGCGTGCGCCCGTCGTTCGATTGTCGACCGGTAGTAGGGGCCCTATGGCCCCCAAAGGCACGTGTTGTGGGCCAAGCACCCGCAGTGAACGAGTTGCGACTGCCGCCTTGAATTAAAATTTCTACCGATCGATGGGAAGAATCCTTTGAAGACGACTTAAATATACGATGGGGTATTGTAAGTGGCAGAGTGGCCTTGCTGCCACGATCCACTGAAATTCAGCCCTTTATCGCTTTGATTCGTCCCACCCTCTCCCCTCAAATCACTTTTTCAACTTTTCTTGAGCTGGCTAGCAAGGCTAGCGTGCGGGCTTGGAAATCCCTAAGTTGAGCCCCTCACAAGAAGCTAGATAGTTGCGTAGTGTGTTCGGGGAGGCTCGCAATGAGGAACCCCCAGCAGCACGCTTGCACCGAGCACCGGGGAGGTTAGGTTTTGCACCCTCGAGCCAAGAGCCCGAAAGAGTTGTTGGCACATTTCACGGACTCGTAGAATGGGCATGGGCGTGAGCATGGGCTGGGCATAAGCAAGGTGATGGGAAAATCGGCTAAGGCATTGGCCACCGAAGAAGGCTTGAAAAAGGCTAATGAATGGATTGTTGGCAGCTTGCACCAACTCGTTGAATAGGCATGTATTGGTCATGACAACCAGTTAGGCGATGGGAAAATCGGCCGGGGCAAGAAACCGACAAAGGAATGGATTGTTGGCACCTCGGGCCAGCTCTCATTGAATGATCGTGGACATGGGCTAGGCATGTCCACGAGAAAGGTGATGGGAAAATCGGCTAAGGCATTGGCCACCGAAGAAGGCTTGAAAACGGCCAAGTTATGGATTGTTGGAAACTTCCACCAACTCGTTGAATGGGTATGTGCTGGGCATGTCAGCAAGCAAGGTGATGGGAAAATCGGCCACAACATGAAAGCGGCCAAGGAATGGATTGCTAGCAACTTGCACCAACTCATTGAATGGGCATGCGCTGGGCTTGTTAGAAAGCAAGGTGATGGGAAAATCCGCCAACGCACAAAAACGGCCAAGCAAAAGGATTGTTGCCACCCTGCACCAACACGCCGAATGGGCATGGACATGGGCTGGGCATGTCAGCAAGCAAGGTGTTGCTCACTTCGGCCAACGCACTAGCCACCAAAGGGGGATTCAAAACGACAAAGGAATGGACTCAGAGCTCGCTTGGCTCTGCACATGCTGCTGCCAGCATGGGAGGTTAGTTGGAGAGGCTAGTGATGTAGGCTAGCAACGGATCTTAGCTGGGTAGGCACCCTAACCATTGGGCCGCACAACACGCTCAACAGTTGCATGGGGTGGCAGCGAGGAGGTTAGGCCCTAGTCCCTCTTCCAAAGAGCACGGTAGAGTTGATGGCACCTTGCACCAACTCCCTTGCACCGACCCGTTCAATCAACAAGCGAGGCTATGGGAAGATTGGCCAAGGCATTGACCACCTGTGCGAGCTTAAAAAATGGCCAAGGAATAGACTTTGAGCATGCTCAGCCCCGCATAGGTTGCTGCTCGCAAGCATGCTCCGCACACGTTGCTGCTCGCGAGGGAGATTAACAAAAAGCTAGGAAGGCACCCGAGCAAGGGAGGGAGGCTAGGAGCGTGTCGGGCCACACGCAGCATGCCACTCGTTGGGCCAAGAGCATGCGTCGCGCGCAGCCCACAGGAGGGAGTAGATCGCGCGTACAACGTGCCGCTCGTCCGCCTAGCTGCAGCACACTTGGGGGAACAGCTGGGGCAAGCAGCGCGCGAGGAAAGGGCTGGAGAAAGCAGTACGCGTGTGGCAGGCTGATCATACGGTCGACAGCGCTCGCAGTGAGCTTCTCGTCGGGCAAGCAGTGGGCTGGGGGCCGCAGCTTGTCCGGCCAGCAGCGCACAGCATGCTGGGAGGAGCAGCGGGGGCGCGCCGCTCATCTGGCCGGCAACACACGCGGCGGGCTAGGGGGAGCAGCGTGTGCGAGCGGTAGGTTGCTCGTCCGACATGCATGCGCGCTCCTCTGGCCAATAGCGCGCTCGTGTGGCCAGTAGCGCGCTCGGCAGGCTTGGGGGAGCAGCGTGCTGTGGGCGTCAGCGCGCGCGCATCGTGGCCTGCACATCGGGCCTACTATGCGCGCGAGCAACCCTCCCAGGGCTCGCGCAGGGCCTGCTCCCCACGCGTGCAGTCCTTCAAGCGCGCACGCCCAGCCGGCTGCTCCAGCGCCCCACTCTCATTCTCGTCCCCCGATGGGTCTCCGTTTTTGGGCCAAATGAACAACCACATGCACCATAATTTTCCTCATATTTTTCTAGAGGCCCACACAAATTTTGCGCAATTCAGCCCTTTTTTCTATTTTTTAGTATTTTATGTATTTTTTGGCTTCGAAAAATAAAAAAATATTTCCGGCTTCCGAAAAATTTTCAAATTTTTTCGCAAGGTCTATTACATTTTTGTCGGTGTTCCCTCAAAATTTCAAGTCAAAATTCCAAGTATTCAATTTTTTAAAGAGGATATGACCACTCATACATTCCAATGTGTTCACCTACGAAAGGGTCAAAAACCCTAATGCTCTTTAAGGGGGAGGTGCATGTCTGACCCCAAACTAGCCTTGCTAGCTTCAAGCTAGTGGGCTTGTGGGGGATGTTGCTTGCATCTAGGTTGGTGATATGATGCGCAGATGGAAAGGATAGGTGCCGATGATCGGCGGACAAATTCCCTGATACCTCGACCGCGCTAGGCCCTCCTCTGGTCGATCGGTCACGCGGGGCCCAGTTCGCTGATTTTTGTCCCAAAAAATGAAAATTTGCCTGACGCAGGTAAAACTACTGCGAATCTAAAGAAAGCGGCCCCGAGATGAAATTCTTTGCCGGTAATTTTATTTTCGGCTCGGTTTGCCGATTTTTGTCTCGAAAAATGAAATTTTGCCCCAATGTTGGAAATGATGTCTGGAATCGAAAAATTGATGCCGAATGATGAAATTATTTGCCAAGGATTCCATTTTTCGGCTCGAACGAAGCATAAGCATTGGCCATTAGGGTTGACCCCGTTGACTTGGTAAGCCCAAATGCCCTTCCGCAAGGGGGGCCTGGGTCCAACAACACTGTTCTTGATCAAAATTGGGGGATTACTCGCAGTTCCACCATTTGATTGATGTTGTGGGACCCAACAATTCCGAAGCAACGCAGCGTCCTGCATGTTGTCGCGCTGCGGTTGATTGGTAACCATGACCCAATTGGTCGTGCGGAAGGAACTCCCAATGATGGTTGAGTGTTGTGTCATGCACCCTTGCCTCATTCAACTCGGGGTGGCCTGAGGTGCCCGCAGTCATCGCTCGAGGCCCCCTTTGTAGATGCAACGGTTGTTCTTCACGAAAAATGTGAAAGTTCACGTACGATCTCCCGCACTCAGCGGTGTGGGCAGCAATTCTCTCGGGCGCTTCCACATTCCCCGTAGCTCATCAAGCCACGTGGGCATGTGTTACGCTTGCGGGGGTTGTTGCCTAATGTACGCGATTGCGCATGAGTGTTGATGGGATTGAAAGGGCTTGCAAACTCCACACTAGAGCGTCAAACTGTCGGCCCCTGATCCTCTACAAACTTGCACCCGAGTGCTTCCAATCCGCCTCGAGGTGAAAGACAAGAGTTATTGTGCAGCGTTACTTCCAATTCAGAAATCGTTGTGATGCTTTTGTGCCTTCTCATCCTTCACCTCCTCAGGGGTGCAGAGCGGACCTCATGTCGTAGCTCGTGTCCCTGGCATGCCGATTGCGGTTGCTTTAGTTCATGGTTCGACCCGTTCTATTGGATTCAGAACATTACTCGGGCAATGGAACTGTCATTCCACTCCACTTTTGCTCCAACGGAGCCTTTGTCCCTCTATAGCACGACTGACATGCCCGTTTCGTCATCAGCGGCCCCCCTACCATTTGGTTGGGCTCGTGCCGTGCGTGCGGTCACGAGCATCATGAAGGAATGCTACCTGGTTGATCCTACCATTAGTCATATGCTTGTCTCAAAGATTAAGCCATGCATGTGTAAGCATCAACTAATTCAGACTGTGAAACTGCGAATGGCTCATTAAATTAGTTATAGTTTGTTTGATGGTACCAGCTACTCGGATAACCGTAGTAATTCTAGAGCTAATACGTCCAACAAGCCCCGACTTCTGGAAGGGAAGCATTTATTAGATAAAAGGTCGACGCGGGCTGTCGCCCGTTGCTCTGATGATTCATGATAACTTGACAGATCGCACGGCCAACATGCTGGCGATGCATCATTCAAATTTTTGCCCTATCAACTTTCGATGGTAGGATAGAGGCCTACTGTTAGCCCCTTGAACACTTGGCATGCGGGAGATGGCGGCACCTTGTACGAATTCGTAGCATGGGACTTTAAAGTGGCTGGGCACTCCCTAAGGCAAGGTGAAAGCTGAGAGGGTTAGCATATGCATGGGCCGACATACGGGTCCCAGTGTGAACCAAGACTTGGATTGGACAAAGGATGCTGGGCTACATGTTCGTGGGCTCCATCAGATGGGTCATGGGCTTGGGCCAAGAGGCCCAAAACACAAGACTAGGTCTTGGCAAAGTCTGCATGGCACTGTATGACACTGCGTGGCACCAAGTCTCTTACGACGTGTGGAACGTGGGACGTGCGGGTGTTGCTCAATCCAGTTAGCCAAGCATCAGGATGATGCTCATCAGATTGTGAATGACAAAGGATCGTGGGTAGATAAGGCTTATCGAGATCAAGTGATGGATGATCGTGGGAGATAAGGCTTATCAGGATCGAGCCATGGATGAGAACGTGGGAAGATGAGGGTTATTAGCCACGATATAGATCATGGGGAGATAATGTTTATCTCTAAGACCTAGGTAGCTAGGGGTATCAGCTATATATAGACCCTATGGGTTGTCATTTGTACTCAGTGAAAGAGAAATCACTTAGAGAGAAAGAGTGAAACGCTATTTAGAATTCAAGTGATTGTTCCTTTGTATTACTTGAGTTAAGTAATAAAGGGTTGGGAAAGGTTCTCGTATATGCTCTTGTGCCTCTTTTGAGTGTGTGAGTTGTGTGCCTACTTACAAAGTTCTATTGTGCAAATTGTTGTGTGTGTGGTTGGCTGAGACTAAGTGTGATTTAGTGCCATCACAAGGCAAAATTTTGGCTGGGAAAATTAGCCCTATGACAGCTATATCAGAGTAAAAAGGTTCGTCCAATGGCAGGTGGTTTGGGTCTTAATGTTGTACGTGAGCGCGTAGCCAAACTCTTCGAGGTACTCGGTGAACTTCCAGAGGATGCAAATTTCACCGTGTTCCCAACGTAGGTGCTCCATGAGCAGTACATAATCAATCTGCAGCGGCAACAAGAGGTGGTGGCCACTTCAAACACAGCTTTTCGGCTTGAGGAGATGGCAGCAGGAATAGCCATCCTCAATAAGGCTGTGGCCTCTCAACCAAGCGGAGGTGTCATGGAGGGCTCGACCAAGGTAAAGGTGTCAGAGCCTAAAGCCTTCGAGGGAGCGAGGGATGCCAAATAGATCGAGAATTTTTTGTGGGATATGGATCAGTACTTCAAAGCTGCCTGAGTGCCAGACAACGAGAAGGTCATTCTGACCAGCATGTATCTAGCTAAGGATGCCAAGCTGTGGTGGTGGACTCGGTTGGATGATGACGCAAGTGTGGGCAGGCCTAAGATCGAGACGTGGGAGAGCCTAAAGAAGGAGTTGAAGGGCCAGTTCTTATGCTGCAGCACGTCATGGCTTGCGAGGGAATCCTTGAAGAAGTTGAAGCAGAGTGGTACGGTGCGTGACTATGTGAAAGAATTCAGTTCCTTGATGCTTGACATCTGTAACATGTCGAATGAGGATAAGCTTTTCAACTTCCTATCCGATCTTCAACCTTGGGCTCAACTCGAGCTTAAAAGGCAAGGTCTAAAGGACCTTCCTTCAGCAGTGGCTACGGCTAATGGTTTAGTTGATTTTTGGATCAACAAGTCTCCTAATTCTGATGCTGGTAAGCAGCCCAAGGATAAGGGCAAGAAGAAGATGGCGGGCAAGAAGGATAAGCACAACGATGGTGGCAAAGATAAAGGCAAAGCCGTCTACCAAGAACAAGGTAAAGGTAAAACTAACTCGAGTTGTTTCATATGTAATGGACCACACAGGGCCAAGGAGTGCCCGAAGCGGGAGAAGTTAAGTGCCATAGTTGCTGAGGAGAGTGGCCTCTCAGATGATGTTGGCCCCTCTCGTGTCAATCGTCTACAGTTGGAGAGTGCTGTGCAAGCTGGACGTGCCCCACAATCCAGCTTGATGTATGTGAAGATCGGGCTTAGTAATAAAGAGTTGAACGCAATGGCCGACACGGTTGCTACCCACAACTTTGTTGCTAAGAGGATGGTGGAGTCACTGGGTCTAAAAGTGGCTAAGACCGGGAGTCGAGTTAAGGCAGTCAACTCGGCAGCCCGGGAGGTGCGTGGCACGACATTGGGAGTGCAGGTAACTATAGGCAATTGGTCTAGTAATCTTAACTTCACTGTGGTTCTGGGAGTTGATTTCTTTGTGAGAGTTGCTCTGTTGTCTAACTTGGGTGGTCTCATAATCATGCATGAGGATCATCCATGTTTCGTTGCTGGAACATTCACTCCCTCTTCTAGTATTGGTGGGAAGTCAGGTGGTATGCTGTCGGCTATGCAAGTGAAGCATGGGCTGAAGAAGGGAGAAGTCACCTACCTTGTAGCTTTGATGGAGATCAAGGAAGGTATTGTTGCGGAGGTGTCTGACAGTGTAGCGGATCTATTGGGAAAGTTCACTGACGTGATGCTTCCTGAACTCCCCAAGTGTCCTCGCCCGAGGTGTGCCACTGACCACAAGATCGATTTGGTGCCCAATTCCAAACCACTAGCACAAGCCACACATTGCATGAGTCCGCTAGAATTGGCAGAACTGAGGAAATAGTTAATAGAGTTGCTGGATGCAGTCCTAATTCAGCCCTCCAAAGCGCCATATGGTGCACCGGTGTTGTTTCATAGGAAACACGATGGCTCCTTCTGGATGTGTGTTGATTACAGGGCTTTGAACAAGCTGACGGTCAAGAACAAGTACCTTATCCCATTGATAGCGGACTTGTTTGACAGGCTAGCGAGAGCCTCGTATTTCACCAAGCTGGATCTACGGTCTGGATATTGGCAAGTCAGGATTGCAGAATGAAAGTTGGGGGCTCGAAGACGATCAGATACCGCTCTAGTCTCAACCACAAAAATGCCGACCAAGGATCGGCGAAAGTTGATTTTAGGACTCTGCCGGCACCTTATGAGAAATCAAAGTCTTTGGGTTCTGAGGGGAGTATGGTCGCATGGCTGAAACTTAAAGGAATTGTCGGAAGGACACCACCAGGAGTGGAGCCTGTGGCTTAATTTGATTCAACGCGAGGAAACATACTAGGTCAAACCATAGTAAGGATTGACAGACTGAGAGCTCTTTCTTGATTCTATGGGTGGTGGTGCATGGCCGTTCTTAGTTAGTGGAGCGATTTGTCTGATTAATTCCGTTAACGAACGAGACCTCAGCCTGCTAACTAGCTATGCGGAGGTGATCCTCCGTGGCCAGCTTCTTAGAGGGACTATGGCCTTAGAAGTTCTGGGCCGCATGCGCGCTACACTGATGTATTCAACGAGTCTATAGCCTTGGCCGATAGGCCCAGGGAATCTTTGAAATTTCATCATGATGTTGATAGATCACTGCAATTGTTGGTCTTCAACAAGGAATTCCTACTAAGTGCGAGTCATCAACTTGCGTTGACTATGTCCCTACCCTTTGTACACACCGCTCGTTGCTCCTACTGATTGAATGGTCCGGTGAAGTGTTCTGATCGCGGCGACGTGGGCGGTTCGCCGCCGGCGACGTCGCGAGAAGTCCACTGAACCTTATCATTTAGAGGAAGGAGAAGTTGTAACAAGGTTTTCGTAGGTGAACTTGTGGAAGGATCATTGTCGAA
>CM075454.1:2136514-2146514 GCA_037832335.1 Carallia pectinifolia | reverse complement strand
GAGACAACCACAACAATCAAACCAGACTACTCGTCCGAACGAGTATAATAGGAGACACAGCAACAACAACAAAAGCACACTCCCTACTCGCACTAGTATTAAATACCTGACGGCAACTGCAAACCATACTCCTTACCTGCACGAGTATAAAACACGAGACGACAGCAACAAAGCAGGCTGCTTGCCCGCACGAGTATAAAAGACGACACGACAACAACAACACAACGAGACTTCTTGCCCGCAAGAATATAAAAGGCAAGATGACAACAACACTAAACCAGATTCCTTGCACGCAAGAGTATAAACGACGACAAGAACAACAACAAAAGTATACTCATCGCCTACCCGAGCATGAAAAGAAAGACGACAACAACAACAAAGCTAGACTCCTTGCATGCACGGGTATAAAAGGCGAGACAGCAACAACATGAAAAGTAGACTCTTTGCCCACAAGAATATAAAAGTCAAAACTTGCAAAAACAATAGTATACTCCTTGCTTGCACGAGCACAAAATCCTATATGATAATGATAGCAACGCAGACTCCTAGCCCGCACGAGTATAATGGGTGAGATAGCAACAACAATGCATGCTCCTTATTTTTGCGAGCATAAAAGGCGAGACAACAACAACAAAGCATGCTCTTTGCCTGCACGAGTATAAAAGGCGAGATGGCAACAACAACAAAAGCACATAAATTGCTAGCACGAGCAAAAAAGGTGTGACGACAATAGGAAAACATGCTTCTTGCCCGCATGAGTATAAAAGACGAGACGACAACAACAACAAAACTAGACTTCTTATCCATACGAGTATAAAAGGCAATACGACAACAACAACAAAAGCTGACTCCTTGCCTGCAAGAGTATGAAAGGAGACACGACAGCAACAAAGCATATACGCATGAGCATAAAAGGTAGGACGGCAACAACAAAGCATGTTGCTTGCCACACGAGTATAAAAGCCAAGACGACAACAACATCGAAACCAGACTACTCGCCCAGATGAATATAAAAGGTGACATGACAACAGTAACAAAAGCATACTTCCTGCTTGCACGAGTATTAAGGTCACGACAGCAACTGCAAACTGTACTCCTTGCCCCACGAGTACAAAATACAAGATGGTAATAACAAAGCATCCTCCTTGCCTACAAGAGTACGAAAGGCGAGACGAAAACAACAAAGCATGCTGCTTGGCCGCATGAGTATACAAGGTGAGACGACACCAACAACAAAACTAGGCTACTCGTTCAGACGAGTATAAAAGGCAAGACGATAGCAACAACAAAAGCGTACTCCTTGCCTGTATGAGTATAAAAGACAAAAAGTACAAAAACGAAAGTATACGTATTGCCCGCATGAGTATAAATGGCGAGATGGCAACAACAACAAAACCAGAATCATTGCCATATGAGTATAAAAGGCGAGACGACAACAACGACAAAAGGATGCTCCTTGCTCACATGGGCATAAAAGGCGAGATAGCAACTGCACAGCATAGTCCTTGCTTGCATGAGTATAAAGCATACTCCTTTCCGTCAATTGTATAAAAGGTGATACAGCAATAGTAAAGCATACTCCTTGCCTGCAATAGTATAAAAGACGAGACAACAACAACAAAGCATACTCCATGCCCGCACGAGTATAAAGGACGAGACGACAATAACAACAAAACCAGACTTAGTGCCCATACGTGTATAAAAGTTGAGACAGCAATAACAACAAAAGTATATTCCTTGCCCGCACGAGTATAAAAGGCGAGACAGTAACAACAAAGCATATTCCTTTCCCGCAAGAGTATAAAGGGCGAGACGTCAACTAAAAAGCATGCTCCTCACCCGCACGAGTATAAAAGGCAAGATGAGAACAACTAAAAAACCGCACTCCTTGGCCGCATAAGTATAAAATGTGAAATGGCAACAACAACAAAAGCACATTCTTTGCTCGCACGAGTATAAGAGGCGAGATGACAATAGCGAAGCATACTCTTACCCCACACATGTATGAAAGGCAAGATGAGAACAACAGAAAACAAGAATCCTTCCCCGCACGAGCATAAAAGGCGAGACAGTAAGAACAACAAAAGCATACCCTTTGCTCGCATGACTGTAAAAGGCTAGATGACATCAGCAAAGCATACTCCTTGCCCAAATGAGTATAAAAATTAAGATGGCAACAAAAACAAAACCAAACTCTTTGCTTGCAAGTGTATAAAAGGTGAGACAGCAACAACAAAGCAAACTCCATGTCTACACGAGTATAAAAGGCGAGACGGCAACAAAAAAGCGTGCGCACATGTATAAAAGGCAACAGGGTAATGACAACAAAACCAGACCCCTTGTCCATATGAGACAGCAACAACAAAGCATACTATTTGCCTGCATGAGCTTAAAAGGCGATATGGTAACAGCAGAGCATTGTCCTTACCCGCACACGTATAAAAGGCGTGTATAAAAGTTGAGACAGCAACAACAAAGCTCGACTACTTGTCCGTACAAGTATAAACGTTGAGATGGCAACAACAACAAAACCATAGTCTTTGCCTGCATAAGTATAAAAGGCGGGACGACTATAGCAAAGGATACTCCTTACTTGCATGAGTATAAAAGGTGAGACGGCAACAACAATGCATGCTCCTCACCCTCAGGAACATAAAAGGTGACACGGCAACAATAACAAAACCAAATTCCTTGCCCTCACAAGTATAAAAGGTTTGATGACAACATAACAAACAAACGCTCCTTGCCCGCATGAATATAAAAGGTGAGGCAGCGATGGCAAAGCACACTCATTGCCCACACGAGCATAAAAGGCATGATGGCAACAACAACAAAACCAGACTCCTTACCCGCATTGGTGTAAAAGGTGAGATAGTAACAACAACAAAAGCATGCTCTTTGCTCGCTAGTGTATAAAAGGCAAAAGGTACAACAACAAAAGTATACTCTTTGCTCGCATGAGTATAAAAGGCAAGACAGCAACAACAGCCAGGCACACTCCTAGCTCGCACGAGTATAGAACGTGAGACAACAACAATAACAAAAGCACACTCCTTGCCCACATGAGTATAATAGGCTAGAGGGCAACAACAACAAAGCTAGACTCTTTGCCTGCATGGGGATAAAAGGCGAGACAGTAACAACAACAAAAGCAAACTCCTTGCCCGCAACAGTATAAAAGGCAAAAAGTACAATTACAAAAGTATACTCATTGCCCGCATGAGTTCAAAAGGCGAGATGACAAACAATAACAAAACCTTACACCCTGCCCGCACGAATATGAAAGTCGAGAGGCTAATAACAGCGAAGCAGACTCCTAGCCCGTCGGAGTAGGAAAGGCGAGACGGTAATAACAATAAAAGGAGACTCCTTGCCTGCAAGAGTATAAAAGGCAAAAGGCACAATAACAAAAGTATACTCCTTGCAAACACGTGTATAAAAGGAGACACAGCAACAACAACAGGCCCATACTCCCTACCCACATGAGCATAAAAGGCAAGATGGCAAGAACAATAAAAGTAGACTCCTTGCCTGCAAGAGTATAAAAGGCAAAAAATATATCAACAGAAGTATACTCCTTGCCTGCACGAGTATAAAAGGCGAGAAGGCAATAAAAACAAAACCAGACTACTTACCTGCAAGAGTATAAAATGCAAAAAGTACAACAATGAAGGTATACTCCTCACACGCCCGAGTATAAAAAGCAAGACGGCAACAACAAAGAATATACCTTGCCCACACGAGTATAAAAGGCAATATGGCAACAACAAAGCATGCTGCTTGCTCGCACGACTACAAAAGGCCCAACGGCAACAACAACATACCAGACTTCTTGCCCGTACAAGTATAAAAGGCGACACTACAACGGCAAAAAAAGCATACTCCCTGCCCGCACGAGTATACTAGGCAAGACGTGAATAACAACAAAAGCAGACTCCCAGCCCAGACGAGTATACAAGGCGAGACGAAAACAACTGCAAAAGTAGACTCCATGCTTGGAAGAATATAAAGGGCAAAATGTACAAAATCAAAAGTATCCTCCTTGCTTGCATGAGCATAAAAAGTGAGAGGATATCAACTGCAAAGCAAAAGCATAGCCCTCACGAGTATAAAAAGCTAGACAACAATAATAACAAAACCAGACTCCTTGCCCACAAGAGAATAAAAGGCGACAAGTACGACAACAAAAGTAGGCTCCTCGCCAGACCAAGTGCAAAAGGCAAGATAGCAACAATGAAGCTGATTGCTTGCCGGCACTAGTATAAAAGGTGAGATGGCAACAACCACAAACCTAGACCCCTTGCCTCTACGAGTATAAAAGGCAAGGTAGCAACAACAACAAAAACAGACTTCCAGCCTGCATGAGTATAAAACGCGAGACGACAAGAACAACAAAAGTGGACTCCTTACCCGCAAGAGTATAAAAGTTGAAAGGTACAACAACGAAAGTATAGTCCTTGGCTGCACGAGTATAAAAGGTGAAGACGACAACAACAACAAAGCCAGACTCATTTCTTGCACGTGTATAAAATGCGATGCGGCAAGAACAGCAAAAGTAGACTCCGTCCCGCAATAGCTTAAAAGGCAAAAAGCACAACAACAAAAGCATATTCCTTGCCTGAACGAGTATAAAAGGCGAGATGGCAACAACAACAGAACTAGACTATTTGCCCGGAAGAGTATCAAAGGTGACAAGTACAAAAACAAAAGTATACTCCTCATTCGTTCAAGTATAAAAGACGAGACGGTAACAACAAAGCATACTCCTTGCCCGCACGACTATAAAAGGCCAAACAGCAACAACAAAGCATGTTGCTTACCTGCATGAGTAAAAAAGGCAAGACGGGAACAACAACAAAACTGGATGGCCAAAGGGCAACAGCAACGCATGATTCTTACCTGCACGAGTATAAAAGGCGAGAAGGCAACATTAAAGCTTACTCGTTGCCCGCACGAGTATAAAAGGCAAGATGGCAACAACAAAACATACACCTTGTCCACAAGAGTATAAAAGGCGAGACAGCAACAATAGAAAAATCAGACTCCTAGCCCATACATGTATAGAATACGAGACGACAACAGTAAAGAAAGCAGTCTCATTGGCTGCAAGAGTATAAAAGGTGATAAGTGCAACAACAAAAGTATGCTCCTCGACCCCCTTAGTATAAAAGGCGAGATGACATCAACAACAAAACTAGACTCTTTGCCCGCACAGTTGTAAGGATGACACGACAACAATAGCAAAAGTAGACTCCTTGCCCAAAAGAATATAAAGAGCGAAAAGTACAACAACAAAAGTATACTCCTTGCCCACACAAGTATAATAGGCAAGATGGCAACAACAGCAAAACTAGACTCCTTTCCCAAAAGGGTATAAAAAGCGAAAAGTACAACAACAAAAGAATACTTCGTGCCTGCACGAGTACAAAAGGTGAGACAACAACAACAACAAAATCAGGCTCCTTGCCGCAAGACTGTAAAGGGCTAAAAGCACAAGAACTAAAGCATACTCCTCACCTACACAAGTATAAAAGGTAAGACAGTAGCAACAACAAAGTAGACTTCTAGCCCACTAGAGTGTAAAAGGTAAGACCACAACAACAACAAAAGTAGACTCCTTGCTCGCAAGAATACAAAAGATGAGACGGTAACAACAAAGAATACTTCTTGCCTGCACGAGTATAAAAGGCAAGACAGCAACAACAAAGCATATTGTTTGCGCATATGAGTATAAAAGGGCAAGACGACAACAACAACAAAACCAGACTCCTTGCCCGTATAGGTATAAATGGTGAGACGACAACAGCAAAGCAAGCGCCTAGCCCTCACTAGCGAGACGACAACAATAATGATAAAAGCATACTCCCTGCCCGTATGAGCATAAAAGGCGAGACGGCAATAGCAAAGTAGGCGCATAGCCCTCACTAGCGAGATCACAACATCAACAACAAAAACAGACTCCTTGCTTGGAAGAGTATAAAAGGCGAGACGGCAATAACAACGCAGACTCCTAGCTTGCACAGCTATAAAAGGCAAGATGGTAGCAATACAGAGTGATGCTTGCCCGCACGAGTCTAAAAGGTAAGACGACAACAACAAAGCATGCTGCTTGCCCACACAAGTATAAAAGGTGACACGACAACAACAACAAAGCAGACACCTTGCCCACAAGAGTATAAAAGGCGAGACAGCAATAAAAACGCATACTTCTTGCCTGCACGACTATATAGGGCAAGATGGCAAGAACAAAGCATGATGCCCGCACGGCTATAAAAAGTGGGGCGGTAACAACAAGGCATACTCCTTACCCACATGACTATGAAAGGCGAGACGACAACAATAAAGCAAGTTGCTTTCCCGCACGAGTGAAAAAAGCGAGGCGGCAACAACAATAAACCCAGACTCCTTGCCTGTATAGGTATAAAAAGCGAGAAGGTAACAACAACAAAAGCATGCTCCATGCCCGCACAAGTATAAAAGGTGAGACGGCAACAACAAAGCATACTTCTAGGCTGCAAGAGGATAAAAGGCGAGACAGCAACAACAACAAAAGCATATACCCTACTTGCACGAGTATAAAAGGCGAGACGACAACAGTAAAGCATACTCCTTGCCCAAACGAGGATAGAAGGTAAGGCGGCAACGACAAAGCACACTCTTTACTCGCACGAGTTTAAAAGCGAGATGGCAACAACAACAAAACTAGACTCCTTGTCCACACTAGTATAAAAAGCTAGACGGCAATAACGACAAAAGCATACACCTTGCCCGCAAGAGTATAAAAGGCAAGATGACAACGTCACCAAAACCAGACTTCTTGCCTGTACGAGCATAAAAGGCTAGACGACAACAATAACAAAAGCATATTTCGTGCTTGCACGAGTATAAAAGGCGTGATGGCAACAATAGCAAAGTAGACTTCTAGCCCACAAGAGTATAAAAGGCAAGATGCCAACAACGACAAAACCATACTCCTTGCTTGCACGAGTATAAAAACTGAGACGGTAACAACAACAAAATTAGACTCCTTGCCCACAAGAATACAAATGGGAAAGCACAAAAATAAAGCATACTTCTTCCCTGCACGAGCATAAAAGGCGAGACGGTAACAACAACAAAGGAAATGCTTAGGCCGCACGAGTACAAAAGGCAAGAGGACAACTACAATGGAAGCAGACTCCTTGCCCATGCGAGTATAAAAATGGAGATGGCAACAACAACAAAAGCATACTCCTTGCACGCATGAGTATAAGAGGTGAGACGACAACAACAAAGCGTACTCCTTGCCCGCAAGAGTATAAAAGGTGAGACGACAATAACAAAGCATGTCCCTTACCCGCACGAGTATGAAAGGCCAGACAGCAACAACAACAAAACTAGACGCCCTGCCTGCATAAGTATAAAACACGGGACCACATAAGTATAAAAGCCGGGACGACAACAACAACAAAAGCATACTGCTTGCCCGCACGAGTATAAAAAGCGAGTCGCTAACAACAACAAAACTAGTATCCTTGCCTGCAAGTTTATAAAAGGCAAAAATTCCAGCGAAAAAAGCATACTTAATGCCCGCATCAACGAGCACACGTAATGATGAAGGTTATTACAGTACCTTCAGTTATGGTTAGTGGAAACTTATTAAAGGCTCCCTGATTGCGGTCAGTGGTAAAAAATGCTCTAGTTTATATATCATACAAGCTTTCATCTTCATAAATGTTGTGAATATAGTGGAGAATGAGAAAACCACTAAGTTGTGGTATAAGTGGCTCAGCCATATGAGTGAAAATGGGATAATTACTTGACAGGGAAAAACCAGCTTCCAGGTTTGAGGAGTGCGGTTTGGAAAAAGTGTCCTCACTGTTTGGCTATGAAACAAACTAGAGTTATATTCAAGAGTCACCTACCTTCTAGGAAGTCAAAGTTGCTTGAGTTGGTGCATTCTGATGTCTGTGGTCCTTTGAAGGTATGCTCACTTAGTGGTGCTCTTTATTTTGTGACTTTTATTGATGATCAGTCTAAGAAGCATTGGGTCGATACTTTGAAGACTAAGGATCAGGTTTTGATATTTTCAAGAAATTTTATGCGTTGATTGAGAGACAAACAGGAAAGAAGCTGAAATGTGTCCGTACTGATAATAGTGGTGAGTCTAGTGGCCCATTTGATGAATATTGTCAGGCTCATGGGATTCAACACCAGAGGACACCTCCCTAGACACCAAAGTCGAATGACTTAAAAGGATGAACAGAACACTAATTGAGAGAGTTAGATTTCTACTCTCAGATGTGGAGGTCATGCTCTGTGGCCAGCTTCTTAGAGGGACAAAGGCCTTCTAGGCCAAGAAGTTTGAGGCAATTACAGGTCTGTGATGCCCTTAGATGTTATGGGCTGGATGCGCGCTACACTGATATATTCAACGAGTCTATAGCCTTGGCCGACAAGCCCGGGTAATCTTTGAAATTTCATCGTGATGGGGATAGATCATTGCAATTGTTGGTCTTCAATGAGGAATTCCTAGTAAGCGCGAGTCATCAGCTCGTGTTGACTACGTCCTTGCCCTTTGTACACACCGTCCGTCACTCCTACCGATTGAATGGTCAGATGAAGTGTTTGGATCGCGGCGACCTGAGCGGTTCACTGCTGGCGACGTCACAAGAAGTCCACTAAACCTTATCATTTAGAGGAAGGAGAAGTCGTAACAAGGTTTCCGTAGGTGAATCTGCAGAAGGATCATTGTCGAAACCTCTGCCCAACAGAACGACCCCTGAACAAGTTAACATCACATGACGCGAGGCGTGCATTGGTCCATGGGCACCCGCAAGCTGCAGCGTCTATCGTGAGGCCGACCACTCGTCGGTCCCCCCCACGACACGAACAACAAAACACCGGTGCAGGTCACGCCAAGGAAATAAAAAATTTAAAGGCAATGCCCCATTTCCCTAGGAACAGAGTGCAGTCAGGGCATTGGACCTCCATAGTGAGAATCTAAACGACTCACAGCAACGGATATCTCGGCTCTCGCATTGATGAAGAACGTAGTGAAATGTGATACCTGGTGTGAATTGTAGAATCCTGTGAACCATCGAGTCTTTGAACGCAAGTTGCGCATGAAGTTTTCTGGCCAAGGGCACATTTGCCTGGTTGTCACACAACATTGCCCACCCCACCACCGAATTGATGGGGTTGCGTTTGGTGGTGGAAGATGGCCTTTCGTGTGCCCGGCATTGCGGTTGCCCCAAAAACCATGTCCCTGACGATCTTCGCCTTGACAACAGTGGTTGAGAGACCCTGGCACATTGTCCTGAGGCCACGTCGTTGCTCCGCACTCTTATGAACCCGGCCCTTTCTCGTATTGCAACCCCAGGTCAGGCAGGATCACTAGCTGAGTTCAAGCATATCAATAAGCGGAGGAAAAGAAACTTATAAGGATTTTCTTAGTAACAGCGAGCGAACTGGAAACAGCCCACCTTGAGAATCGGGGCCCCCGGCGTCCGAATTATAGTCTGGAGAAGCGTCCTCAGCGGCGGACGGGTCCCAAGTCCCCTGGAAGGGGGCGCCAGAGAGGGTGAGAGCCTTGTCGTACCCGGACCCTGTTGCACAACGAGGCGCTGTCTGCTAGTCGAATTGTTTGGGAATGTAGCCCCAATCAGGCAGTAAATTCTGTCCAAGGCAAAATACGGGTGAGAGACCGATAGCGAACAAGTACCGCGGGGAAAGGTGAAAGGACATTGAAAAGAGAGTCAAAGAGTGCTTAAAATTGTCGGGAGGCAAGTAGATGGGAGCCGGCGACGCGCCTCGCTGGTCCGCCGATCGACTTGGGGCATGGACCGACGCAGATTGAGGGGGCGTCCCAAGCTCGGGCCCTTGAAATGCCCAAGGAGACGTCGCCCTCGCAATTGTGGACACAGCGCGTGCTGTCATGGCGTGCTTCGGCAACCGTGCACTCCAGGCATCGGCCTATCGGGACCCAAAAGATGGGTTCGAGTGAGAGCATGCCTATCGG
>CM075454.1:2126514-2134014 GCA_037832335.1 Carallia pectinifolia | reverse complement strand
AAATATACGATGGGGTATTGTAAGTGGCAGAGTGGCCTTGCTGCCACGATCCACTGAAATTCAGCCCTTTATCGCTTTGATTCGTCCCACCCTCTCCCCTCAAATCACTTTTTCAACTTTTCTTGAGCTGGCTAGCAAGGCTAGCGTGCGGGCTTGGAAATCCCTAAGTTGAGCCCCTCACAAGAAGCTAGATAGTTGCGTAGTGTGTTCGGGGAGGCTCGCAATGAGGAACCCCCAGCAGCACGCTTGCACCGAGCACCGGGGAGGTTAGGTTTTGCACCCTCGAGCCAAGAGCCCGAAAGAGTTGTTGGCACATTTCACGGACTCGTAGAATGGGCATGGGCGTGAGCATGGGCTGGGCATAAGCAAGGTGATGGGAAAATCGGCTAAGGCATTGGCCACCGAAGAAGGCTTGAAAAAGGCTAATGAATGGATTGTTGGCAGCTTGCACCAACTCGTTGAATAGGCATGTATTGGTCATGACAACCAGTTAGGCGATGGGAAAATCGGCCGGGGCAAGAAACCGACAAAGGAATGGATTGTTGGCACCTCGGGCCAGCTCTCATTGAATGATCGTGGACATGGGCTAGGCATGTCCACGAGAAAGGTGATGGGAAAATCGGCTAAGGCATTGGCCACCGAAGAAGGCTTGAAAACGGCCAAGTTATGGATTGTTGGAAACTTCCACCAACTCGTTGAATGGGTATGTGCTGGGCATGTCAGCAAGCAAGGTGATGGGAAAATCGGCCACAACATGAAAGCGGCCAAGGAATGGATTGCTAGCAACTTGCACCAACTCATTGAATGGGCATGCGCTGGGCTTGTTAGAAAGCAAGGTGATGGGAAAATCCGCCAACGCACAAAAACGGCCAAGCAAAAGGATTGTTGCCACCCTGCACCAACACGCCGAATGGGCATGGACATGGGCTGGGCATGTCAGCAAGCAAGGTGTTGCTCACTTCGGCCAACGCACTAGCCACCAAAGGGGGATTCAAAACGACAAAGGAATGGACTCAGAGCTCGCTTGGCTCTGCACATGCTGCTGCCAGCATGGGAGGTTAGTTGGAGAGGCTAGTGATGTAGGCTAGCAACGGATCTTAGCTGGGTAGGCACCCTAACCATTGGGCCGCACAACACGCTCAACAGTTGCATGGGGTGGCAGCGAGGAGGTTAGGCCCTAGTCCCTCTTCCAAAGAGCACGGTAGAGTTGATGGCACCTTGCACCAACTCCCTTGCACCGACCCGTTCAATCAACAAGCGAGGCTATGGGAAGATTGGCCAAGGCATTGACCACCTGTGCGAGCTTAAAAAATGGCCAAGGAATAGACTTTGAGCATGCTCAGCCCCGCATAGGTTGCTGCTCGCAAGCATGCTCCGCACACGTTGCTGCTCGCGAGGGAGATTAACAAAAAGCTAGGAAGGCACCCGAGCAAGGGAGGGAGGCTAGGAGCGTGTCGGGCCACACGCAGCATGCCACTCGTTGGGCCAAGAGCATGCGTCGCGCGCAGCCCACAGGAGGGAGTAGATCGCGCGTACAACGTGCCGCTCGTCCGCCTAGCTGCAGCACACTTGGGGGAACAGCTGGGGCAAGCAGCGCGCGAGGAAAGGGCTGGAGAAAGCAGTACGCGTGTGGCAGGCTGATCATACGGTCGACAGCGCTCGCAGTGAGCTTCTCGTCGGGCAAGCAGTGGGCTGGGGGCCGCAGCTTGTCCGGCCAGCAGCGCACAGCATGCTGGGAGGAGCAGCGGGGGCGCGCCGCTCATCTGGCCGGCAACACACGCGGCGGGCTAGGGGGAGCAGCGTGTGCGAGCGGTAGGCTGCTCGTCCGACATGCATGCGCGCTCCTCTGGCCAATAGCGCGCTCGTGTGGCCAGTAGCGCGCTCGGCAGGCTTGGGGGAGCAGCGTGCTGTGGGCGTCAGCGCGCGCGCATCGTGGCCTGCACATCGGGCCTACTATGCGCGCGAGCAACCCTCCCAGGGCTCGCGCAGGGCCTGCTCCCCACGCGTGCAGTCCTTCAAGCGCGCACGCCCAGCCGGCTGCTCCAGCGCCCCACTCTCATTCTCGTCCCCCGATGGGTCTCCGTTTTTGGGCCAAATGAACAACCACATGCACCATAATTTTCCTCATATTTTTCTAGAGGCCCACACAAATTTTGCGCAATTCAGCCCTTTTTTCTATTTTTTAGTATTTTATGTATTTTTTGGCTTCGAAAAATAAAAAAATATTTCCGGCTTCCGAAAAATTTTCAAATTTTTTCGCAAGGTCTATTACATTTTTGTCGGTGTTCCCTCAAAATTTCAAGTCAAAATTCCAAGTATTCAATTTTTTAAAGAGGATATGACCACTCATACATTCCAATGTGTTCACCTACGAAAGGGTCAAAAACCCTAATGCTCTTTAAGGGGGAGGTGCATGTCTGACCCCAAACTAGCCTTGCTAGCTTCAAGCTAGTGGGCTTGTGGGGGATGTTGCTTGCATCTAGGTTGGTGATATGATGCGCAGATGGAAAGGATAGGTGCCGATGATCGGCGGACAAATTCCCTGATACCTCGACCGCGCTAGGCCCTCCTCTGGTCGATCGGTCACGCGGGGCCCAGTTCGCTGATTTTTGTCCCAAAAAATGAAAATTTGCCTGACGCAGGTAAAACTACTGCGAATCTAAAGAAAGCGGCCCCGAGATGAAATTCTTTGCCGGTAATTTTATTTTCGGCTCGGTTTGCCGATTTTTGTCTCGAAAAATGAAATTTTGCCCCAATGTTGGAAATGATGTCTGGAATCGAAAAATTGATGCCGAATGATGAAATTATTTGCCAAGGATTCCATTTTTCGGCTCGAACGAAGCATAAGCATTGGCCATTAGGGTTGACCCCGTTGACTTGGTAAGCCCAAATGCCCTTCCGCAAGGGGGGCCTGGGTCCAACAACACTGTTCTTGATCAAAATTGGGGGATTACTCGCAGTTCCACCATTTGATTGATGTTGTGGGACCCAACAATTCCGAAGCAACGCAGCGTCCTGCATGTTGTCGCGCTGCGGTTGATTGGTAACCATGACCCAATTGGTCGTGCGGAAGGAACTCCCAATGATGGTTGAGTGTTGTGTCATGCACCCTTGCCTCATTCAACTCGGGGTGGCCTGAGGTGCCCGCAGTCATCGCTCGAGGCCCCCTTTGTAGATGCAACGGTTGTTCTTCACGAAAAATGTGAAAGTTCACGTACGATCTCCCGCACTCAGCGGTGTGGGCAGCAATTCTCTCGGGCGCTTCCACATTCCCCGTAGCTCATCAAGCCACGTGGGCATGTGTTACGCTTGCGGGGGTTGTTGCCTAATGTACGCGATTGCGCATGAGTGTTGATGGGATTGAAAGGGCTTGCAAACTCCACACTAGAGCGTCAAACTGTCGGCCCCTGATCCTCTACAAACTTGCACCCGAGTGCTTCCAATCCGCCTCGAGGTGAAAGACAAGAGTTATTGTGCAGCGTTACTTCCAATTCAGAAATCGTTGTGATGCTTTTGTGCCTTCTCATCCTTCACCTCCTCAGGGGTGCAGAGCGGACCTCATGTCGTAGCTCGTGTCCCTGGCATGCCGATTGCGGTTGCTTTAGTTCATGGTTCGACCCGTTCTATTGGATTCAGAACATTACTCGGGCAATGGAACTGTCATTCCACTCCACTTTTGCTCCAACGGAGCCTTTGTCCCTCTATAGCACGACTGACATGCCCGTTTCGTCATCAGCGGCCCCCCTACCATTTGGTTGGGCTCGTGCCGTGCGTGCGGTCACGAGCATCATGAAGGAATGCTACCTGGTTGATCCTACCATTAGTCATATGCTTGTCTCAAAGATTAAGCCATGCATGTGTAAGCATCAACTAATTCAGACTGTGAAACTGCGAATGGCTCATTAAATTAGTTATAGTTTGTTTGATGGTACCAGCTACTCGGATAACCGTAGTAATTCTAGAGCTAATACGTCCAACAAGCCCCGACTTCTGGAAGGGAAGCATTTATTAGATAAAAGGTCGACGCGGGCTGTCGCCCGTTGCTCTGATGATTCATGATAACTTGACAGATCGCACGGCCAACATGCTGGCGATGCATCATTCAAATTTTTGCCCTATCAACTTTCGATGGTAGGATAGAGGCCTACTGTTAGCCCCTTGAACACTTGGCATGCGGGAGATGGCGGCACCTTGTACGAATTCGTAGCATGGGACTTTAAAGTGGCTGGGCACTCCCTAAGGCAAGGTGAAAGCTGAGAGGGTTAGCATATGCATGGGCCGACATACGGGTCCCAGTGTGAACCAAGACTTGGATTGGACAAAGGATGCTGGGCTACATGTTCGTGGGCTCCATCAGATGGGTCATGGGCTTGGGCCAAGAGGCCCAAAACACAAGACTAGGTCTTGGCAAAGTCTGCATGGCACTGTATGACACTGCGTGGCACCAAGTCTCTTACGACGTGTGGAACGTGGGACGTGCGGGTGTTGCTCAATCCAGTTAGCCAAGCATCAGGATGATGCTCATCAGATTGTGAATGACAAAGGATCGTGGGTAGATAAGGCTTATCGAGATCAAGTGATGGATGATCGTGGGAGATAAGGCTTATCAGGATCGAGCCATGGATGAGAACGTGGGAAGATGAGGGTTATTAGCCACGATATAGATCATGGGGAGATAATGTTTATCTCTAAGACCTAGGTAGCTAGGGGTATCAGCTATATATAGACCCTATGGGTTGTCATTTGTACTCAGTGAAAGAGAAATCACTTAGAGAGAAAGAGTGAAACGCTATTTAGAATTCAAGTGATTGTTCCTTTGTATTACTTGAGTTAAGTAATAAAGGGTTGGGAAAGGTTCTCGTATATGCTCTTGTGCCTCTTTTGAGTGTGTGAGTTGTGTGCCTACTTACAAAGTTCTATTGTGCAAATTGTTGTGTGTGTGGTTGGCTGAGACTAAGTGTGATTTAGTGCCATCACAAGGCAAAATTTTGGCTGGGAAAATTAGCCCTATGACAGCTATATCAGAGTAAAAAGGTTCGTCCAATGGCAGGTGGTTTGGGTCTTAATGTTGTACGTGAGCGCGTAGCCAAACTCTTCGAGGTACTCGGTGAACTTCCAGAGGATGCAAATTTCACCGTGTTCCCAACGTAGGTGCTCCATGAGCAGTACATAATCAATCTGCAGCGGCAACAAGAGGTGGTGGCCACTTCAAACACAGCTTTTCGGCTTGAGGAGATGGCAGCAGGAATAGCCATCCTCAATAAGGCTGTGGCCTCTCAACCAAGCGGAGGTGTCATGGAGGGCTCGACCAAGGTAAAGGTGTCAGAGCCTAAAGCCTTCGAGGGAGCGAGGGATGCCAAATAGATCGAGAATTTTTTGTGGGATATGGATCAGTACTTCAAAGCTGCCTGAGTGCCAGACAACGAGAAGGTCATTCTGACCAGCATGTATCTAGCTAAGGATGCCAAGCTGTGGTGGTGGACTCGGTTGGATGATGACGCAAGTGTGGGCAGGCCTAAGATCGAGACGTGGGAGAGCCTAAAGAAGGAGTTGAAGGGCCAGTTCTTATGCTGCAGCACGTCATGGCTTGCGAGGGAATCCTTGAAGAAGTTGAAGCAGAGTGGTACGGTGCGTGACTATGTGAAAGAATTCAGTTCCTTGATGCTTGACATCTGTAACATGTCGAATGAGGATAAGCTTTTCAACTTCCTATCCGATCTTCAACCTTGGGCTCAACTCGAGCTTAAAAGGCAAGGTCTAAAGGACCTTCCTTCAGCAGTGGCTACGGCTAATGGTTTAGTTGATTTTTGGATCAACAAGTCTCCTAATTCTGATGCTGGTAAGCAGCCCAAGGATAAGGGCAAGAAGAAGATGGCGGGCAAGAAGGATAAGCACAACGATGGTGGCAAAGATAAAGGCAAAGCCGTCTACCAAGAACAAGGTAAAGGTAAAACTAACTCGAGTTGTTTCATATGTAATGGACCACACAGGGCCAAGGAGTGCCCGAAGCGGGAGAAGTTAAGTGCCATAGTTGCTGAGGAGAGTGGCCTCTCAGATGATGTTGGCCCCTCTCGTGTCAATCGTCTACAGTTGGAGAGTGCTGTGCAAGCTGGACGTGCCCCACAATCCAGCTTGATGTATGTGAAGATCGGGCTTAGTAATAAAGAGTTGAACGCAATGGCCGACACGGTTGCTACCCACAACTTTGTTGCTAAGAGGATGGTGGAGTCACTGGGTCTAAAAGTGGCTAAGACCGGGAGTCGAGTTAAGGCAGTCAACTCGGCAGCCCGGGAGGTGCGTGGCACGACATTGGGAGTGCAGGTAACTATAGGCAATTGGTCTAGTAATCTTAACTTCACTGTGGTTCTGGGAGTTGATTTCTTTGTGAGAGTTGCTCTGTTGTCTAACTTGGGTGGTCTCATAATCATGCATGAGGATCATCCATGTTTCGTTGCTGGAACATTCACTCCCTCTTCTAGTATTGGTGGGAAGTCAGGTGGTATGCTGTCGGCTATGCAAGTGAAGCATGGGCTGAAGAAGGGAGAAGTCACCTACCTTGTAGCTTTGATGGAGATCAAGGAAGGTATTGTTGCGGAGGTGTCTGACAGTGTAGCGGATCTATTGGGAAAGTTCACTGACGTGATGCTTCCTGAACTCCCCAAGTGTCCTCGCCCGAGGTGTGCCACTGACCACAAGATCGATTTGGTGCCCAATTCCAAACCACTAGCACAAGCCACACATTGCATGAGTCCGCTAGAATTGGCAGAACTGAGGAAATAGTTAATAGAGTTGCTGGATGCAGTCCTAATTCAGCCCTCCAAAGCGCCATATGGTGCACCGGTGTTGTTTCATAGGAAACACGATGGCTCCTTCTGGATGTGTGTTGATTACAGGGCTTTGAACAAGCTGACGGTCAAGAACAAGTACCTTATCCCATTGATAGCGGACTTGTTTGACAGGCTAGCGAGAGCCTCGTATTTCACCAAGCTGGATCTACGGTCTGGATATTGGCAAGTCAGGATTGCAGAATGAAAGTTGGGGGCTCGAAGACGATCAGATACCGCTCTAGTCTCAACCACAAAAATGCCGACCAAGGATCGGCGAAAGTTGATTTTAGGACTCTGCCGGCACCTTATGAGAAATCAAAGTCTTTGGGTTCTGAGGGGAGTATGGTCGCATGGCTGAAACTTAAAGGAATTGTCGGAAGGACACCACCAGGAGTGGAGCCTGTGGCTTAATTTGATTCAACGCGAGGAAACATACTAGGTCAAACCATAGTAAGGATTGACAGACTGAGAGCTCTTTCTTGATTCTATGGGTGGTGGTGCATGGCCGTTCTTAGTTAGTGGAGCGATTTGTCTGATTAATTCCGTTAACGAACGAGACCTCAGCCTGCTAACTAGCTATGCGGAGGTGATCCTCCGTGGCCAGCTTCTTAGAGGGACTATGGCCTTAGAAGTTCTGGGCCGCATGCGCGCTACACTGATGTATTCAACGAGT
>CM075454.1:2044014-2121514 GCA_037832335.1 Carallia pectinifolia | reverse complement strand
GTATAAAAGGCGAGACAGCAATAACAACAAAAGCTGACTGCATGCCTGCAAGAGTATAAAAGGCGACAAATACAACAACAAAAGGATACTCCTCGCCGCACGAGTGTAAGGGGTGGGAATGCAACAACAACTAAACTATACTTCTTGCACGCATGAATTTAAAAGGCAAGACGACAAACAATAGCAAAAGTAGACTCCTTGCCCGCTTGAGTGTAAAAGGTGGTATGGGAACAACAAAGCATACTCCTTGCTCGCACGTGTAGAAAAGGCGGGACAGCAACAACAAAGCATGCTACTTGCCTGCACGAGTATAAAAGGCGAGACAACCACAACAATCAAACCAGACTACTCGTCCGAACGAGTATAATAGGAGACACAGCAACAACAACAAAAGCACACTCCCTACTCGCACTAGTATTAAATACCTGACGGCAACTGCAAACCATACTCCTTACCTGCACGAGTATAAAACACGAGACGACAGCAACAAAGCAGGCTGCTTGCCCGCACGAGTATAAAAGACGACACGACAACAACAACACAACGAGACTTCTTGCCCGCAAGAATATAAAAGGCAAGATGACAACAACACTAAACCAGATTCCTTGCACGCAAGAGTATAAACGACGACAAGAACAACAACAAAAGTATACTCATCGCTTACCCGAGCATGAAAAGAAAGACGACAACAACAACAAAGCTAGACTCCTTGCATGCACGGGTATAAAAGGCGAGACAGCAACAACATGAAAAGTAGACTCTTTGCCCACAAGAATATAAAAGTCAAAACTTGCAAAAACAATAGTATACTCCTTGCTTGCACGAGCACAAAATCCTATATGATAATGATAGCAACGCAGACTCCTAGCCCGCACGAGTATAATGGGTGAGATAGCAACAACAATGCATGCTCCTTATTTTTGCGAGCATAAAAGGCGAGACAACAACAACAAAGCATGCTCTTTGCCTGCACGAGTATAAAAGGCGAGATGGCAACAACAACAAAAGCACATAAATTGCTAGCACGAGCAAAAAAGGTGTGACGACAATAGGAAAACATGCTTCTTGCCCGCATGAGTATAAAAGACGAGACGACAACAACAACAAAACTAGACTTCTTATCCATACGAGTATAAAAGGCAATACGACAACAACAACAAAAGCTGACTCCTTGCCTGCAAGAGTATGAAAGGAGACACGACAGCAACAAAGCATATACGCATGAGCATAAAAGGTAGGACGGCAACAACAAAGCATGTTGCTTGCCACACGAGTATAAAAGCCAAGACGACAACAACATCGAAACCAGACTACTCGCCCAGATGAATATAAAAGGTGACATGACAACAGTAACAAAAGCATACTTCCTGCTTGCACGAGTATTAAGGTCACGACAGCAACTGCAAACTGTACTCCTTGCCCCACGAGTACAAAATACAAGATGGTAATAACAAAGCATCCTCCTTGCCTACAAGAGTACGAAAGGCGAGACGAAAACAACAAAGCATGCTGCTTGGCCGCATGAGTATACAAGGTGAGACGACACCAACAACAAAACTAGGCTACTCGTTCAGACGAGTATAAAAGGCAAGACGATAGCAACAACAAAAGCGTACTCCTTACCTGTACGAATATTAAAGGCATGGCGGTAATTGCAAACCATACTCCTTCGCTGCACAAGTATAAAATATAAGACGGCAACAACAAAACAGGCTGCTCTCCCGTACGAGTATAAAAGGCTGACAGCAACAACACTAAACCTGACTCCTTGCGCGCCAGAGTATAAAAGGCGCAAAGTAGAACAGCAATAGTGTACTTGTCGCCTGCCTGAGTATAAAAGGAAAGATGGCAACAATAACAAAGCTAGACTCCTTGCACGCATGGGGATAAAAGGTGAGACGCCCAATAACAAAAGTATACTGTTTTCCCGCAAGAATATAAAATGCAAAACTTGCAAAAACAACAATATACTCCATGCCCACACAAATATAAAAGTGGAGATGGTAATAATAGCGAAGTAGACTCCTTGCCCACACGAGTATAAAAGGCGAGACGGCAGCAACAAACAATACTCCTTGCTCGCGTGAGTATAAAAAGCATGACGACAACAACAAAGCATACTCCTTGCCTATACGAGTATAAAAGGCGAGATAGCAATAACAACAAAAGCGAACACTTTTCCTGCACGAGCAGAAAAGGCGTGACAGCAATATTATAGCATACTCCTAGCCCGCACGAGCATAAAAGACGAGACGACAACAACAACAAAACCTGACTCCTTCTCCATACGAGTACAAATGGCGAGATGGTAGCAACAACAAAAGCCGACTCCTTACCTGCAACAGTATAAAAGTCGAGACAGCAACAACAAAGCATGCTGCTTGCTGGCATGAGTATAAATGGAGTGACGGTAACAGTAACAAAACCAGACTACTCACTTGGAAGCGTATAGAAGGCGGGACAACAACAACAACAAAGGCAGGCTCTTTTCCTGCAAGAATATGAAAGGTAATAAGTGCAATAACAAAAGTATGCTCCTTACCCACCTGAGTAAAAAAGGCGAGACAACAATAGCAATAAAACCAAACTCCTTTCTGCATGAGTATAAAAGCAGAGACGATAACAACAGTAAAAGTAGACACCTTGCTTGCAAGGATATGAAAGGCAAAAAGTACAAAAATAAAAGTATACTCTTTGCCTACGCGAGCATAAAAGGTGAGACAATAACAATAGCAAAACAGACTCTAGCCCTTACGAGTATAAAAGGCGAGACGACAACAACAACAAAAGCAGACTCCTTGCTTGCAAGAATATAGAAGGCGATATGGCAACAACAAAGCATACTCCTTGTCAGACGAGTATAAAAGGTGAGACAGCAACAACAAAGCATGTTCATTGCCAGCACGGGTGCAAAAGGCGACACGGCATCAATAACAAAACTAGACTCCTTACCCACAGGGGTATAAAAGTTGTAAAGTACAACAACACAAGTGTACTCCTTGCCTGCACAGGTATAAAAGGTGAGGCAGTTACAATAGCAAAACAGACTCCTGGGCCGCACATCCATAAAAGGTGAGACTGCAACAACAACAAAAGCAGATTCCTTGCCCACAAGAATATGAAAGGCAATAAGTACAACAGCAAAAATAAAGTCCTTGTCTACATAGGCATAAAAGGCAAGGCGGCAACAACAACAAAGCAGACTCCTAGCCCGCATGTGTAAAAAAGGCGTGATGACAACCACAACAAAAGTAGACTCATTGCCTACAAGAGCATAAAAACCGAGATGGCAACAACAACAAAAGAATACTCCCTACTTGTGCGAATATTAAAGGCGAGACAATAATAATGGTGAAGAAGAATCCTTGCTTGCACGAGTGTAAAAGGCAGGACGACGACTACAACGAATGCATGCTCCTTGCCTGCATGAATATAAAAGGTAAAACGACAATATTAAGGCATATACCTTGCCCACGCGAGCACAACAGGCAAGACGGCAACAACAACTAAACAAGACTCCTTTCCCACATAAGTATAAAAGGCTAGACAACAACAACAACGAAAGCAGCCTCCTTGCCTGCAAGAGTATAAAAGGTGAGACGATAGCAACAAAGCATGCTTCTTGCCTGCACATGTATAAAAGGCTGGATGGCAACAACAATAAAGCAAGAGTCCTTGCCCATAAGAGTATAAAAGGCGAAAAGTGCAACAACAAAAGTATACTCCTTGCCCACACAAGTATAAAAGGTGAGATGGAAACAACAACAAAACCAGACTCCTTACCCATATGAGTGCCAAAAGCGAGATAGCAACAACAATAAAAGCAGATTCCATACCCGTAAGCGTATAAAAGGCAAAATGTACAGCAACAAAAGTACACTCCTTGCTCGCACGAGTATACAAGTCGAGATGACAACAACAACAAAAGCGGTCTCCTTCCCCGCAAAAGTATAAAGAGTCAGACGACAGTAGAAAAGGCGAGACGTCAACAATGACAAAACCAAAGTCCTTGCCTGTGCGACTACAAAGGGTGAGACGACAATAACAACAAAAGAATGCTCCCTACCCACACGAGTATAAAAGGTGAGAAGGCAATAGGCGAGACGGTAACAGCAAAGTATACACCTTTCTCACATGAGTATAAAAGGAGAGCCAACAACAACAACAAAACCTGGCTCCTTGCCTGCACAAGTACAAAAGGGAAGATAGCAACAATAGCAAAAGCAGACTCCTTACACGCAAAAGTAAAAACGACAAGACGACAACAACAAAGCATGTTGCTTGTGGCACGAGTATAAAAGCTTAGACGATGATAACAATAAAAGAAGACTCCTTGCCTACAAAACTATAAAAGGTGAAAAGTGCAATAGCAAAAGGATGCTGCTTGACTGCATGAGTATAAATGGTGGGATGGCAACAACAACAAAACCAAACTCCTTACCCATACGAGTATAAAAGGCGAGACAACAACAACAATAAACCAAAATCCTTACCCGCAAGAATATAAAACGCAAAAAATGCAACCACAATGGTATACGCCTTGCCCGCATGAGTATAAAAGGCGAGACGACAACAACAGGAAAGTAGACTTCTAGCCTGCAAGAGTACAAAAGGCAAGACAGCAATAAGAACAAGGGTGGACTCTTGGCCGCAAGAGCATAAAAGGCAAAAACTACAATAACAAAAGTATACTCCATGCCCGAACGAGTACAAATGACGAGACGGTAACAACAGTAACGCAAACTTCTAGCTTGCACAGGTGTAAAAGGCGAGACAACAACAACAACAAAATTAGTCTCCTTCCTTTCAAGAGTACAAAAACGACAGATAGCAGGAAAGCATACTCTTTGCCCACACGAGTATAAAAACTGAGACGGTAACAACAAAGCCTGCCACTCGCCCGTATAAATACAAAAGGCAAGATGGCAATAATAACAAAACCGGAGTCCTTGCCTGTACGTGTATAAAGGGCGAGACGATAATAAAAACAAGAGCATACTACTTGCCTACACGAGTGTAAAAGTCGAGATGGCAATAGCACAGCAAGGTATAAAAGGTGGGACAACATTAACAACAAAACCAGACTCCTTGCCGATGCGAATATAAAAGGCAAGGTAGCAACAACAACTAAAGCATACTCCTTACTTGCACGAGCATAAAAGGCAACAGGACAACATCAGCAAAGTAGACTCCTACCCTGCAGGAGTATAAAAGGCGAGACAGTAACAACAACAAAAGCAAACTCCATATCTGTAAGAGTATAAAAGGCGACAAGTACAACAACAAAAGTATACTCTTTACCTGCCTAAGTATAAAAGGTGAGACAACGACCACAACAGCAAAACCAGACTCCTTGCTCACATGTGTATAAAAGGTTAGACGATAACAGTAGTTAATGCAGACTCCTTTCCTAGAGTAATATAAAGGGCGAAAAGTGAAAAAAACAAAATTATACGCCTTGCCCACAAAAGTGTAGAAGGCAAGACGACATCAACAACAAAAGCAGACTCTTTGCCCGTAAGAGTATAAAGGCAACTAGTACAACAACAAAAGTACAGTCCTCGCCCACCAGACTATAAAATGCCAGACGGTAACAACGAAGCATACTCCTTGCATGCACGGCTATAAAAGGCGAGAAGATAACAAGAACAAAGTATGATGCATGCCCACACGAGTATAAAAGGTAAGATGATAACAACAAGGCGTACTCCTTACCCGCATGACTATAAAAGGGATGACGACAACAACAAAGCATGTTGCTTGCCCGCACGAGTATAAAAGGCGAGACGACAACAACAACCAAACCATACTACTTCTCCGGATGAGTATAACAGGCGACACAGCAACAACAACAAAAGCATACTCCCTACTCGAACGAGTATTAAATATCCAACGACAACTGCAAACCATACTCCCTGCCCGCACGAGTATAAAATAGGAGACGACAGTAACAAAGCAGGCTGCTAGCCCGCACGAGTATAAAAGATGAGACAGTGACAACAATACAATGAGACTTCTTGCCCGTACGAGTATAAAAGTCAAGACGACAACAACGCTAAAGCAGACTCCTTCCATGCAAGAGTGTAAACAGCTATAAGAACAACAACAAAAGTATACTCATCACTTGCCCGAGAATGAAAAGAAAGATGGAACAACAACAAAGCTAGACTCCTTGTACGCACCAGTATAAAAGGCGAGACAGCAACAACAAGAAAAGTAGACTCTTTGCTTGCAAGAATATAAATGGGAAAACTTGCAAAAACAATAGTATACTCCTTGCCCGCACGAGTATAAAAGCCGATATGTTAATAATAGCAAAGTAGACTCGTAGCCTCCACGACTATAATGGCGAGATGGCAACAACAAAGCATGCTCTTTGCTAGCACGAGCAAAAAAGACGAGACGACGACAACAAAGCATGCACCTTGCCAACATGAGTATAAAAGGCAAGACGACAACAACAACAAAATAGCATAGACTGCTAGGACGAGCAAAAAAGGTGTGACGACAATAGCAAAGCATGCTTCTTGCCCACACGAGTGTAAAAGGTGAGAAGACAACAACAACAAAACTAGACCCCTTACCCATACAAGTATAAAAGCCGATACGACAACAACAACAAAAGCTGAATTATTGCCTGCAAGAGTGTAAAAGGAGACACGACGGCAGCAAAGCATTTATGCATGAGCATAAAAGGTAGGACGACAACAACAAAGCGTGCTGCTTGCTGCACGAGTATAAAAGGCAAGACGACAACAACAAAACCATACTACTCACTTGGATGAATATAAAAGGCGAGATGACAACAGGAACAAAAGCATACTCCATGCTTGCACGAGTATTAAGGGCACGACGGCAACTACAACTGTACTCTGCGCGGGCACAAATATAAAATACAAGACGACAACAACAAAGCATACTCTTTGCCCACACGAGTATGAAAGGTGAGACGACAACAACAACAAAACCAGACTACTCGTTTAGACGAGCATAAAAGGCAAGACGGCAACAACAACAAAACCGTACTCCCTGCCCGCACGAGTGTTAAAGGTATAACGGTAACTACAAACCATACTTCTTGCCCGCACGAGTATAAAATATGAGATGGCAACAACAAAGCAGGCTGCTCTCCTGCACGAGTATAAAAGCTGACACGGTGACAATAGCAAAACGATACTTCTTGCCCGCAAGAGTATAAAAGGCTTGACGACAATAACACTAAAGTTGACTCCTTGCACGCCAGAGTATAAAAAGCGACAAGTAGAACAGCAAAAGTGTACTTGTTGCTTGCCCGAGTACGAAAGAAAAGATAGCAACAACAACAAAGCTAGACTCCTTGCACGCATGGGGATAAAAGGCGAGACGGCCAATAGCAAAAGTAGACACTTTGCCCGCAATAACATAAAAGGCAAAACTTGCAAAAACAATAATATACTCCATGCCCACACAAGTATAAAAGCCAAGGTGGTAATAATAGCAAAGCAGACTCTTTGTCCACACGACTATAAAAGGCAAGACGGCAAAAACAAAGCATACTCCATGCTTGCATGAGTATAAAAGGCAAGACGACAACAACAAAGCATACTCCTTGCCTACATGAGTATAAAAGGAAAGACAGCAACAACAACAAAAGTGAACCTTTTGCTCGCACGAGTAGAAAAGGCGTGACAGGAATATTAAAGCATACTCCTTGCCCGCATAAGCATAAAAGGCGAGATGACAACAACAACAAAACCAAACTCTTCGTCCATACGAGTATAAATGGCGAGATGGCAGAAACAACAAAAGCCAACTCCTTACCCGCAAGAGTATAAAAGTCGAGACGGCAACCACAAAGCATGTTGCTTGCCTGCATGAGTATAAAAGGCGTGACGGCAATAGTAACAAAACCTGACTACTCACATAGACGAGTATAAAAGGCGAGATGGGAACAACAACAAAAGAATACTCCTTGCCTGCACGAGTATTAAAGGCATGACACCAATTGCAAGCCATACTCCTTTCCCACACGAATATAAAATACGAGACGGCAACAACAAAGCATACTCCTTGCCCACACGAGTATAAAAGGCGAGACAAAACCAATAAAGCATGTTGCTTGCCCGCATGAGTGTGAAAGGCGAGATAGCAGCAACAACAAAACCAGACTACCGGTCCAGACGAGCATAAAAGGGGAGACAACAATAACAACAAAAGCATACTTCCTACCGCACGAGTATTAAAGGCATGACGGCAACTGCAAACCATATTCCCTGCCCGAACGAGTATAAAATACGAGACGGCAACAACAAGGCCAGCTGCTTGCCCACACGTCTATAGAATGCGTGACGACATCAACAATAGAACAAGACTTCTCGCCCACACGAGCATAAAAAGAAAGACGACAACAACACTAAAACAAACTCCTTGCACGCAAGAATATAAAAGGCGACAAGTACAACCACAAAAGTATACTTGTCGCTTGCCTGAGTATAAAACGAAAGATGGCAATAACAACCAAGCTAGACTCGTACCATGCATGGGTATATAAGGCGAGACGGCAACAACAGCAAAAGTAGACTCTTTGCCCACAAGAATATAAGAGGCAAAACTTGAAAAACCAACATTATACTCCTTGTCCGCATGAGCAAAAAAGTTGAGACAGTAATAATAGCAAAGCAGACTCCTAGCCCACATAAGTATAAAAGGCGAGATGGCAGCAACAAAGCATACTCCTTGCTCACGTGAGTATGAAGGGCAAGACGACAACAACAAACCATGCTCCTTGCCTGCATGAGTATAAAAGGCGAGATGGCAGCAACAACAAAAGCGCACAGTTTGCTCGCACATGCAAAATAGGCGTGACGGCAATATCAAAGCATAACCAGTGCCTGCGCGAGCATAAAAGGCGAGATGGAAACAACAGCTAAACCAAACTCGTTACCCATGCAAGTATAAAAGGCAATACGTCAACAACAACAAAAGCCAACTCTTTGCCCGCAAGAGTATAAAAGGCAAGGCGGCAACAACAAAGCATGCTACTTGCCCACACGAGTATAAAAGGCGAGACGACAACAACAGCAAAAGCCAACTCCTTGCTGGTAAGAGTATAAAAAGGTGAGACGGCAACAACAAAGCATACTCTTTGCCCGTACGAGTATAAAATGCGAGACATCAATCGCAAATCATCTGCTTTCCCAAACAAGTTTAAAAGGCAAAACGGCAACAACAAAAAAACTAAACTCTTTGCCCATATGAGTATAAAAGGCGTGACGGGAATAACAATAAAAGCATTCTCCCTGCCTGAACTAGTATAAAAGGCGAGACGGTAACCGCAAAGAATACTCCTTACCCACACGAGTATGAAAGGCAACTAGTAAACAGAGGAAAATAGTGAGACAGTAACATAAGCAGACTCCTTGCCCACGAGAGCATAAAAGGCGAAAAGCACAACAGCAAAAGTCTACTCCTTGCCCGCACGAGTATAAGAGGCAAGATAGCAACAACCACAAAGTAGACTCGTAGACCACAAAGGAATAAAAGGCAACATGGCAAAAGCAAAGTAGACTCCTAGCCCGCTTGAGTCTAAAAGGCGAGACAGCAACAACAACAGAGGTAGGCTACTTGCCCACAAGAGTATAAAAGCTGAAAAGTACAACAATCAAAGTATACTCCTTGCCCGCATGAGTACAAAAGACGAGACGCTAACAATAGCAATGCAGACTTCTAGGCTACACGAGACAACAACAACAAAAGTGTCTCTTTCCCTACAAGAGTATAAAAAGCGAGATGGTAGCAAGAAAGCACACTCCTTACCTGCACGAGTACAAAAGGCATGATGGCATCAACAAAGCATGCTGCTTGCCCACGAGAGTATAAAAGGCGAGACGGCAACAATAGCAAAACTAGAGTCCTTGCTCGTACGAAAATAAAAAGTGGGACGACAATAAAAACAAAAGCATACTCCTTGCCCACGTTAGTATAAAAGGCAGAACGACAACACCAAAGTATATTCCTTGCCCGCACGAGAATAAAAGGCAAGACGACAATAATATCAAAACCAGACTCCTTGCCCGCACGAGTATAAAAGGCGTGATAGTAACAACAATAAAAGTAGGCTCCTTGCTTGCAAGGGCATAAAAGGCAAACAATACAACAACAAAAGCATATTCCTTGCTCGTGAGAGCATAAAAGGCTAGAAAACAATAACAACAAAGCAGACTCTTAGCCCCCAAAGTATATATTGTGAGATAGCAACTACGACAAAAGTAGACTCCTTGCCTGCAAGAGTCTAAAAAGCGGGAAGTACAACATCAAAATTATACTCCTCGCGCGCCTGAGTATGAAAGGTGAAATGGCAACAACAACAAAATCAGACTTATTGTTTGAACGAGTATAAAAGGCGAAACGGCAACAACGCCAATTGTAGACTCTTTGCCTAGAAGAATATAAAAGGCAAAAAGCATGAAAACAAAAGTATACTCCTTGCCCGAATGAGTATAAACGCCAAGATGGTAACAATAGCAAAGCAGACGCCTAGCCCTCATGAGTATATAAGGTGAGACGACAACAACAATAAAATCAAACTCCTTGCTTGCAAGAGTATAAAAGGCGACATGTACTACAACAAAAGTTTGCTTCTCGCCCGCCTGAGTGTAAAAGCAAAGACAACAACAAAAAAGCATACTTCTTGCCTGCATGACTATAAAAGGTGCGACGACAACAAGAAAGCCTGCTGATTGCCAGCACGAGTATAAAAAGCGAGACGACAATAACAAGAAACCTAGACTTCTTGTCCGAATGAGTATAAAAGGCAAGACGGCAACAACAGCAAAAGCATAGTCACTTTTCGCATGAGTATAAAATGCGAGGTGGGGACAACAAAGCTTAATCCTTGCCCACATGAGTATAACAGGCGAGAGGACGACAGCAAAGTATACTCTTTGTCCGCACAAGTATAAAAGGTGAGATGGTAACAACAAAGCATGCTCCTTACCTACATGAGTATAAAAGGCTAGACAACAATTACACCAAAAGGAGGCTCCTTGCTCATACAAGTATAAAAGCGAAGACAACAATAACAACAAAAGCATACCCCTTGCACGTACGAGTATAAAAGCCGAAAGGGCAATAACAGTAAAGTAGACCCCTAGCCCGAACGAGTATAAAAGGCAAGACAGCAATAACAACAAAAGCAGGCTCCTTGCCTCCAAGAGTATAAAAGGCGACAAGTACAAAAACAAAAATCATACTCCTCGCCTGCCCGAGTATAAAAGAGGAGACGACAAGAACAACAAAACTGGACTCCTTCTCACACGAGTATAAAAGCCAAGGTGGTAACAACAGCAAAAGTAGACTCCTTGCCTGCAAGGATATAAAAGGTAAAAAGCACAAAAACAAAAGTATAATTCTGACCTGCACGAGTATAAAAGGTGAGATGGGAACAACAGCAAAGCAAACATCTAGCCTGCACGAGTATAAAAGGCGAGACGACAACAACAATAAAAGCAGACTCCTTGCCTGCTAGAGTCTAAAAGGCGACAAGTACAACAACAAATGTATGCTCCTCGCCTGCCCAAGTACAAAAGGCGAGACAACAACAACAAACTAGACTCCTTGCCTACATGACTATAAAAGGCGAGATGACAACAACAAAGCTTGCTGCTTGCTCGCATGAGTAGAATTGGCGAGACGGCAGCAACAACAATCCTGGACTCCTTACCCGTGCGAGTATAAAAGGCGAGACGGCAACAACAACAAAAGTATACTCCCTGCCCACATGAGTATAAAAGGCAAGACAAGAATGACAAAGCACACTACTTGCCCGCATGAGTATAAAAGGCAAGATGGCAATAGCCAAGCATTCTCCTTGCCCAAAGGAGTGTAAAAGGCGAGATGGCAGCAACAAAGCATGCTCCTTGTTTGCACGAGTGTAAAAGGTAAGTCGGTAACAACAATGCATACTTCTTACCTCCACAAGTATAAAAGGGGAGGCAACAATCACAACAAAAGCAGACTCCTTGCTTGTACGAGTATAAAAGACGAGACGACAACAATAATAAAAACATACTCTTTCCCCTCACAGGAATTAAAGTCTAGACAACAACAACAGCAAAGAAGGCTTATTGCCCGTAAAAGCATAAAAGGCGGGACAATAACAACAACAAAATTAGTCTCCTTCCTTTCAAGAGTGCAAAAAGCGAGAGACAGCAGGAAAGCATACTCTTTGCCCACGCGAGTATAGAAGGCGAGACGACAACAACAAAGCCTGTCACTCGCTCGTACGAATATAAAAAGCAAGATGGCAATAATAACAAAACCAAAGTCGTTGCCTGTAGGTGTATAAATGGCGAGACGATAATAAAAACAAGAGCATACTACTTGGCTGCATGAGTTGTAAAGGCAAGATGACAACAGCAACAGTAAGGTACACTCCTTACCCGTACGAGTATAAAAGGCGAGACAACAACAACAACAAAACCACACTCCTTGCTGGCGCGAGTGTAATAGGCAAGGTATCAACAACAACTAAAGCAGACTCCTTGTCCGCAAGAGCATAAAAGGTAAGCAGTACAACAATAAAAGGATACTCCTTGCTTGCACGAGCATCAAAGGAGAGACGACAACGTCAGCAAAGTAGACTCCTACCCCGCAGGAGTATAGAAGGCAAAACGGCAACAACAACAAAAGCAGACTCCCTGCCTGCAAGAGTATAAAATGCGACAAGTATGACAAAAAAAGTATACTCTTTACCTGCCCAAGTATAAAAGGTAAAACGACAACAGCAACAAAACCAAACTCCTTACTCACATGAGTATAAAAGGTGAGATGATAATAGCATTGAACGTAGACTCCTTGCCCAGAGTAATATAAAGGGTGAAATCTGTAAAAGCAAAAGTATACGTTTTGCCCACAAAAGTGTAGAAGGCCAGATGACATCAACAACAAAAGCAGACTCCTTGCCTGTAAGAGTATAAAGGTGTCAAGTAGAACAACAAAAGCATAGTCCTTGCCCGCTGGACTATAAAAACAAGACGATATTAACGAAGCATACTCCTTGCTTGCATGGCTATAAAAGGCGAGACGATAACAAGAACAAAGCATGATACATGCCCACACGAGTATAAAAGGTAACATGGTAACAACAAGGCCTACTCCTTACCTACATGAATACAAAAGGGATGACGACAACAACAAAGCATGATGCTTGCCCGCACGAGTATAAAAAGCGAGGGAACAGCAAGAACAAACCCAGACTCCTTGCCCGTACGAGGGCAAAAGGCGGGAAGACAACAACAACAAAAGCATACTCCTTGCCTGCAGGAGTATAAAAGGAGAGACGACTTCTTGCCCGCACGAGGATAAAGGCGAGACGTCAACAACAAAGCATACTCTTTACTCACACGAGTATAAAAGGCAAGATGGCAACAACAATAAAACTGGATTTCTTAACCGCATGAGTATAAAAGGTTAGGCGGCAAAAACATCAAAATAGACTCCTAGCCCACATGAATATAAAAGGGGAGACAACAACAATAACAAACCAAACTCCTTACCCACATGAATATAAAAGGCGAGACAGTACCAACAACAAAAGTAGATGCCTTACCTACAAGAGTACAATACAACAGCAAAAGTACACTCCTTGCTCGTGCGAGTAGGCAACACAAGGACAATAACAAACCAAACTCCTTGCCCGCATAAGTATAAAGGCGAGACAAAAACAGAAAAGAATGCTCTTTACTCATTGCCCACACGATTATAAAGGGCGAGACGACAACAATAACAAACCAGACTCCTTGCCCACAGTATAAAAAAAGCAAGACAGCAACATGAACAACAGCAGACTCATTGCCCACAAGGGCATAAAAGGCGAAAAGTACAACAACAAAAGTCTACTCCTTGCCTGCGCGAGTATAAGAGGCAAGACAGCAACAACCGCAAAGCAGACTCCTAGACCACATTGGAATAAAAGGCAACATGGCAACAACAAAGTAGACTCCTAGCCCGCTTGAGTATAAAAGGCGAGACAACAACAACAACAGAGGTCGGCTACTTGCCCGCAAGAGTATAAAAGTCAAAAAGTAAAACAATAAAAGTATATTCCTTGCCCGTATGAGTGCAAAAGATGAGACGCTAACAACAGCAATGTAGACTTCTAGCCTAGACGGGTGTAAATGGCGAGATGACAACAACAACAAAAGTCGTCTCCTTCCTTGCAAGAGTATAAAAAACAAAATGGTAGCAACAAAGCACACTCCTTGCCCGGACGAGTACAAAAGGCAAGACAGCAGCAACAAAGCATGCTGCTTGCCCACAAGAGTATAAAAGGCGAGACGACAACATTAGCAAAACTAGAGTCCTCGCTCGTACGGAAATAAAACGCGGGATGACAATAACAACAAAAACATACTCCTTGCCCACACTAATATAAAAGGCAGAACGACAATAGCAAAGTATGCTCCTTGCCCGCACGAGTATAAATGGCAAGACGAAAATAATATCAAAACCAAACTCCTTGCCCACAGGAGTATAAAAGGCATGAAAGTAACAACAATAAAAGCAAAATCCTTGCTATCAAGGGCATAAAAGGCAAACAGTACAACAACAAAAGCATATTCCTTGCTCATGTGAGCATAAAAGGCTAGACAACAACAACAACAAACCATACTCTTAGCCCCCACGAGTATAAAATGTGATATGGCAACAACGACAAAAGTAGACTCTTTGCCTGCAAGAGTCTAAAAGGCAGGAAGTACAACATCAAAATTATACTCCTCGCCCCGAGTATGAAAGGTGAAATGGCAACAACAACAAAATCAGACTTCTTATTTGAACGAGTATAAAATGAAAAACGGCAACAACAGCAAATGTAGACTCTTTGCCCAGAAGAATATAAAAGGCAAAAAGCACGAAAACAAAAGTACACTCCTTGCCCGAATGAGTATAAACGGCAAGATGGTAACAATAGCAAAGCAGACGCCTAGTCCTCACGAGTATATAAGGCTAGATGACAACAACAACAAAATCAAACTCCTTGCCTGCAGGAGTATAAAAGGCGAGAAGTACTACAACGAAAGTTTGCTTCTCGCCCACCCAAGTGTAAAAGCAAAGACAACAACAAAAACACATACTTCTTGCCTGCATGACTATAAAAGGTACGACGACAACAAGAAAGTCTGCTGCTTGCCAGCACGAGTATAAAAAGCGAGACGACAATAACAAGAAACCTAGACTTTTTACCCGAACAAGTATAAAAGGCGAGACAACAACAACAGCAAAAGCATAGTCCCTGTCTACATGACTATAAAAGGCAAGGTGGGGACAACAAAGCTTACTCCTACCCCACACGAGTGATGCATTTATAAGATAAAAGGTCGATGCGGGCTCTGCCCATTGCTCTGATGATTCATGATAACTCGATGGATCGCATGGCCAACATGCCGACACGCATCATTCAAATTTTTGCCCTATCAACTTTCGATGGTAGCATAGAGGCCTGCTGTTAGCCCATAGAACACTTGGCATGCAGGAGTTGGCGGCACCTTGCACCAGTTCCTAGGATGGGACTTTGGAGTGGCTGGGCGCTCCTTGAAGCAAGGTGAAAGCTGGGAGGATCAGCGTAGGCACAGGCCTACTAGCGGGTCCTAGTGTGGACCAAGACCTGGGTTGGACAAAGGATGCTGGGCTGCATGTTCATGGGCTCCATCAGATGGGCCATGGGCTTGGGCCAAGAGGCCCAAAACACAAGACTGGGTCTTGGCCAAGTTTGCATGGCACTGCATGGCATTGTGTGGAACTGAGTCTCCTACGACGTGTGGAACGTGGGGACGCGCAAGTGTGGCTCTATCCAGGTGGCTGAGAATCGGGATAATGCTCACCAGATCAAGCATGGCAAAGGATCGTGGTAGATAAGACTTATCGAGATCAAGTGATGGAAGATTGTGGGAGATAAGGCTTATCAGGATCGAGTCGTGGATGAGAACGTGGGAAGATGAGGGTTATCAGCCACGATAGAGATCGTGGGGAGATAATGTTTATCTCCAAGCCCTAGATAGTTGGGGGTGTCAACTATGTATAGACCCTACGAGTTGTCATTTGTACTCAGTGAAAGAGAGAAATCACTCAGAGAGAAAGAGTGAAACACTGTTGAGAGTTCAAGTGATTGTTTCTTTGTATTATATGAGTTAAGTAATAAAAGGTTGGGAAAGGTTCCCGTATATGCTTTTGTGCCTCTTTTGAGTGTGTGAGTTGTGTGCCTACTTACAAAGTTCTATTCTACAAATCGTTGTGTGTGCGGTTGGCTGAGACTAAGTGTTACTTAGTGCCATCACAAGGCAAAATTTTGGGTGAGAAAATTAGCCCTGTGACAGCTGGTATCAAAGCAAAAAGGTTCAACCAATGGCAGGTGGTTCAGGTTTTGATGATGTATGTGAGCGCATAGCCGAGCTCTTTGAGGTACTCGGTGAACTTTCGGAGGGTGCAAATTTCATCATATTCCCAACGTTGGCGCTCCATGAACAGTACGTAATCGATCTGCAGCGGCAACAAGAGGTGGTGGCCTCTTCAAACACAGCTCTTCCGCTTGAGGAGTTGGCAGCAGAGATCGAGAACTTTCTGTGGGATATGAAGCAGTACTTCAAAGCTGCCTGAGTGTCAGACAACGAGAAGGTCAATCTGACCAGCATGTATCTAGCTAAGGACGCTAAGCTGTGGTGGCGGACTCAGTTGGATGACGATGCAATTGCGGGCAGGCCTAAAATCGAGGCATGGGAAAGCCTAAAGAAGGAGTTGAAAGACCAATTCTTGCCCTGCAACACGTCATGGGTTGCGAGGGAATCCTTGAAGAAGTTGAAGCAGAGTGATACGGTGCGTGACTACGTGAAGGAATTCAGTTCCTTGATGCTTGACATCCGCAACATGTCAGATGAGGACAAGCTTTTCAACTTCCTTTCTGGTCTACAACCCTGGGCTCAACTCGAGCTTAGAAGGCAAGGTGTGAAGGACCTTCCTTCAGCAATGGTTGCGGCAGATGGTTTAGTTGATTTTCGGATCAACAAGTCTCCTGATTCTAATGCTGGGAAGTAGTCCAAAGAGAAGGGCAAGAAGAAGAAGGAAGGCAAGAAGGATAAGCACGATGGTGGCGGCAAGGATAAAGCAAAGCCGTCTACCAAGAACAAGGTAAAGGTAAAACTAACTCGGGTTGTTTCATATGTAATGGACGACACAGGGACAAGGAGTGCAACAAGCGAGAGAAGTTAATTGCCATACTTGCTGAGGAGAGTGGCCCCTCAGATGATGTTGGCCCCTCTAGTGTCAATCCTCTACAGCTGGTGAGTGCTGTGCAAAGATCGAGCTCAGTAGTAAGGAGTTGTGGTGATGGCTAATATGGGTGCTACCCACAACTTCGTGGCTGAGAGGATGGTAGAGTCACTAGGTCTAAAAGTCACCAAGACCGGGAGTCGAATAAAGGCAGTCAACTCAGTAGCCCGGGAGGTGCTTGGCATGGCACTGGGAGTGGAGGTAACTATGGGCAATTGGTCTGGTAAGCTTAACTTTACTGTGGTTCCATTAGATGATTTTGATATCATATTGGGGTTGATTTCTTTGTGAGTACAAAAGTTGCTCTGTTGCCTCACTTGGGTGGTCTCATGATCATGCATGAGGATCATCCATGTTTCATTTCTGGGACGTTCACTCCCTCTTCCAGTTTTGGTGGGAAGTCGGTGGTATGCTATTAGCTATGCTGGTGAAGCATGGGCTGAAGAAGGGAGAAGTCACCTACCTTGCGGCTTTGATGGAGATGAAAGAAGGTATTGTGACGGAGGTGCCTGATAGTGTAGCGGATCTATTGGGAATGTTCACTGACGTGATGCCTCCTGAACTCCCCAAGTGTCTTCCCCCAAGGCGTGCCACTGACCACAAGATCAATTTGTTGTCCAATTCCAAACCACCAGCACAAGCTAGACTTGGCAAAACAGAGCAAGTAGTTGATGGAGTTGCTGGATGCAGGCCTAATTCAGCGCTTCAACACGCCATATGGTGTCCCGGTGTTGTTTTAGGGGAAACACGATGGCTCCCCGTGGATGTGTGTTGATTACAGGGCTCTGAACAAGGTGACGATAAAGAGCAAGTACCCTATTCCATTGATAGCAAACTTGTTTGACAGGTTAGCGAGAGCCTCATACTTAACCAAGCTGGATCTTCAGTCTGGATATTGGCAAGTCAGGATTACAGAAGGAGATGAGGGGAAAACCACGTGGATCACTCGCTATGGCTCCTACGAATTCTTGGTGATGCCATTCGGTTTGACTAACGCCCCTGCTACTTTCTGTAATTTAATGAATGATGTGTTTCATGACTTTATTGATCATTTTGCGGTTGTATATCTAGATGATATTGTTGTGCATAGTGAGTCCTTGGAGGATCACTTGTCCCACCTGAGGTTGGTGTTGTCTAAGTTGAGAGAGCACTAATTATATGTGAAAAAGGAAAAATGGGAGTTCGCTCGACGTGAGATAATGTTCCTTGGGCATAGGGTGAGTCGAGGGCAAGTTAAAATGGACGAGAGAAAAGTCCAGGCAATAGTGGAGTGGGAGGCCCCTACCAAAGTGTCCGAGTTGAAATCCTTTCTTAGTTTGTCTAACTATTACAGGAAGTTCGTGCAGGGTTACTCCAAAAAGGTAACCCCATTGACATACTTACTCAAGAAGCATAGACCCTGGAGGTGGACCACAAATTGCCAAGAAGCCTTTGACAAGTTGATGGCAGCGGTGTCCATAGAGTCGATCCTGAGGTTGCCTGATTTTGAGTTTCCTTTTAGTGTGCTAACTAACGCCTCAGACAAAGCCATTGGAGGTGTGTTGGTGCAAGAAGGCCACCCAATTGCCTATGAGAGTCGGAAACTCAATGATGCAGAGCAGCGGTACTCAGCCCGTGAGAAGGAGATGTTGGCAGTAGTGCATTGCCTTCGCACATGGAGAGTGTATTTGCTGGGTACCAGGTTCGTGGTTAGGACCGACAATGTGGCTAGCACGTTCTTTCACACTCAGAAGAAGCTTTCTGCATGGCAGGCGGCGTGGCAGGAGTTCTTGGCTGAGTACGATTTTACTTGGGAACACATGCTAGGAAGGCAAAATCAGGTGGCAGATGCCCTAAGTCACCGACAAGTGCAAGAGACGGTCAAAACCCAAACAAACTGCCCTTGGTTCTCACCCAAAATTTCGCCTTGTGATGGCACTAAGTCACACATAGTCTCAGCCAACCGCACACACAGAAGGATTGCACAATGGAAATTTATAAGTAGGCACACAACTCACACACTCAAAAGAGACAAAAGAGCATATACGAGAACCTTTCCCAACCTTTTATTACTTAACTCAAGTAATACAAAGGAACAATCACCTGAACTCTCAATAGTGTTTTACTCTTTCTCTCTGAGTGATTTCTCTTTCACTGAGTACAAATGACAATCCGTAGGGTCTATATATAGCTGACACCCCCAGCTCTCTAGGTCTTGGAGATAAACATTATCTCCCCACGATCTTTATCGTGGCTGATAACCCTCATCATCCCACGATCTCATCCATGACTTGATCCTGATAAGCCTTATCTCCCACGATCATCCATCACTTGATCTCGATAAGCCTTATCTACCCACGATCCTTTGCCATGCACGATCTAATGAGTATTATCCTGATGCTCAGCCAACCGGATAGAGCCACACCCGCACATCCCCACTTTCCACACGTCATAGGAGAGTCGGTGCCACGCAGTGCCTTGCAATGCCATGCAGTGCCATGCAGACTTGGCCAAGACCCAGTCCTGTGTTTTGGGGCCTCTTGGCCTAAGCCCATGGCCCATCTGATGGAGCCCACGAACATATAGCCCAGCATCCTTTGTCCAACCCAAGTTCTGGTCCACATTGGGACCCGCATGTAGGCCCATGCCTACACTGACCCACTCAGCTTTCACCTTGCTTCAAGGAGTGCCCAGCCACTCCAAAGTCCCATGCTAGGAATTGGAGCAAGGTGCCGCCAACTCCTGCCTGCCAAGTGTTCATGGGGCTAACAAACGACCCCCACCTATTGAAGCCAATGTCCTCATTGGTGGGGTTGATAGGTAGTTTTTCACCTGCTTCTCGAACTACTATAGAGTCACATCTCTTTCCTAGCTCGCCTCACTATCTAGGACATTCTTCAACTTCACCAAGTACTCAACCCGCCTATTCTTCTTACTTTGTCCCTGCATTTGGTGGTCTAGAATTCTCTCCACTTCACACTGGAACTCAGTTTTGATTGTAGGGGAGCACGTCATGCTTGTTTCCTTGGAGGCTCATCGCCTGCTTCCTCGTGGAAGGGCTTCAAGAAACTCACGTGGAAGGTTGGATGCATCTTAAACCTTTCTGGGAGTTGCAACCTATATGCAACATTGCCAACTTTCTTTACCACTTTCAAGGGACCATCATACTTTGGGACCAGCCCACGATAATGCAGAGCAGCGTTACTCAGCCCATGAGAAGGAGATGCTGGCAGTGGTGCATTGCCTTCGTACCTGGAGGGTGTATTTTCTGGGTACCCGGTTCTTGATTCGGATCGACAATGTGGCTGACACATTCTTTCAGACTCAAAAGAAGCTTTCTGCACGGCAGGCACAGTGGCATGAGTTCTTGGCTGAGTACGATTTTACTTGGGAACACAAGCTAGGCAGGCAAAATTAGGTGGTGGATGCCCTAAGTCGTCGACAAGTGCAAGAGACGGTTGCTGCCCTCACTCAAATGCAGAGTGACTTGTTAGACAAAATTAGGGAACAGGCCCGAACGAGTATAAAATGGGATATCGCAACAACAAAGCATATTCCTTCCCCACAATAGCATGAAAGGCGAGACGGCAACAATAAAGCATACTCTTTATACGCACGAGTATAGAAGGCAGGATGGCAACAATAAAGCATGCTCCTTACCCACACGAGCAGAAAAAGTGAGAAGGGAACAACAAGAAAACTAGACTCCTTGCCCACACGAGTATAAAAGGTAGGACGACAACAACAACAAAAGCATGCTCCTTACTCACAGGAGTATAAAAGGCGACACAACAACAACAAAGCATATTTCATTCTCGCACAATTATAAAGGCGAGTAGGTAACAACAACAAAACTAGACTCCTTGCCTGCACAAGTAAAAAGGCAAGATAGCAACAGCAAAGCATACTCCTTACCTGCACGAGAATAAAAGGCGAGACGGCAACAAGAACAAAACCAGACTCCTTGCCTGCACGAGTATAAAACGCGAGATAGCAACAGCAACAAGAGCAGATACCTTGCCCGCAAGACTATAAAAGGTAAAATGCACAACAAAAAAAGTGTTGTCCTTGCGCATACAAGTATAAAAGGCGAGATAGCAACAACAGAGCATGATCCTCACCTGCACGAATATAAAGGGTGAGACAGCAAAAACAATAAATGCAAACTCCTCGCCCGTACGAGTATAAAAGGGGAGATGGTAATAACAGCAAAATCATACTTTTTACTCGCACTGGTAAAAAAGGCGAGATGGCAACAGCAAAACATGTCTGCACGAGTATAAAAGGCGAGATGACAACAGCAAAGCGTACTACTTGCCTGTACAAGAATAAAAGGCGAGACAGTAACAATAACAAAAGCAAATTCTTTGCCGAAAAGAGTATAAAAGGTAAAAAGTACAACAACAAAAGTTTACTCGTTGCCCGCACGAGTATAAAAGGCGAGATGGTAACAACCGCAAAGTAGAGTCGTACTCCATGCGAGTTTAAAAAGCTAGACAACAAAAACAACAAATGCAGACTCCTTGCCCACAAGAGTATGAAAGTAGACAATCACAGCAACAAAAGTATACTCCTAGCCCGCTAGAGAATAAAGGGCAGGACGAGAACAACAACAAAACTAGAGTCCTTACCCGCATGAAGATAAAAGGTGAGACGGCAACAACAACAAAAGTATACTCCTTGCTCACAGCGGTATAAAAGGCAAAAAGTACAACAACAAACATATACTCCTAGCCGGTACGAATATAAAAGGGGAGACAGTAACAATAACAAAGCATACTCTAAGCCCGTGTGAGCATAAAAGTGAGACAGCAACAACAACAACTACAGACTTTATGCCCACGAGAGCATAAAAGGCAAGACGGCAACAACAACAAAGGCACACTCCTTGCCCATGCAAGTATAAAAAGTAAGACACCAACAGTAAAGCTTACTCCTTGCCTTTACAAGTAGAAAAGGCCCGTTGGCAGCAGCAAAAAAGCTAGACTCCTTTCCCTCACGAGTGAAAGACGAGACGGCAACAGCAAAGCATACTCCTTAACCACACAAGAATAAATGGCGAGACGACAACAGTAGCAAAACCAGGCTCCTAGCATACACGGGTATAAAAGGCAAGACAGTAACAACAACAAGAGCAGACACCTTGCCATAAGCATATAAAAGGCGAAATGTACAACAACAAAAGTATACTTCTTGCCCGCATGAGTATAAAAAGCAAGACAACAACAACAAAGCATGCTCCTCACCCGTACGAGTATAAAAGGCAAGACAGTAAAAATAATAAATGTAGACTTTTTGCCCAAACGAATGTAAAAGGCGAGATGGTAAGAACAACAAAAGCATACTCTTTACTCGCTCGAGTAAAAAAGGCGAGACGGCAATAGTAAAGCCTACTCCTTGCCCGCACGAGTATAAAAGGTGAGACGGCAATAGCAAAGCATGCTCCTTATCTGCATAAGAATAAAAGGCAAAACGACAACAACAACAAAATTAGACACCTTGCTCACACGGGTATAAGAACGAGACAGTAACAACAACAAAAGTAGACTCTTTGTAGACATCAGTATAAAGGTAAAAGGTACAATAACAAAAGTTTACTCCTTACCCGCACAAGTATAAATGACGAGATGGTAATAATAGCAAAACACATTCGTAGCCCATGCGAGTTTAAAGGTTAGACAACAAAAACAACAAATGCAGACTCCTAGCCCGCAAGAGTATGAAAGTCGACAATCACAACAACAAAATTATACTCCTAGCCTGTTGGAGTATAAAGGGCAAGATGACAAGAACAACAAAACCAGAGTCCTTGCCTACGCGAAGATAAAAGGTGAGACGACAACAACAGTAAAAGTAGACTCCTTGCCTGCTAGAGTATAAAAGGCAAAAAGTACAACAACAAAAGTATACTCTTTTCCCACACGAGTATAAAAGGGAAAACAGTAGCAACAACAAAGCATACTCCTAGCCTGCGCGAGCATAAAAGCGAGACAGCAACCACAACAAATGCAGACTCCAGGCCCGCGAGAGTATAAAAGGCAAGATGGCAACAACAACAAAAGAACAACAAAAGAACACTCCTAGCCCATGCAAGTATAAAAAGAGAGACGACAATAGTAAAGCTTGCTTCTTGCCTACAAGAGTAGAAAAGGCGAGTTGGCAGCAGAAACAAAACTAGGCTCTTTGCTCACACAACTAAAGGAAGAGACGGCAACAGTAAGGCATACTCCTTACCCACACAAGAATAAATGGCGACACGATGACAACAACAAAACCAGGCTTCTTACCTACACGGGTATAAAAGGCAAGATAGTAACAATAATAAGAGCAGACACCTTGCTTGAAAGAGTATAAAAGGCAAAATGTACAACAACAAAAGTATACTCCTTGCTCGTATGAGCATAAAAGGCGAGACAGCAACAACAAAGCATGTTTTACAATAACAAAAGTATACTCCATGCCTAAATGAGTACAAATGGCGAGACGGTAACAACAGCAAAGCAAACTTCTAGCCTGCACAGGTGTGAAAGGTGAGACGACAACAACAAAAAAGTTAGTCTCCTTCCTTTCAAGAGTACAAAAAGCGAGAGACAGCAGGAAAGCATACTCTTTGCCCACACAAGTATAAAAGGCAGGACGGCAACAACAAAGCCTGCCACTCGCCCGTACGAATATAAAAGGCAAGATGGCAACAATAACAAAACCAGAGTCCTTGCTTGTACGTGTATAAAGGGCGAGACAATAATAAAAACAATAACATACTACTTGCTTGCACGAGTATAAAAGTCAAGATGGCAACAGCAACAGCAAGGTACAAAAGGTAGGACAACAATAACAACAAAACCAGACTCCTTGCCGGTGCGAGTATAAAAGGCAAGGTAGCAACAACAACTAAAAGCAGACTCCTTTCCCGTAAGAGTATAAAAGGCAAACAGCACCACAACAAAAGCATACTCCTTGCTTGCACGATCATAAAAGGTGAGATGACAACATCAGCAAAGTAGACTCCTACCCTACATGAGTATAGAAGGCGAGACCGTAACAACAACAAAAGCAAACTCCATGTCTGCAAGAGTATAAAAGGCGACAAGTACAACAACAGAAGTGTACTCTTTACCTGCCTAAGTATAAAAGGTGAGACGACAACAACAACAACAAAACCAGACTCCTTGCTCACATGTGTATAAAAGGTTAGACGATAATAGTAGTGAATGTAGACTCCTTGACTAGAGTAATATAAAGGGTGAAAAGTGCAAAAAAAAAAAAGTATACGCCTTGCCCATAAAAGTGTAGAAGGCATGACGACATTAACAACAAAAGCAGACTCTTTGCCCGTAAGAGTATAAACGCGACTAGTACAACAACAAAAGTACAGTCCTCGCCCACCATACTATAAAAGGCCAGACGGTAACAACGAAGCATACTCCTCGCATGCACGGCTATAAAAGCCGAGACGATAACAAGAACAAAGCATAATGCATGCCCACACGAGTATAAAAGGTAAGATGGTAACAACAAGGCGCACTCCTGACCCGCATGACTATAAAAGGGATGACGACAACAAAAAAGCATGATGCTTGCCCGCATGAGTATAAAAGGCGAGACGACAACAACAACCAAACCAGACTACTTGTTCGGATGAGTATAAAAGGCGACACAGCAACAATAACAAAAGCATACTCTCTACTCGCACGAGTATTAAATATCCGACGACAATTGCAAACCATACTCCCTGCCCGCACGAGTATAAAACACGAGACGGCAGCAACAAAGAAGGCTGCTTGCCCGCACGAGTATAAAAGATAGGACGGTTACAACAACACAACGAGACTTCTTGCCTGTACGAGTATAAAAGGCAAGACAGCAACAACGCTAAAGCAGACTCCTTCCATGCAAGAGTGTAAACGGCTATAAGAACAACAACAAAAGTATACTCATCGGTTGCCCGAGCATGAAAAGAAACACGAAACAACAACAAGGCTAGACTCCTTGCACGCACGGGTATAAAAGGCGAGACAGCAACAACAGGAAAAGTAGGCCTTTTGCTCACAAGAATATCAAAGGGAAAACTTTCAAAAACAATAGTATACTTCTTTCCCGCACGAGTATAAAAGTCGATACGTTGATACTAGCAAAGTAGACTCGTAGCCTCCACGAGTATAATGGGCGAGATGGCAACAACAAAGCATGCTCTTTGCTTACGTGAGCATAAAAGGTGAGACGACAACAACAAAGCATGCGCCTTGCCAGCACGAGTATAAAAGGCGAGACGACAAAAATAACCAAACAGCACACCTTATATACTTGTGCGGGCAAGGAGTCTGGTTTGGTTATTATTACCGTCTCGCCTATTAAAATCATACGGGCGAGGAGTCTACTACGCTATTGTTGCCGTCTCGCCTTTTTTACCCGTGCACCCAAGGAACATACTTTTATTGTTGTACTTTTTTCCTTTTACACTCTTGCGGGCAAGGAGTCTGCTTTTGTTATTGTTGTCGTCTCACCTTTTATACTCGTGCGGGAAAAGAGTCTACTTTTGTTCTAGTTGTCGTCTCACATTTTATACTCGTGCGGTCAAGGAGACCACTTTGCAGTCGATGCTGTCTCGCCTTTTATACTCGTGCGGGTAAGGAGTTTGATTTTGTTGTTATTGCCGTCTCGCTTTCTATACTCGTGCGGGTAAGGAGCACGCTTTGTTGTTGCTGTCTCCCACGAGTAGTCGTTTAGCCTTTTATACTCATGCAGGTAGGGACTATGGTTTGCTGTTGCCATACTACCTTTTTTACTCGTGCAGGAAATGAATATGCTTTTGTTGTTGTTGCCTTCTTGACTTATATAGTTGTAAAGGTGAGGAGTTTGGTTTTGTTGTCGTTACCATGTCACCTTTTATACTCGGTTGGTCAAGGAGCATGCTTTATTGCTATCGTCTCGCCTTTTATAATCTCGTGGGTAAGGGGTACGCTTTGTTGTTGTCATCTCGTCTTTTATCCTCATGCTGGCAAAGAGTATGATTTGTTGTTGCTGTTTCGCCTTTTATACTCATACGGGCTAGGAGTTTGGTTTTGTTGTTGTCACCGTCTTACTTTTTATACTTGTGCGGGCAAGGAGCATGCTTTGTTGTTCTCGTCTCGCCTTTTATAGTCGTGCTCGGAAAGAGTATACTTTATTGTCGTTGTGTCGTCTTTTCTACCCGCACGGGCAAGGAGTATGCTTAGGTGGATGAGGAGCATATTTTTATTGTTGTACTTTTCCCCTTTTGTACTCCTGCGTGCAAGGAGTCTGCTTTTGTTGTTGTTACCGTCTTGCCTTTTATAGTTGTACGAGCAAGCAGCATGCTTTGCTATTGCCGTCTTGCCTTTTATACTGGTGCAGGCAAGGCGTATAATTTTGTTGTTGTACTTTTAGCCTTTTATACTCTTGCGGGCAGGTAGTCTGCTTTTTCTATTGTTGCCGTCTCGTATTTTATACTCATGCGGGCAAGGATTCTCGTTTTGTTGTGCTTGCCGTCTTGCTTTTCATAATCTAGTAGGCGATAAGTATACTTTTGTTGATGCACTTGATGTATTTTATACTCTTGTGGGCAAGGAATCTACATTTGTTGATGTTGCTGTCTCATCTTTTATACTCAAGTCAGCAAGGAGTCTATTTTGTTGTTGTTGCCATCTCGCCTTTCATGCTCGCGCGGGCAAGGAGTTTGCATTTGCTATTGTTGCTATCCCACCTTTTATACTCACGTGGGCAAGGAGTCAGGTTTTGTTATTGTTATCATGTCGCCTTTTGTACTTTTCCAGACAAGGAGTCTGCTTTGCTGTCGTTGTCGTCTCACATTTTATGCTCGTGTGGGCAAGAAGTATACTTTTGTTGCTGCACTTTTCGCCTTTTATATTCTTAGGGGCACGAAGTATGTTTTTGTTGTTGTAGCTGTCTCACCTTTTATACATGTGCGGGTAAGGAGTTTGCCTTTGTTTTTATTATCATCTCGCCTTTTACACTTGAGCGGGTGAGGAGTATACTTTTATTGTTGTATTTTGTCGCCTTTCACACCTTGCAAGCAAGGAGTCTATTTTTGTTTTTGTTGTTGTTGTCTTACCTTTTGCGCTGGTGCAATTTAGGAGCTTGCTTTGTTGTTGTTGCTGTCTCGCCATTCATACTCGGGCAAGCAAGGAGAATACTTTTGCTGCTGTACTTTTTGCCTTTTATACTCTTACAAGCTAGGAATTTGCTTTTGTTGTCGTTGCTATGTTGCCTTTTATACTCGTACAGGAAAGGAGTCTAGTTTTGTTATCATTGTCATCTTTCCTTTTATAATCGTGGGGGCAATGAGTAAAAACTATGCTTTGCTATTATTGTATAGCCTTTTACACTTGTGTAGGCAAGGAGTATGCTTTTGTCATTGTTGCCATCTCGCCTTTTATACTCGTACCAGCTAGGAGTTTGTTTTGTTCTCGTTGCCGCCTCGCCTTTTATACTTGTGCGAGAGGAGAGTATGCTTTTGTTATTGTACTTTTTGCCAGTTTTACTTTTGCGGGCAAGGAGTCTACTTTTGTTGTTGGTGCTGTCTCGCCTTTTATACTTATGTAGACAAAGATTCTGGTTTTACTCTTTTTACTAGTTGCCTTTCATACTCGTGTGGTTAAGGAGTATTCTTTGCGGTTACCGTCTCGCCTTTTATACTAGTTCGGGCAAGGAGAATGCTTTTGTTGTTATTCCCGTCACACCTTTTATACTCATATGGGCAAGGAGTTTAGTTTTTTTGTTGTTGCCATCTTGCCTTTTAAACTTGTTTGGGAAAGGAGATGCTTTGCGATTGATGTCTCGCATTTCATACTCGTACGGGCAAAGAGTGTGCTTTGTTGTTGCCGTCTCACATTTTTATACTCTTGCCAGCAAGGAGTCGACTTTTGTTGTTGTTGTCGTCTCGCCTTTTATACTCGTGTGGGCAAGTAGCATGTTTTGTTGTTGCCACCTTGCCTTTTATACTCTTGCAGGCAAAGAGTCGGCTTTTGTTGTTGTTGGCGTATTGCCTTTTATAGTTGCATGGGTAACGAGTTTGGTTTTACTGTTGTTTCCATCTCGCCTTTTATGCTCGCGCGGCACTGGTTATGCTTTGATATTGTCGTCACGCTTATTTTGCATGTGCGAGCAAACTGTGCGCTTTTGTTGTTGCTGCCATCTCGCCTTTTATACTCGTGCAGGCAAGGAGCATGGTTTGTTGTTGTTGTCTTCCCCTTCATACTCGCGTGAGCAAGTAGTATGCTTTGTTGCTGCCATCTCGCCTTTTATACTCAAGTGGGCTAGGAGTTTGCTTTGCTATTATTACTGTCTCAACTTTTGTGCTCATGCGGGCAAGGAGTATAATGTTGGTTTTGCAAGTTTTGCCTCTTATATTCTTGTTGGCAAAGAGTCTACTTTTACTGTTGTTGCCGTCTCGCCTTATATACCCATGGATGGTACGAGTCTAGCTTGGTTGTTATTGCCATCTTTCCTTTTATACTCAGGCAAGCGACAAGTATACTTTTGTGGTTGTACTTTCGCCTTTTATATTCTTGCGTGCAAGGAGTTTGTTTTAGTGTTGTTGCCGTCTTGCTTTTTATGCTCGTGTGGGCAAGAAGTCTTGTTCTATTGTTGATGTCGTCACTCATTCTATGGACGTGCGGACAAACAGCTAGCCTTGTTGTTGTCGTCTTGTATTTAATACTCGTTCGGACAGGGAATATGGTTTGTTGTTATTGTTATCTCGCCTTTTATGCTCGTTTGGACCAGTAGTATGGTTTTGTTGTTGTTGTTATCTCGCCTTTCACACTCATGCGGGCAAGCAGCATGCTTTATTGGTTTTGTCTCGCCTTTTATACTCGTGTGGGCAAGGAGTATGCTTTGTTGTTGCCGTCTCGTATTTTATATTCGTGTGGGAAAGGAGTATTGCTTGCAATTGCTGTCATGCCTTTAATACTCGTGCAGGCAAGGAGTATTCTTTTGTTGTTGTTCCCATCTCGCCTTTTATACTCGTCCAGGTGAGTAGTCTGGTTTTGTTGTTGTTGCCGTCATGCCTTTTATACTCATGCAGGCAAGCAACATGCTTTGTTGTTGCCGTCTCGACTTTTATACTCTTGCAAGCAAGGAGTCAGCTTTTGTTGTTCCTGCCATCTTGCCATTTATACTCGTATGGACAAGGAGTTTGGTTTTGTTGTTGTTGCCATCTTGCCTTTTATGCTTATGCGGGCAAAGAGTATGCTTTAATATTGCTGTCACGCCTTTTCTACTCGTGCGAGCAAAAGGTTCACTTTTGTTGTTGTTGCTGTCTTGCCTTTTATACTCATGCAGGCAAAGAGCATGCTTTGTTGTTGTCGTCTTGCCTTTTATACTCATGCAAGCAAGGAGTATACTTTGTTTTTGTCGTCCAGCCTTTTATAATCGTGTGGGCAAGGAGTCTGCTTTGCTATTATTACCACCTCGGCTTCTATACTTGTGTGGGCATGGAGTATATTATTAATTTTGCAAGTTTTTTCTTTTATGTTCTTGCGGGCAAAGTGTCTACTTTTGCTGTTGGCCGTCTCGCCTTTTATCCCCATGCGTGCAAGGAGTCTAGCTTTGTTGTTGTTGCCATCTTTCCTTTCGTACTCAGGCAGGCAACAAGTACACTTTTGTTGTTCTACTTGTTGCCTTTATACTCTGGCGTGCAAGGAGTCAACTTTAGTGTTGTTGGCATCTAGCCTTTTATACTCTTGCAGGCAAGAAGTATTGTTTTGCTATTGTCGCCGTGCCAGCTTTTGTACTCGTGCGGGAGAGTAGCCTGCTTTGTTGTTGCCATCTCATATTTTATACTCATGCGGGCAAGGAATATGGTTTGTAGTTGCCGTCATACCATTAACACTTGTTCAGGCAGGGAGTACGCTTTTGTTGTTGTTGCCGTCTTGCCTTTTACGGTCGTCTGATGCGGGTAAGGAGTATGCTCTACTGTTGTCGCCTCACCTTTCATACTGAAGCGGGCAAGGAGTATACTTTTTTTGTTGCACTTTTTGCCTTTTATACTTGTGCGGGAAAGGAGTTTGGTTTTATTGTTGTTTTCGTATCACCTTTTATACTCGTGCAGGCAAGGAGTATACTTTTTGTTGTACTCTTTACCTTTTATACTCGTGCAGGAAAGAAGTCTAGTTTTGTTGTTGTTGTCGTATCGCTTTTTATACTCGTGCAGGCAAGGAGTATACTTTTTTGTTGTACTTTTTGCCTTTTATGCTCTTGTGGGCAAGGAGTCTACTTTTATTGTTGTTACGGTCTCACCATTTGCACTTGTACAGGCAAGGAGTCTGATTTTGTTGTTGTTGCCGTCTCGCATTTATAGTCATGCAAGCAAGGAGTATGCTTTGTGGCTGTCGTCTCACTTTTTATACACAGGCGGGCAGGGACTATGCTCTTTTTGTTGATGTCGTCTAGCCTTTTATACTCGTAGGACAAGGAATATACTTTTGTTTTTACTCGTAGGACAAAGAGTATACTTTTGTTTTTACAAGGAGTCTAGTTTTGTTGTTATTGACTTGCATTCTATACTCGTCATGCCAAACGCTTTGTTGTTGCCGTCTCGCCTGTTATACTCGTGCGGGCAAGGAATGTGCCTTGTTGCAAACGTCTCGGCTTTTGTACTCTTGTCGGCAAGGAGTCTACTTTTGTTGTTATTGCTGCCTCGCTATTTATACTCGTGTAGGATAATCTGCTTGCTGCTTTTACCATCTCGTCTTTTATACTCGTGTGGGCATGGAGTATACTTTTGTTTTTACACTTTTCGCCTTTTATATTCTTGCAGGCAAGGAGTATACTTTTGTTGTTGTTATCGTCTCGCTTTTTATACTCGTGCAGGCTAGGAGTCTGCTTTCCCGTAGTTGTCATCTCGCTTATATACTCGCGCGGGCACAGAGCATACTTTGGTGGTTGCACATTTTACCTTTTATCCTCTTGCAGGCAAGGAGTCTACTTTGGTTGTTTTTGGTTGTTTTTGTCATCTCGACTTTTATACTCATGTGGGCTAAGAGTCTGCTTTGTTGTTGTTGCTGTCTAGCGTTTTATACTCATGCAGGCAAGGTGTACACATTTGTTGTTGTACTTTTTGCCTTTTATACTATTGCGGGCAAAGAGTCTGGTTTTGTTGTTGTTGCTATCTCACTTTTTATACTCGTGCGGGTTAGGAATCTGTTTTGCTATTAATACCGTCTCGTCATTTATATTCGTGTGGACAAGCAGTATGCTTTGTTGCTCCTATCCCAGTTTTTATACTCTGGTAGGCGAGGAGTCTGCCTTTATTGTTGTTGTCGTTTTGCCTTTTAAACTCGTGTGGGCTAAGAGCTTGCTTTGCTGTTATTATTGTCTCGCCTTTGTACTCGTGCGGGCAAAGAGTCTGGCTTTGTTATTGTTGCTCTGTCACCTTTTATACTCTTGTGGGTTAGGAGTTTGCTTTGCTCTTGTTATAGTCTTGCCATTTATACTCGTGCGGGCAAGGACTATACTTTTTGGTTAGGCTTTTTGCCTTTTATACTCTTCCAGGCAAGGTGTCTACTTTTGTTCTTGGTGCTGTCTCGCCTATTACACTTGTGCGAGCAAGGAGTCTGGTTTTGTTATTGTTGGTATCTTGCCTTTCATGCTCGTGCGTGTAAGCAACATGCTTTGCTTTCACCGTTTTGTTTTTTATACTAGTGTGGGCTGGGATTACATTTTTCTTCTTGTTCTCATCTCGCCTTTTATACTCGCAAGGGCAGGGAATCAAGTTTTGTTGTTGTTGTCGACTCGCCCTTCATGCTCATGCTAACGAGCAGCATGTTTTATTCTTGCGTCTCACTTTTCATACTTGTGCTGGCAAAAAGTATGTAATGTTGTTGCCGACTCGCCTTTTGTACTCGTGCTAGCAATCAAAATGCTTTATTGTTGCGTCTCGCGTTTTATATTCGTGTGGGCAAAAAGTATGCAATGTTGTTGCCATCTCACCTTTTATACTCTTGCGGGTCAAGGAGTCGGCTTTGGTTATTGTTGCCGCATCGCCATTTATACTCGTACAGGCACGGAGAGTGGCTTTGTTGTTGCTGTCGTCTCGTCTTTTATACTCATACGAAAAAAAGCAGGCTTTATTGTTGTTGTCTTGCCTTTTATACTTGTCCCAACGAGGAGTATACTTTGCTATTGTCATCTCAACTTTTTTACTCCTGCGAGAAAAGACAATGCTTTTGCTGTTATTTTTGTCTCACTTTTTATACTCATACGGGCAAGGAGTCTGGTTTTGTTGTTATTCTCGTTTCGCTTTTTATACTCGCGAGGGCAGGGATCATGCATTGGTTTTGTTGCTGCTGCTGCTGTCTCGCCTTTTATACTCGTGCAGGCAAGGTGTATGCTTTGTTTCTGCCCTCTTGCCTTTTTTAATCATGCGTGCTAAGAGAAGGAGTATAAATTTTTGTTAACTTTTTTCCTTTTATACTCTTGCAGGCAAGGACACTACATTTGCTGTCGTTGCTTTCTCGCCTTTTATACTCTTGCGGGTAAGGAGTCTAGCTTTATTGTTGTTGTCGTGCCACCTTTTATACTCAGTGGGTGAGTAGTACACTCCTGTTCTTGTCCTTGTCGCCTTTTATACTCTTGGGGCAACGAGTCTGGTATTGTTGTTGTTGCCATCTCGCTTTTTATAATCATGCGGGCAAGCAGCACGCTTTATTGTTGCCGAATCGCCTTTTATACTCGCACAACCAAGGAGCATGCTACGCTATTCCCAACGAGCCTTTAACACTTGTGCGGGTAGGGAATATGCTTTTGTTGTTGTTGTCGCTTCACAATTTATACTCGTACAGACGAATAGTCTAGTTTTGTTGATGTTGCCGTCTCGTCTTTTACACTCATGCGGGCAAGTCGCGCGCTTTGTTGCTACCGTCTCACCATTTTTACTCGTGTGGGCAAGGAGTATGCTTTGTTGTTGTTGTCTCGCCTTTTAACTCTTACGGGCAAAGAATCTACTTTTGTTGTTGTTGCCTTCTCGCCTTTTATAGCAAGGAGTATGCTTTTGTTGTTGTTGCCATCTCGCCTTTTATTCTCAAAAAGGCCAGGAGTCTGCTTTACTATTGTTGCTGTCTCGTCTTTTATACTCGTGTGGACAAGGAGCATACTTTTGTTATTGTACTTTTCACCATTTATACACATGCAGGCAAGGAGTCTACTTTTGTTGTTGTTGCTGTCTCGCCTGTTATACTCATGCAAGCAAGGAGTCTAGTTTTGTTGTTGTTGCCATCTCACCTTTTATACTTGGGCAAGTGAGGAGTATACTTTTGTTGTTGCACTTATTGCCTTTTATACTCTTCCGGGCAAGAAGTCTACTTTTGTTGTTCTTGCCGTCTTGCATTTTATACTTGAGCGATAAAGAGTTTACTTTTGTTTATGTTTCCATCTCACCTTTTATACTCGCGCGGGCAAGGAGTCTATTTTTGTTGATGTCGTCGTCTCGCCTTTATACTCGTGTAGGCAAACAGCATGCATTGTTGTTGCCGTCTCGCGTTTTACACTCGTGCGGGCAATGAGTATACTTTTGTTGTTGTCATTGTCTCGCCTTTTATGCTCGTGCAGGCAAGGAGTTTAGTTTTGTTGTTATTGTCATCTCGCCTTTTATACTCGGGCTAGAGAGGAGTATACATTTCTTGTTTTACTTGTTGCGTTTAATACTCTTGCAGGCAAGAAGTCTGCTTTTGTTGTACTTGCCATCTCACGTTTTATACTCGTGCGGGCTAGGAGTCTAGATTTGTCGATGTTGTCTCTCACCTTTTATACTTGTGCAGGCAACGAGTATGCTTTTGTGGTCGTGCTTGTAGCTTTTATCCTCTTGTGGGCAAAGAGTCTGCTTTTGTTGTTGTTGCCATCCAGCCTTTTATACTCATACGGGATAAGAGGTTGCTTTGCTATTGTTACTGTCTCGCTTTTTATACTCGTTTGGGCAAGGTATATACTTTTGTTTTTGAACTTTTTGCCTTTTATATTCTTGCGGGCAAGGACACTACTTTTGCTATTGTTGCCATCCCGCCCTCTCTACTCGGGCAGTAGAGGAGTATACTTTTGTTGTTGTACTTGTCGCCTTTAATGCTTTTGCGAGCAAGAAGTCTGCTTTTCTTGGTCTTGCCATCTCGTGTTTTATACTCGTGCAGGCAAAGAGTTTGGTTTTGTTGATGTTGTCGTCTTGCCTTTTATACTTGGACGGGCGAAGAGTATACTTTTGTTGCCATGCTTGTCGCTTTTATACTCTTGCTGGCAAAGAGTCCACTTTTGTTGTTGTTGTCGTCCTGCCTTTTATACTCATGCGGACTAAGAGTCTGCTTTGCTATTGTTGCCATCTTGCCTTTTGTACTAGTGTGGGAAAGGAGTATACTTTTGTTATTGTACTTTTTTCTTTTTATACTCCTACGGGCAAGGAGTCTACTTCTATTGTTGTTGTCTCACCTTTTATCCTCATACGGGCAAGGAGTTTGGTTTTCTTGTTGTTACCGTCTCGCATTTTATAATCGTACGGATAAGGAGTACAATTCGTCGTTGTCGTCCCGTCTCTTATATTCATGCGGGCTGGGAGTATGCTATTGTCGATGTTGCCGTCTCACCATTTATTCTCATACAAGAAAGAGTCTAGTTTTGTTATTGTTGTTGTCTCGCTTTTTATACTCTGGCAGGCGAGGGGTACACTCATAGTGTCGAACTTGTGGCTGTATATAATCTTGCGGGTAAGGAGTCTGCTTTTGTTGCTATTGCCATCTCACCTTTTTTACTCGAATGGGGTGGTGTCTGCTTTGTAATTATTGCCGCCCCGCCTTTAATACTCATGCGGGCAAGGAGCATGCACTGTTGTTGTTGTCTCGCCATTTATGCTCATGCATGCTAGGAGTCTGATTTGTTGTTATTGTCGTCTCGCCATTTATACTTGTGTAGGGAAGGAGTATACTTTTGTTTTGAACTTGTTGCCATTTATATTCTTGCAGGCAAGGACACTACTTTTGCTATTGTTGCCGTCTCACCTGTTATAGTCGTGCTGGCAAGGAGTCTAGTTTTATTGTTGTTACCGTCTCGCCCTTCATACTCGGACAAGTGAGCAGTATACTTTTATTATTCTACTTGTTGCCTTTTATACTCTTACGGGCAAGGAGTCTAGTTTTGTTGTTGTTACCGTCCCATTTTTTATACTCATGCAGGCAAGCAGCATGCTTTGTTGTTGTCGTCTTGCCGTTTACAGTCGTGCGGCCAAAGAGTATGCCATATTGTCCCCGTCTAGCCTTTAACGCTCGTGCGGGCGGGGGGTATGATTTTGCTGTTGTTGTTATCTCACCTTTTATACTCGTACGGGCAAGTAGTCTGGTTTTGTTGTTGTTGTCGTCTTACCTTTTATATTCGTGCGGGCAAGTAGCATACTTTGTTGTTGTCGTGTCGCCTTTTTACTCATGCGGGCAAGTAGTATGCTTTGTAGTTACCGTTTCGCCTTTTAAGCTCTCGCAGGCAAAGAGTCTACATTTGTTATTGTTGCCTTTCTGCCTTTTATACTCATTCGAGCAATGAGTATGCTTTTATTATTATTGGCATCTCGCCTTTCACGCTCATGCGGTCTAGGAGTCTGCTTTGTTATTGTTGCCCTCTCGCCTTTTATACTAGTGCAGGCTAGGAGTGTGCTTTTGTTGTTGTACATTTCGCCTTTTATACACGCATGGGCAAGGAGTCTACTTTTGTTATTGTTCCTGTCTCGCCCTTTATACTTACCCAGGCAAAGAGTTTGGTTTTGTTATCGTTGGCATCTCGCTTTTTATACTCGTGCTGGCAATGAGTAAGGAGTATGCTTTTGTTATTGTTGTCATCTCACTTTTTATACTCATGCTGGCTAAGAGTCTGCTTTGCTATTGTTGTCGTCTCACCTTTTATACTCGTGTGGGCAAGGAGTATAATTTTGTTGTTGTACTTTTCGCCTTTTTATACACTCGCGGGTAGGGAGTTTATTTTTGTTGCTGTTGCTATCATTCCTTTTATACTTATCCAGGCAAGGAGTCTGGTTTTGCTGTTGTTGCCATCTCACCTTTTATACTCGGGCGGGCGAGGAGTATACTTTTGTTGTTGTACGTCTCCTTTTATACTCTTCTAGGCAAGAAGCCTGCTTTTGTTGTTTTTGTCGTCTCACATTTTATATTCTAGCAGGCAAGCAGCCTAATTTTGTTGATGTTGCCATCTCGTCTTTTATACTTGTGCAAGCCAGGAGTCTTTTTCTGTTGATGTTGTTGTCTCGCCTTTTATACTCATGCAAGTAAGCAGCATGCTTTGTTGTTACCATCTCGCCTTTTAGACTCGTGTGAGCAAAGAGTATGCTTTTGTTGTTTTTGCTATCTCGTCTTTTATACTCGTGTGGGCAAGGAGTCTGGTTTTGTAGTCATTGTTGTCTTGCCTTCTATACTCGGGTGAGAGAGGAGTATACTTTTGTTGTTGTACTTGTTACCTTTAATACTCTTGTGGTCAAGAAGTTTACCTTTGTTGTTTTTGCCGTCTCGTGTTTTATACTCGTGCGGGTAAGGAGTTTGGTTTTGTTGATGTTGCTGTCTCAACTTTATGCTTGGGCAGGCAAGGAGTATACTTTGGTGGGCAAACAGTATGCTTGTCACCTTGTGTACTTGCTGCGCTTTATACTCTTGTGGACAAGGAGTTTGCCTTTGTTGTTGTTGTCGTGCCGCCTTTTATACTCACGCGGGCAAGAAGTACTCTTTGTTCTTACCATCTCGCAGTTTATACTCGTGTGGGTAAGGAGTATGCCTCCCTTTTATACGTGTGCGGATAGCGAGTATGCTTTTGCTGTTATTACCGTCTCACCTTTTATACTTGTATGGATAAGGAGTCTAGTTTTGTTGTTGTTGCCCTCTCGCCTTTTATACTCGTGCAGGCAACCAACATGCTTTGTTGTTGCCGTCTCGCCTTTTATAACCACGCAAACAAAGAATATACCTTGTTGTTGCTGTCTCTCGCCATTATACTCTTGTAGGCAATAAGTCTATTTTCTTGTTCTTACTGTCTCGCCTTTATACACGTGCAGACTAGGAGTCTGCTTTGCTATTGTTGCCGTCTCACCTTTTATACTCGTGCAGGCAAGGATTAATTTTGTTCTTGTACTTTTCGCTTTTTATACATGAGCGAAAAAAAAGTCTACATTTGCTGTTGTTGCTGTCTTGGCTTTTATACTCATGTGGGCAAGGAGTCTGGTTTTGTTGTTGTTGCCATCTTACCTTTTATACCCGGGCGAGCGAGGAGTATACTTTTATTGTTGTACTTGTCGCCTTTTATACTCTTTTGGGTAAGAAGTCTGCTTATGTTGTTCTTGTTGTCTAGCGTTTTATACTCGTGCTGGCCACGAGTATGGTTTTGTTGATGTTGTCGTCTCACCTTTTATACTTTGGCAGGTAAGGAGTATAATTTTGTGGGCAAGGAGTATGCTTGTCAACTTGTGTACTGGTTGCCTTTTATACTCTTGTGGGCAAGGAGTCATGCTTTGTTGTTGATGCCGTCTCACCTTTTACACTCGTGCAGGCAAGTACCATGCTTTGTTGTTGCTGTCTCAATTTTTATAGTCATACAGGCATGAAGTGCAATTTTGTTACTGTTGCTGCCTAGCCATTCATACTAGTGCAGGCAAAGAGTGAGAAGTATGCTTTGTTGTATCCTTCTCGCCTTTTAAGCTCGTCCGGCTGAGGAGTATGCCTTTGTTATTGTTATTGTCTCGCCTTTTTTACTTGTGCAGGCTAGGAGTTTGCCTTGCTATTGTTCCCGCCTTGCGTTTTACACTCGTGCGGGCAAGGAGTATACTTTTTTTGTTGTACTTTTCACCTTTTATACACTTTCAGGCAAACAATCTACTTTTGTAGTCGTTGCTGTCTCGCCTTTTATACTTATGTGGGAAAGGAGTATGGTTTTGTTGTTGTTGCATTCTAGCCTTTTATAACTTAGCAGGAGAAATGTAAAGTTTTATTTGTTGTACTTATCGCATTTTACACTCTTGCAGTCAAGATGTCCACTTTTGTTGTCATTGTCATCTCGTCTTTTGTACTCGTGCGGGCAAGGAGTCTGGTTCTGTTATTGTTCTCATCTCAACTTTTATATTCGGGCGGTCGAGAAGTATACTTTTGTTGTTTACTTGTCACCTTTTATACTCTTACGTGCAAAAAGTCCACTTTTGTTGTTGTTGCTGTCTCACCTTTTATACTCATGCAGGCTAGGAGTCTACTTTATTGTTGTTGCTATCTCACCTTTTACACTGGTGTAGGCAAGGAGTAAGGGGTATGCTTTGCTATCGCCGTATCCCCATTTATACTCGTGCGATCAAGGTATATACACTTGTTAATGTTGCTGTCTCGCATATTATACTCGTGTGGGCCAGGTGTCTGGTTTGCTATTGTTGCTGTCCTGCCTTTATACTTGTGCGAGCAATGAGCATACTATTGTTGTTGTACTTTTCGTCTTTTATACTTTTGTGGGCGGGAGCCTACTTTTGTTGATGTTGGTGTCTTGCCTTTCATACTCGTGAGGGCAAAGAGTCTGGTTTTATTGTTGGCGACGTTTCGCCTTTTATGCTCAGATGGGCGAGGAGTATACTTTTATTGTCGTCCTTGTCACCTTTTAAACTCTTACGTGCGAAATGTACGATTGCGTTGTTGTTGTTGTCCTGCGTTTTATACACCTACAGGCTAGGTGTTTGGTTTGTTGTCATCTCGATTTTATACTCATGCGGGTAAGGAGTAAGAAGTATGATTTGCTGTTACCGTCTCGTCTTTTATACTCGTATCGGCAGAATATGTTTTTGTTACCATTGCTACCTCGCCTTTTATGCTCATGCAGGCAACGAGTAGGGTTTGTTGTTGTTGCCGTCTCGCCTTTCATACCCATACAGGCAATGAGTATACTTTTGTAGTTGTACGCAACAATAAAACATGTTGCTCGCCAACATGAGTATGAAGGGCGAGTCGGCAACAACAACAAAACTTGTGCTGGCAAAAAGTATGTAATGTTGTTGCCGACTCGCCTTTTATACTCGTGCTAGCAATTATCATGCTTTATTGTTGCGTCTCGCCTTTTATACTCGTGCGGCCAAAGTTTGACGATCCCTTCGCAGTGGTGAAGAAAGTTGGCAATGTTGCATACAGGTTGCAGCTCCCAGAAAGGTTGAAGGTGCATCCAACCTTCCATGTGAGTTTCTTGAAGCCCTTCCACGAGGAAGCAGGCGATGACCCTCCAAGGAAACAAGCACGACGTGCCCCCCCTACAATCAGAACTGAGTTCCAGCATGAAGTGGAGAGAATTCTAGACCACCGAACGCAGAGACAAAGTAAGAAGAACAGGTAGGTTGAGTACTTGATTAAGTGCAAGAATGCCCCGGATGGTGAGGCGAGCTGGGAAAGAGATGTCACTCTATGGCAGTTCAAGAAGCAATGGAAGACTACCTATCAACCTTACCAACAAGGACGTTGGCTTCAACAGGTGGGGTTGGTTTGTTAGCCCCATGAACACTTGGCATGCAGGAGTTGGCAGCACCTTGCCCCAATTCCTAGCATGGGACTTTGGAGTGGCTGGGCACTCCTTGAAGCAAGGTGAAAGCTGAGAGGGTCAGCATAGGCACGGGCCTACATACGGGTCCTTGTGTGGACCAAGACTTGGGTTGGACAAAGGATGCTGGGCTACATGTTCGTGGGCTCCATCAGATGGGCCATGGGCTTGGGCTAAGAGGCCCAAAACACAGGACTGGGTCTTGGCCAAGTCTGCATGGTATTGCATGGAACTGCGTGGCATCGAGTCTCCTCCGACGTGTGGAACGTGGGGATGTGCGGGTGTGGCTCTATCCAGTTGGCCAAGCATCAGGATAATGCTCATCAGATCGTGCATGGCAAAGGATCGTGGGTGGATAAGGCTTATCGAGATCAAGTGACAGAGGATCATGGGAGATAAGGCTTATCAGGATCAAGTCATAGACGAGATCATGGGAAGATGAGGGTTATCAGCCATGATAGAGATCGTGGGGTTATAATGCTTATCTCCAAGACCTAGATAGTTGGGGGTGTCAGCTATATATTGAACCTATGGGTTGTCATTTGTACTCAATGAAAGAGAAATCACTCAGAGAGAAAAAGTGAAACACTGTTGAGAGTTCAAGTGATTGTTCTTTTGTATTACTTGAGTTAAGTAATAAAAGGTTGGGAAAGGTTCCCGTATATGTTCTTGTGTCTCTTTTGAGTGTGTGAGCTGTGTACATACATATAAAGCTCTATTATGCAATCCTTGTGTGTGTGTGGTTGGCTGAAACTAAGTGTGACTTAGTGCCATAACAAGGCGAAACTTTGGGTGAGAAAATTAGTTGTCACCCCATGAACACTTGGCATGCAGGAGTTGGCAGAACCTTGCTCCAATTCCTAGCATGGGATTTTGGAGTAGCTGGGCACTCCTTGAAGCAAGGTGAAAGCTGAGAGGGTTAACGTAGGCACGGGCCTACATGCGGGTCCCAGTGTGGACCAAGACTTGGGTTGGAAAAAGGACGCTGGCAGGACTGTGTGCGCGCAGGGCAGGCCCGACGCGTAGCTCGCTACTCGTGCGCGCTGGGAGGATTGCCCACTTGCAGGCCGGCCTGACACGCACCCTGCTGGGAGGACTGCACACGCGCTGGGCGGGCTGCGAGTGCGCATGCCAGGCTCGACGGGCAGAATGCGGTGCCCGCACTCTGGCCTCTACAGTGCGTTGCTCCCCCAAGCCCGCCAAGCGCGCTGCTTGCCAGACGAGCGCTCGCGCGCAGGCTGGATGAGCAACCTGCGGCGCGCGCGCCCGCTGCTCCCCTTAGCTTGTCGCGCGCGTTGCTGGCCTTACGAGAAGCCCGCTGCTGTCCCCAGCTTGTCGCGCGCTGCTTGCCAGACAAGCGCTCGCGGGCAGGCTGGACGAGCAACCTGAGGCGCGCGCGCCCGCTACTCCCCCCAGCTTGTCGCGCGCATTGCTGGCCTTACGAGAAGCCCGCTGCTCCCCTAGCCCGTCGGGCGTGCTGCTGACCAGATGGGAAGCCCACTACTCCCCCAGCCCACTGCGCGCTGCTGGCCAGACAGGCAGCCTGTAGCGAGCCCCGCTGGCCAAACGAGGGCACGCGCTGCTCACCCCAGCCCGCCTCGCTCGCTGCTGGCTCGACAAGCAGCGGGCTGCTTCCCCTAGGATGCCGTGGGCGCTCCTGGCTAGACGTGCAGACCACTGCCCTTGCACGCTGCCCCCCCAAGCCCGCTGCGCGCGGGCATCTTCCCCTAGCCTGCTGTGCACATGCAGCTGGCCCCATCGCACTGCTGGCCAGCCGAGCAGCCAGCTACGCGCAAGTTGCTCCCGTCAGCCCGCTTCGTACGCGCTGCTGCCCCATGCCCGCTTCCTTGCCTTTTACACTTGTGCGAGCAAAGAGTCTCCTTTTGTTGTTGTTGTTGCCTCTCCTTTTGTACTCATACTGGCAAGGAGTATGCTTTGTTGTTGACGTAATGCCTTTTATACTCATGCCGGTAGGGAGTACACTTTTGTTGTTATTGCCATCTCGCTTTTTATACCTCTATGGGTAAAGAGTCTAGTTTTGTTGTTGTTTCCATGTCACCTTTTATACTCGTGCGGGCAAGGAGAATACTTTGCTGTTGCCGTCTTTCCTTTTATGCTCGTATGAACAAGGAGTATGCTTTTGTTGTTGTTGTCATCTCGCGTTTTATACTCGTGCAAGCAAGGAACATGCTTTATTGTTGCCGTGGCACCATTTATGCTCGCACGAGCAAGGAATACACTTTGTTGTCGCTGCCTTGCTCTTTATATTTGTGCAGGTAAAGAGTATGCTTTTGTTGTTGTTGTCGTCACGCCTCTTATACTCGTGTGGGCAAGGAGTCTAGTTTTGTTGAAGTTATCGTCTCGCCTCTTATACTCGTGCAGGCAAGAAGTATGCTTTTACTGTTCGTGTCGTCTCGCCTTTTAGCCTCGTGCGGGCAAGTAGTCTAGCTTTGTCGTTGTCATTTTCTCAAATTTCATGCTCATGTGGGCAAGGAGAATGCTTTTGTTGTTGTTAGCAATTTGCCATTTATACTCGTTTGGGCAAGGAGTCTGTTTTTGTTATAGTTGTCTTCTCGCCTTTTATACTGGTGTGGGCAAGGGGTATGCTTTGTTGTTGCCATCTTGCCTTTTATACTCATACGAGCAAGGAGTATGCTTTTGTTGTTGTAGCTGTCTCGCTTTTATACTCCTTCCGGCAAGGGGTCTAGTTTTCTTGTTGCTGCCATCTCCTCTGTTATACTCGTGCATGAAAAGAGCATGCTTTTTTGTTATCTTCTTGCCTTTTACACATGCACGAGCAAGGAATATTCTTTGTTGTTGCCTTCTCGCCTTTTATACTCGTGCAGGTGAGGAGTATACTTTTACTGTTGTACTCGCCGCCTTTTATACTCTTGTGGGCAACTACTCTGCTTTTGTTAATGTTACTGTCTCGCCTTTTACACTCATGCAAGTAAGGAGTCTGATTTTGTTGTTGTTACCGTCTCGTGTTTTATACTCGTGCGTGTTAGGAGTCTGCTATGCTGTTATTACCATCTTGCCTTTTATACTTGTGTGGTTGTACTTTTTGAATTTTGTATTCTTGCAGGCAAGGAGTCTATGTTTGCTATTGTTACTGTCTTGGCTTTTATACTCGTGCGAGTAAGGAGTCTGGTTTCGTCGTTGTTGTCATCTCGCCTTTTATACTCATGTGGACTAGGAGTCTGCTTTGACATTGTTGTCGTCTTGCCTTTTATACTCGTGCGTGCAAGGAATCTACTTTACTGTTCTTACCGTCTTGCCTTTTATACTCAAATCGGAAAAACATATGCTTTAATCGTTGTACTTTTCGCTTTTTATAATCTTTCGAGCAAGGAGCCTGATTTTGTTGTTGTTGTCATCCCACCTTTTATTTTCGTGCGGGCTAGGAGTCAGTGTTGCTGTTGTTGCCCTCTTGCCTTTTATACTTGTTTAGGCAAAGAACACACTTTTGTTGTTGTTGTTGTCTTGCTTTTTATCCTCGTTCAAGTAAGGAGTTTATTTTTGTAGTTGTTACCGTCTCGCAATTCATACTCGAGCAGGCAGGGAGTATACTTTTGTTGTTGCACCTTTTGCCTTTTGTGCTCTTACAGGCAAGGAGTCGGGTTTTGTTGTTGTTGTTGTCTTGCCTTTTATGCTCATGCAGACAAGCAACATGATTTGTTGTTGTCGTGTAACCTTTTATAGTTTTACAGGTAAGGAGCCTGCTCTTGTTGTTATTACCGTCTCACCTTTTATAGTCGTGCGGCCTAGGCATCTACTTTGCTATTGTTACTGTCTCGCCTTTTATACTCGTGTGGGCAAACAATCTGATTTTGTTGTTGTTACAATTTCACCTTTCATACTCGGGCGTGCGAGGAGTATAATTTTGATGTTGTACTTCCCGCCTTTTAGACTCTTGCAGACAAAAAGTCTACTTTTGTCATTGTTACTATATCACATTTTATACTCGTGGGGGCTAAGAGTATGGTTTGTTGTTGTTGCTGTCTAGCCTTTTATGCTCGTACGAGCAAGGAATATGCTTTTGTTGTTGTACTGTTTGCCTTTTATGCCCCTGCGAGCAAGGATTCTGCTTTTATTCTTGTTACTGTCATGCCTTTTATACTCCTATGGGCAAGGAGTTTGGTTTTGATATTATTTTTGTCTTGCCTTTTATACTCATGCGGGCAAGGTGTATACTTTGCTATTGTCATTCTGCCTTTTATATTAGCGTGGGCAAGGAGTATGTTTTTGTTGTTATTGTCATCCTGCGTTTTATTTTCGTACAAGCGAGGACTCTAGTTTTTCTATTGTTGCCGTCTTGCCTTTTATACTCCTGTGGGCAAGCAGCATGCTTTGTTGCTACTATCTTGCCTTTTCTACTCGTCCGGGCAAGGAGTGTGCTTTGTTGCTACCGATTCGTTTTTTTATACTCTTGCAAGGAAGGAGACGACTTTTGCTGTTGTTGTCGTCTCGTCATTTACACCCGTATAGGCTAGAATTCTACATTGCTGCTGTTAGCGTCTCATCTTTTGCACTTATACGGGCAAGGAATATACTTTTATTGTTTTACTTTTCGACTTTTATACTCTTGCGGGCAAGTAGCCTACCTCTGTTGTTGTTGTTGTCTCGCGTTTTATACTCAAGCGGACTAGGAGTCTACTTTGCTGTTGCCATGTTGCCTTTTATTCCAGTGTGGTCTAGGAGTCTGCTTTGCGGTTGTTGTTGTCTTGCTTCTTATACTCGCGCGGGCAAGGAGTAGAGTTTTGCTGTTGTACTTTTCGCCTTTTATGCTCTTGTGCGCAATGAGTTTGCTATTGTTTATCTTGTTGTCTCGCTTTTTTTCTACCGTGGGCAAGGAGTCTGGTTTTGTTATTGTTGTCGTCTTGCCCTTTATAATCGTGTGGGCAATGAGTAAAGAGCATTCTTTTCTGTTTTTGTCTCGCCTTTTATACTTGTGCAGGCAAAGAGTTTGATTTGTTATTGTCCTTGTGTCGCCTACTCACACGAGCAAGGAGTGTACGTTTGCTGTTGTACTTTTTGCCTTTTGTACTCTTGTAGGTAGGGCATCTACTTTTGTTGTTGGTGCTATCTCGCCTTTTATATTCATGTGGGTAAGGAGTTTAGTTTTGTTAGTGTTTTTGTCTCCCTTTTTATATTCATGTGGGCTAGGAGTTTATTTTGATGTTGTTACCGCCTAACCTTTTGTACGCGTGCGGGAAAGGAGTATGCTTTTGTTGTTGTTGTCGTCTTGCCTTTTATGCTTGTACGAGCAAGGAGTTTGGTTTTAATGTTGTCATTGTCTTGCCTTTTATTCTCATGCAAGCAAGGAGTATGCTTTTATTGTTGTTGTCGTCGTTTTGCCTTTTATACTCATACGGGTAAGGACTCTAGTTTTATTGTTGTTGCCATCTTGCCTTTTATACTCGTGTGAGTAAAGAGTATGCTTTGTTGTTGATGTCTTGCAGTTATCCTCGCGCGGGCAAGAAGTCATCTCTCCTTTTATACTCCTGCAGGCAAGGAGTATGCTTTTGTTGTTGTTGCCTTCCCGCCTTTTGCACTTGTACGGGCAAGGAGTCTAGGTTTGTTGTTGTTGTTCCCTCGCTTTTTATACTCGTGCGGGCAAGCATCATGCTTTATTGTTGTCATCATCCCTTTTATATTCATGTAGGTAAGGAGTAGGCCTTGTTGTTACCATCTTACCTTTTATACTCGTGTGTGCATGTATCATGCTTTGTTCTTGTTATCGTCTCGCCTTTTATAGCCATGCAAGCAAGTAGTATGCTTCGTTAATATCATCTTGTTTTTATAGTCCGGCGGGCGAGGACTATGCTTTTGTTGTTCTACTTGTCGCCTTTATACTCTTACAAGCAAAGAGTCTACTTTTGTTGTTGATATCATCTTGTCAAGGAGTCTGGGCAAGGAGTCTACGTTCAATGCTGTTATCATCTCACCTTTTATACTCATGTGAGCAAGGAGTTTGGTTTTGTTGTTGTTGTCGTTTTACCTTTTATACTTGGGCAGGTAAAGAGTATACTTTTGTTGTCGTACTTGTCGCATTTTATACTCTTGCAGGTAGGGAGTCTGCTTTTGTTGTTGTTGCCGTCTCGCCTTCTATACTCCTGCGGGGTAGGAGTATGCTTTGCTGACGTTGTCGTCTCGCCTTTTATGCTCGTGCAAGAAAGGAGTATGCTTTTATTGTTGTACTGCTTACCTTTTATGCTCTTGCAGCCAAGGAGTCTGCTTTAGTTGTTGTTGATACCTTGCCTTTTACACTCGCGCCAGCAAGGAGTGTGGTTTTGTTGTTGTTGTTGTCTCGCCTTTTATACTCGTACGGGTAAGGAGTGTAACTTACTGTTGCTATTGTCATCATGCCTTTACAACTCATGCAGCCAAGTAGTATGCTCTTGTTTTTATTATCATCTCGCCATTTATACACCTACAGGCAATGACTCTGGTTTTGTTATTGTTGCCATCTTGCCTTTTATATTCGTACGGGCGAGTGGCAGGCTTTGTTGTTGTCCTCTCGCCTTTTATACTCGCGTGGGCAAAGAGTATGCTTTCCTGCTATCTCTCGGTTTTTGCACTCTTGAAAGGAAGGAGACTAATTTTGTTGTTGTTATTGTCCCGTCTTTTATGCTTTTACGGGCAATAAGCCTGCTTTGTTGTTATTGTTGTCCAGACTTTTATGCTTGTGTAGGGAAAGAGTATGCTTTTATTATTGTTGTCGTCTTGTCTTTTATACTCGTACAAGCAAGGAGTCTGCTTTTGTTGTGATTGTTGCCTCCCCTTTTGTACTTGTGCAGGTAAGAAGTATGCATTGTTGTTACCGACTTGCCTTTTACACTCGTGCCAACAAGGAGTATGCTTTGTTGCTACCATCTCACCTTTTACACTCTTTTGGGCAAGGAGAATGCTTGGCTATTGTCGTCTTGCCTTTTATACTCATGCGGGCAAGGAGTGTGCTTTGTCATTCTTGTCTTGCCTTTTATACTCATGTGGACAAGGAGTATACTTTTGTTGTTGTTGCCGTCTCGCCTTTTATACTCGCACGGGTAAGGAGTCCAGGATTGTTGTTGCTGCTGTCTCACCAATTATACTCATGCGAGCAAGCAGCAAGCTTTGTTGTTGTCATCTCGCCTTTTATAGTCGTGTAGGCAAGGAGTATAGTTCGTTGTTACTGTCTCGCCTTTTGTACTTGGGCAGGCGAGGAGCATACATTTGTTGTTGTACTTGTCGCCTTTTAGACTCTAGCAGGCAAGGAGTTTGCTTTTATTGTTGTTGTCGTCTCGCCTTTTATACTCGTGCGGGCTAGATGTTTGCTTTGCTGTTGTTCCCGTCTCACCTTTTATACTCATGCAGGTCAGGATTATACTTTTGTTTTTGTGCTTTTTGCCTTTTATATCCTTGCGGGCAAGGAGTCTACTTTTGCTGTTGTTACCACCTTGGCTTCTATACTTGTGTGGAAAGGAGTCCAGTTTTGTTGTTCTTGTCGTCTCCTCTTTTATACTCAGGCAGGCGAGGAGTATACTTTTGTTTTTGTACTTGTCGCCTTTTATACTCTCTTGGAGGCAAGGAGCCTGCTTTTGTTGTTATTGTTGTCTTGCCTTTAATACTCGTTCGGGCTAGGGGTCTACTTTGCTGTTGTTGCCCTTTTGGCTTTTATACTCGTACGTGGAAGGGTATGCTTTTGTTGTTATTGTTGTCTTGGCTTTTATACTTGCATGAGCAAGCAGCCTCCTTTTGGTGTAATTGTTGTCTAGCCTTTTATACTCCTGTAGGTAAGGAGCATGCTTTGTTGTTACCATCTCGCCTTTTATAATTGTGCGGACAAAGAGTATACTTTGCTGTCGTCCTCTCACCTGTTATACTCATGTGGGCAAGGATTAAGCTTTGTCGTCCCCACCTCGCATTTTATACTCGTGCGAACAGGGACTATGCTTTTGCTGTTGTTACCGTCTTGCCTTTTATACCCGTTCAGGCAAGGATTCTAGGTTTCTTATTATTGTCGTCTCGGTTTTTATACTCATGCTGGCAATCAGCAGGCTTTCTTGTTGTCGTCGCACCTTTTATAGTCATGCAGGCAAGAAGTATGCTTTTTTGTTGTTGTCTTTGTTTTTACACTAGGGCGGGCGAGAAGCACACTTTCGTTGTAGTACTTGTCGCCTTTTATACTCTTGCAGGCAAGGAGTTTGATTTTATTGTTGTTGTCGTCTCGCCTTATATACTCGTAAGGGCTAGGTGTCTGCTTTGCTATTGTTACCAACTTGCCGTTTAGACTCATTCGGGCAAGGAGTATACTTTTGTGTTCGTGCTTTTTGCCTTTTATATTCTTCTGGGCAAAGAGTCTACATTTGTTGTTGTTGCCGTTTCGCCTTTTATACTCCTTCAAACAATAAGTCTGATTTTGTTGTTGTTGCCATTTCACCTTTCATACTCGGGCGCGCGAGGAGTATAATTTTGATGTTGTACTTCCCGCCTTTTAGACTGTTGCAGGCAAGGAGTCTACTTTTGTCGTTGTTGCTATCTCACATTTTACACTTTGGGGGCTAAGAGTCTGCTTTGTTATTATTGTTGTCTAGCCTTTTATGCTCGCATGAGTAAGGAATATGCTTTTGTTGTTGTACTGTTTGCCTTTTATGCCCTTGCGAGCAAGGAGCCTGCTTTTATTGTTGTTACTGTCACGCCTTTTATACTCGTGCGGGCAAGGAGTCTGGTTTTGATGTTATTGTCGTCTTGCCTTTTACAGTCGTGCGGGCAAGGAATATACTTTGTTGTTGTCGTTCTGCCTTTTATACTAACGTGGGCAAGGAGTATGCTTTTGTTGTTATCGTCGTCCCACTTTTTATTTTCGTACGAGTAAGGACGCTAGTTTTGCTATTGTTGTCGTCTCGCCTTTTATACTCTCGTGGGCAAGCAGCATGCTTTGTTGATGCCATCATGCCTTTTGTACTCGTGCGGGCAAGGAGTGTCCTTTCTTGCTACTATCTCGCTTTTTATATTCTTGTAGGGAAAGAGACACTTTTGTTGTTGTTATCGTCTCGCCATTTACACCCGTGTAGCCTAGAAGTCTGCATTGCTGTTGTTAGCGTCTCGTCTTTTGCACTCATGCGGGCAAGGAGTATACTTTTATTGTTGTACTTTTCGGCTTTTATACTCTTGCGGGCAAGTAGCCTACCTCTGTTGTTGTTGCTGTCTCGTCTTTTAGACTCAAGCAGGCTAGGAGTCTACTTTGCTGTTGCCACGTTGCCTTTTATTCCTTTGTGGTCTAGGAGTCTGCTTTACGGTTGTTGCTATCTTACCTCTTATACTCGTGCGGGCAAGGAGTAGACTTTTGCTGTTGTGCTTTTCGCCATTTATGCTTTTGTGGGCAAGGAGTCTGCTTTTGTTCATGTTACTGTCTCGCTTTTTTTCTACCTTGGGCAAGGAGTTTGGTTTTGTTATTATTTTCGTCTCACCATTTACAATCATGTTGGCAGTGAGCAAAGAACATTCTTTTCTGTTTTTTTCTCGCCTTTTATTATTGTGCGGGCAAGGAGCTTGATTTGTTATTGTCCTCGTGTCGCCTACTCGAGGAGTCAGTTTTTGTTGCTGTTGCCTTCTGACCTCTTACACTCGTACGACAAGGCATCTGGTTTTGTTGTTGTTGTTGTCTTACATTTTATAGTCAGGTAAGCGAGGAGTATACTTTTATTGTTGTACTTGTTGCCTTTTATACTCTTTCTGGCAAAGAGTTTACTTTTGTTGTTGTTGCCGTGTTCCCTTTTTCACTCGTACGAGCAAAGGGTGTGGCTTTGGTACTGTTATCGTCTCGGCTTTTATACTCGTACGAGCAAGTACCATGCTTTGTTTTTGCCATCTAGCCTTTTATACTTGTGTGGGTAAGGAGTGTGCTTTGTTGTTGTTGTCTCGCCTTTTACACTCGTGCAGGCAAGGAGTATGCTTTTATTGTTGTTGTCGTCTTGCTCTTTATACTCGTACAGGCAAGGTGTCCAATTTTGTTGTTGTTGCCAACTCGTATTTTACACTCGTACGAGTAAACAGCATGCTTGGTTGTTGCCGTCTCGCCTTTTTGTACTCTTGCGTGCAAGGAGTTTGTTTTGTTATTGTGGCTGTCTCGCCTCTACACTCGGGTGAGCGAGGAGTATAATTTTGTCATTATGCTTGTCGCCTTTTATACTTTTGTGGGCAATGATTCTACGTTTGTTGTTGTTGTCATCTTGCCTTTGATACTCGTGCGAGCAAGGAGTCTGGTTTTGTTGTAGTTGCTGCCTCCCCTTTTACACTCGGGCAGGGGATGAGTATACCTTTGTTATTGTACTTGTCACCTTTTACACTTTTGCGAGAAAGGAGTTTGCTTTTGTTGTTGTTACTGTCGCCCCTTTTATGCTCGTGCAGTCTGGGATTCTTCTTTGTTGTTGTTGTCATATGACCTTTTATACTCGTTTAGGCAAGGAGTATACTTTTGTTGTTGAACTTTTTACCTTTATACTCTTGGTGACAAGGAGTCTATTTTTGTTGTTGTTGATGCCACGCCTTTTATACTCCACTGGGTAAGCAGTCTGGTTTTGTTATTGTTGTTGTCTCGCCTTTTATACTCGTGCGGGCAAGGAGTGTCGTTTTGCTATTATTGTCGTCTCGCCTTTTATTCTCGTGCGGGTAACGAGTACACTTTTGTTGTAGTGCTTTGTTACTTTATACTCTTGCTGGCAAGGTGTCTGCTTTTACTATTGTTGTTGTCTCGCCTTATACACTTGTGCGGGCAGGGAGTCTGGTTTGGTTATTATTATCGTCTCGCCTTTTAAAGTTGTGCGGGGGAGGAGTATGCTATGCTATTGTTGCCGTCTCACCTTTTTTACCCGTGCGCCCAAGGAACATACTTTTATTGTTGTACTTTTTGCCTTTTATACTCTTGCGGGCAAGGAGTCTGCTTTTGTTATTGTTGTCGTCTCACCTTTTATACTCGTGCAGGAAAAGAGTATACTTTTGTTCTAGTTGTCGTCTCACATTTTATACTCGTGCGGTCAAGGAGACCACTTTGCAGTTGATGCTGTCCCGTGTTTTATACTCGTGCGGGTAAGGAGTTTGATTTTGTTGTTGTCGTCGTCTCGCCTTCTATACTCGTGTGGGTGAGGAGCACACTTTGTTGTTGCTGTCTCGAACGAGTAGCCGTTTTGCCTTTTATACTTGTGCAGGTAAATACAGTGGTTTGCTGTTGCCATACTACCTTTTTTACTCGTGCAGCAAATGAATATGATTTTGTTGTTGTGGCCTTCTTGACTTATATACTTTTAAGGGCGAGGAGTCTGGTTTTGTTGTTGTTGCCATCTCACCTTTTTTACTCGGTTCGTCAAGGAGCATGCTTTATTGCTATCGTCTCGCCTTTTATAATCTCGTGGGTAAGGGGTATGCTTTGTTGTTGTCAACTCGTCTTTTATCCTCATGCTGGCAAAGAGTATGATTTGTTGTTGCTGTTTCGCCTTTTATACTCATACAGGCTAGGAGTTTGGTTTTGTTGTTGTCGCCGTTTTACCTTTTATACTCGTGCAGGCAAGGACCATGCTTTGTTGTTCTCATCTCGCCTTTTATACCCGTGCTCACAAGGAGTATACTTTACTGTCGCTGTGTCGCCTTTTCTACCCGCGCGAGCAAAGAGTATGCTTAGGTGGACGAGGAGCATATTTTTGTTGTTGTACTTTTCCCCTTTTGTACTCCTGCGTGCAAGGAGTCTGCTTTTGTTGTTGTTACCGTCTTGCCTTTTACACTTGTGCGAGCAAACAACATGCTTTGCTATTGCCGACCTACCTTTTATACTCGTGCGGGCAAAGGCGTATACTTTTGTTGTTGTACTTTTAGCCTTTTATACTCTTCCGGGCAAGTAGTCTACTTTTGCTATTGTTGTCGTCTCGTATTTTATACTCATGCGGGCAAGGATTCTAGTTTTATTGTGCTTGGCGTCTTGCTTTTCATAATCGAGTAGGCGAGAAGTATACTTTTGTTGATGCACTTGATGTATTTTATACTCTTGTGGGCAAGGAAACTACATTTGTTGTTGTTGCTGTCTCATCTTTTATACTCAAGTCAACAAGGAGTCTATTTTGTTGTTGTTGCCGTCTTGCCTTTCATGCTTGCTCGGGCAAGGAGTTTACATTTGCTATTGCTGCTGTCCCACCTTTTATACTCACGTGGGCAAGGAGTTTGGCTTTGTTATTGTTATTCTCGCCTTTTATACTCGTGTAGACAAGGAGTCTGCTTTGCTGTCGTTGTCGTCTCGCCTTTTATGCTCGTGTGGGCAAGAAGTATACTTTTGTTGCTCCACTTTTCGCCTTTTATATTCTTAGGGGCATGAAGTATGTTTCTGTTGTTGTAGCTGTCTCGCCTTTTATACATGTGTAGGCAAGGAGTTTGGCTTTGTTTTTATTGTCGTCTCGCCTTTTACACTTGAGCGGGTGAGGAGTATACTTTTATTGTTGTATTTTGTCGCCTTTCACACCTTCCAGGCAAGGAGTCTATTTTTGTTTTTGTTGTTGTTGTCTTAACTTTTGCACTGGTGAAATTTAGGAGCTTGCTTTGCTGTTGTTGCTGTCTCGCCATTCATGCTCGTGCAGGCAAGGAGAATACTTTTGCTGATGTACTTTTTGCCTTTTATACTCTTACAGGCTAGGAATTTGCCTTTGTTGTCGTTACTATGTTGCCTTTTATACTCGTGCAGGAAAGGAGTTTGGTTTTGTTATCATTGTCACCTTTCCTTTTATAATCGTGTGGGCAATGAGTAAAAAGTATGCTTTGCTATTGTTGTCTAGCCGTTTACACTTGTATAGGCAAGGAGTATGCTTTTGTCATTGTTGCCATCTCGCCTTTTCTACTCTTACCAGCTAGGAGTTTGTTTTGTTGTCGTTGCCGCCTCGCCTTTTATACTCGTGCGAGAGGAGAGTATGCTTTTGTTATTGTACTTTTTGCCATTTATACTTTTGTGGGCAAGGAGTCTACTTTTGTTGTTGGTGTTGTCTCGCCTTTTATACTTATGTAGACAAAGAGTCTGGTTTTGCTTTTTTTACTAGTTGCCTTTCATACTCGTGTGGGTAAGGAGTATTCTTTGCGGTTACCGTCTCGCCTTTTATACTAGTTCAGGAAGAGAGAATGCTTTTGTTGTTATTCCCGTCACGCCTTTTATACTCAAATGGGCAATGAGTTTAGATTTTTTGTTGTTGCCGTCTTGCCTTTTAAACTTGTTCAAGAAAGCAGATGCTTTGCGATTGATGTCTCGCATTTTATACTCGTACGGGCAAAGAATATGCTTTGTTGTTGCCGTCTAACCTTTTTATACTCTTGCCAGCAAGGAGTCGGCTTTTACTGTTGTTGTCGTCTCGCCTTTTATACTTGTGTGGGCAAGTAGCATGCTTTGTTGTTGCCGCCTTGCCTTTTATACTCTTGCAGGCAAAGAGTCGGCTTTTGTTGTTGTTGGCGTATTGCCTTTTATACTTGCATGGGTAACGAGTTTGGTTCTGCTGTTGTTTCCATCTCGCCTTTTATGCTCACGCGGGCACTGGTTATGCTTTGATATTGTCGTCACGCCTATTTTGCATGTGCGAGCAAACTGTGTGCTTTTGTTGTTGCTGCCATCTCGCCTTTTATACTCGTGCAGGCAAAGAGCATGATTTGTTGTTGTCGTCTTGCCCTTCATACTCGTGTGAGCAAGGAGTATGCTTTGTTGCTGCCATCTCGCCTTTTATACTCATGTGGGCTAGGAGTCTGCTTTGCTATTATTACTGTCTCAACTTTTGTGCTCATGCGGGCAAGGAGTATAATGTTGGTTTTGCAAGTTTTGCCTCTTATATTCTTGTGGGCAAAGAGTCTACTTTTGCTGCTGTTGCCGTCTCGCCTTATATACCCATGCATGGTACGAGTCTAGCCTGGTTGTTATTGCCATCTTTCCTTTTATTCTCAGGCAAACAACAAGTATACTTTTGTGGTTGTACTTGTCGCCTTTTATATTCTTGCGTGCAAGGAGTTTGTTTTAGTGTTGTTGCCGTCTCGCTTTTTATGTTCGCGTGGGCGAGAAGTCTTATTCTATTGTTGATGTCGTCACGCATTCTATAGACGTGCGAGCAAGCAGCTAGCCTTGTTGTTGCCGTCTCGTATTTTATACTCGTTCAGGCAGGGAATATGGTTTGCAATTGCCATCATGCCTTTAATACCCGTGTCGTAGGAAGTATGCTTTTGTTGTTATTGTTGTCTCGCCTTTTATGCTCGTCTGGACCAGTAGTCTGGTTTTGTTGTTGTTGCTATCTCATATTTCACACTCATGCGAGCAAGCAGCATGCTTTATTGGTTTTGTCTCGCCTTTTGTACTCGTGTGGGCAAGGAGTATGCTTTGTTGTTGCCGTCTCGTATTTTATATTCGTGTGGGAAAGCAGTATGGCTTGCAATTGCTCTCATTCCTTTAATACTCGTGTAGGCAAGGAGTATTCTTTTGTTGTTGTTCCCATCTCACCTTTTATACTAGTCTAGGTGAGTAGTCTGGTTTTGTTACTGTTGTCGTCACGCCTTTTATACTCATGTAGGCAAGCAACATGCTTTATTATTGCCGTCTCGACTTTTATACTCTTGCGGGCAAGGAGTCAGATTTTGTTGTTGCTGCCATCTTGCCATTTATATTTGTATGGACAAGGAGTTTGGTTTTGTCGTTGTTGCCATCTCACCTTTTATGCTTATGCGGGCAAGGAGTATGCTTTAATATTGTTGTCACGCCTTTTCTACTCGTGCGAGCAAAAGGTTCACTTTTGTTGTTGTTGCTGTCTTGCCTTTTATACTTATGCAGGCAAGGAGTATGCTTTGTTGTTGTCATCTTGCCTTTTATACTCATGCAAGCAAGGAGTATGCTTTGTTTTTGCCATCTCGCCTTTTATAGTCGTGTGGGCAAGGAGTCTGCTTTGCTATTATTACCACCTCGGCTTTTATACTTGTGTGGGCATGGAGTATATTGTTGTTTTTGCATGTTTTGCCTTTTATGTTCTTGCGGGCAAAGTGTCTACTTTTCTTGTTGGCCGTCTCGCCTTTTATCCCCATGCGTGCAAGGAGTCTAGCTTTGTTGTTGTTGCCATCTTTTCTTTCGTATTCGTGCAGGCAACAAGTACACTTTTGCTGTTCTACTTGTCGCCTTTTATACTCTGGCGTGCAAGGAGTCAACTTTAGTGTTGTTCTCGTCTAGCCTTTTATACTCTAGCGGGCAAGAAGAATCGTTTTCCTATTGTCGCCGTGTCAGCTTTTATACTCATGCGGGAGAGCAACCTGCTTTGTTGTTGCCATCTCATATTTTATACTCGTGTCACAAGGAGTATGGTTTGTAGTTGCCGTCATGCCTTTAACACTTGTGGTGACAGGGAGTACGCTTTTGTTGTTGTTGTCCTCTTGCCTTTTATGCTCGTCTGAACGAGTAGTCTAGTTTTGTTGTTGTTATCATCTCACCTTTCATACTCGTGTGTGCAAGGAGTATGCTTTGTTGTTGTCGTCTTGTATTTTATACTCGTGCCCGCGAGGAGTACGGTTGTAGTTGCCGTCGTGCCCTTAATACTTGTACAAGCCTGGAGTGTGCTTTTGTTCCTGTTGTCATTTGGCCTTTTATATTCATCCGTGTGAGTAGTATGGTTTTGTTGTTGTTGTTGTCTTGCCTTTTGTACTCGTGCAGCAAGCAGCATGCTTTGTTGCTGTCGTCCTACCTTTTATGCTCATGCATAAATGCTTTGTTGTTGCCGTGCCACCTTTTATACTCTTGCAGGCAAGGAGTCAGCTTTTGTTGTTGTTGCCGTATCGGCTTTTATACTTGTATGGGTAAGGGGTCTAGTTTTGTTGTTGTTGTCTTCTCACCTTTTACACTCGTGCGGGCAAGAAGCATGCTTTGCTATTGTCGTCACACCTTTTTTGCTCGTACTAGCAATCTATGCTATTTTGTTATTGTTGTCGTCTCGCCTTTTATACTCGTGCTGGCAAGGCGCATGCTTTCTTGTTGTCGTCTCGCCTTTTATGCTCGCGCAAGCAAAAAGCATGCTTTGTTGTTGCCATCTCGCCATTATAGTCATGGAGGCTACAAGTCTACTGTGCTATTATTAACATATCTCTTTTTATACTCGTGCGGGTAAGGAGTATACTATTGTTTTTGCAAGTTTTCCCATTTATATTCTTGCAAGCAAAGAGTCTACTTTTCTTGTTGTTGCTATCTCGCCTTTTATACCCGTGCGTGCAAGGAGTCTATCTTTGTTGTTGTTCCGTCTTTCTTTTCATGCTCGGGCAAGCGATGAGTATACTTTTGTTGTTGTTCTTATAGCCGTTTACACTCTTGCATGGAAGGAGTCTACTTTAGCGTTGTTGTCGTCTTGCCTTTTATACTCGTACGGGCAAGAAGTCTTGTTGTGGTGTTGTCACTGTCTCATCTTTTATACTCATGTGGGCTAGCAGCCTACTTTGTTACTGCCATCTCGTGTTTTATACTCGTGGGGGCAGGGAGTATGGTTTGCAGTTGTCGTTGGATATTTAATACTCGTGTGAGTAGGGAGTATGCTTTTGTTGTTGTTGCTGTGTTGCCTTTTATACTCATTTGGAGAAGTAGTATGGTTTGGTTATTGTTGTCGTCTCGCCTTTTATACTCGTGCGGGCAAGCAGCATGCTTTGTTGTTGCCGTCATCCCTTTTATACTGTCTTGCCTTTTATACTCGTAAGACAAAAGGTATGCTTTGTTGTTGTCGTCTCACCATTTATACTCTTGCGGGCAAGGAGTCTGGTTTTGTTGTTGTTGTCGTCTCGTCTTTATACTCGTGCGGGCTAAGAGTATGCTTTGTTATTGCTACCGTCTCCACTTTTATACTTGTGTGGGCTGCTTTTGTTGTTGATCTTGTCTCGTCTTTATACTCGTGCGGGCATGGAGTATACTTCTGTTGTTGAACTTTTTGCCTCTTATACTCTTGCTAGTAAAGAGTCTACTTTAGCTATTTTTGCTATCTTGCCTTTATCTTTGTGTGAGCAAGGACTTTGGTTTTGTTGCTGTTGCCATCCCACATTTATACTCAGGCGAGCTAGGAGTATACTTTTGTTGTTATGCTTGTCGCCTTTCATACTCTTCCCGGCAAGCACTCTGCATTTGTTGTTTTTGCTGTCTTGCCTTTTAAAATGGTGCGGGCTAGGAGTTTGATTTGATATTGTTACTGCCTCGCCTTTTTTACTCATACAGGCAAGAAGTATACTTTGGTTGTTGTACTTTTCGCCTTTCATACTCTTGTGGGCAAAGAGTCTGTTTTTGTTGTTGTTACTGTCTCGCCTTTTATAGCCGTGCGGGCAAGGAGTTTGATTTTGTTGTTGTTGCCGTCTCGCCTTTTATTCTTGTGCAGGTAAGGAGTATGCTTTGTTGTTGCTATCTCGCCTTTTAAACTCGTGCCGGTAAGGAGTATACTTTACTGCCGCCATCTTGCCTTTTTTACTCGTGCGAGTAAAGAGTATGCTTTTGTTGTTCTTGCTTGCCCGCACAAGTATAAAAGGCGAGACGTCGACAACAAACCATATTCCTTGCTCGTATGAGCATAAAAGGATGGACAACAACAACAAAGCATGCTCATTGCTTGCACAAGTATAAAAGGCGAGCCAGCAACAACAACAAAACTGGACTCCTTGCCCGTACGAGTATAAAAGGGGAGATGACAACAACAACAAAAGCATACTCCTTGCTCGCACGAGTATAAAAGGCTTGTCAGCAACAGCAAAGCATACTCCTTGCTCGAAGGAGTATAAAAGGCGAGTCAGTAATAATAGGAAAACTAGAATCCTTGCCTGAACGAGCATACAAGGCGAGACATCAACATCAACAAAAACAGACTCCGTGCCCACAAGAGCATAAATGACAAAAAGTAAAACAACAAAATTATGCTCCTTGCCAGCACTAGTATAAAAGGCATGACGACAATAATAGCAAAGCAGACTCCTAACCTGCACGAGTATAAAAGGTGAGATGGCAACAATAGTAAGAGCAGACTCTTTGCCCGCAAGAGCAAAAAAGGCGACAAGTACAACAACAAAACCAGACCCCTTGCCCACGTGAGCATAAAAGGTGAGACAGCAACAACAACAAAAGTATATTTTTTGCCTGCAAGAGTATAAAAGGCGAAAAGCACATTAACAAAAGTGCACTCCTTGCCCGCACGAGTAGAAAAGGCAACACAGTAACAACAGAAAAGCAGACTCTTTGCCCGCATGACTTAAAAGGCTAAATGCCAGCAACAACAAAAGTAGACTCCTTCGCTAAACGAGTATAAAAGGCGACAAGTCAACAACAAGGCATGTTGCTTGCCTCATGAGAATAAAAGGTGACACTGCAACAACAACAAAACTAGACTCCTTGCCTGTATCAGTATAAAAGGCGAGAAGGCAACATCAACAAATGCATACTCCCTGCCAGCACGAGTATGAAAGGAGAGATAGCAATAGCAAAGCCTACCACTTGCTCGCATGAGTATAAAAGATGAGACGGCAGCAACAACAAAACCAGACACCTTGCCCATACGAGCATAAAAGGGGAGGTGGCAACAAAGTATACTCCTTGCTCGCACGAGTATAAAAGACGAGACGATAACAACAAAACATCCTCCTTACTCGCACGAGTATAAAATGTGAGATGGCAACAACAAAGTATGCTGCTTGCCCGTACAAGTGTAAAAGGCAAGACAGCAACAACAACAAGACTAGACTCCTTGCCCGTATGAGTGTAAAAGGAGAGGCGACAATAACAACAAAAGTAGACTCTTTGCCTACATTAATATAAATGGCGAAAAGCACAAAAATAAAAGCATACTTCGTGCCCACATGAGTATAAACGGCAAGACGATAATAATAGCAAAGCAGTCGCCTAGCTCTGGCAAGTATAGAAGGCGAGACGACAGCAACAACAAAAGCAGACTCCTTACCCACAAGAGTATAAAAGGCAAGGCCTTGACAACAAAACGTACTCCTTGCTTGCTGGAGTATAAATGCCGAGACGACAAGAACAAAGGTTGCTGCTTGCCCGTACGAGTATAAAAACAAGATGGCAATAACAGTCAAAGTAGACTCCTTGCTCGCAAGGTTATAAAAGGCAAAAAAATGCAAAAATAAAAGTATAATCCTTGCCTGCAAAAGCATAAAAGGCGAGACGGTGACAATAGCAAAGTAGGCTGCCAACTTCCACGAGTACAAAATGTGAGACAGTAACAATAGCAAAATTAGACTCCTTGTGCGCAGATATATAAAAGGCAAAAAGCAAAAAAGTAAATGTATACTCCTTGCCTATACAAGTATAAAATGGTAGACGGTAGCAACAGCAAAGCAAAAGCCTAAAGTTCACGAGTATAAAAGGCAAAGCGGCAATAGCAACAGAAGCAGACTCCTTACCCACAAGAGTATGCAAGGCAGGACGGCAACAACAAAGCATACTCCTTGCACTCATGAGTATAAACGGCAAGACGGCAACAACAAAGCAAACTCCTTACTCACACGAGTGTAAAATCCAAGACGGCAGCAACAAAGCATGCTTCTAGCCCGCACAAATATGAAAGGCAAGATGACAACAACAATGAAACCTGACCCCTTACCCACACAAGTATAAAAGCGTGACGGCGACAAGGTCGGTTCGCGGTGCAACCCTCGAGGGGATCCCGCAAAGTTAGCTTCCTTGCACCTTAAGGGTTTACTCGCCCGTTGACTCGCACACATGTCAGACTCCTTGGTCCGTGTTTCAACACAGGTCAAATGGCGAGCCCACATGCCGACGCTGGAGCACGCGGTTACGGAGGCACGCCGTGACGGCGTGCGCTGTGTCCACAATTGCGAGGGCGACATCTCCTCAGGTGTTTCAAGGGCCCGGGCTTGGGTCGCCTCCACAATCCGCATCGGTCCACGCCCCGAGACGATCGGCAGACCAGCGAGGAGCATCGCCGGCCCCCATTCCCTTCCCTCCCGACAATTTCAAGCACTCTTTGACTCTCTTTTCAAAGTCTTTTTCATCTTTCCCTCACGGTACTTGTTCGCGATCGGTCTCTCGCCTATATTTAGCCTTGGACAGAATTTATAGCCCGATTGGGGCTACAGTCCCAAACAACCCAACTCACAGACAGCGCCTCGTTGTGCAACAGGGTTCAGGCACGATGAGGCTCTCACCCTCTCTGGCGCCCCCTTCCAAGGGACTTGGGCCCCGTCCGCCGCTGAGGACGCTTCTCCAGACTACAATTCAGACACCGGGGGGGCCCGATTCTCAAGGTGGGCTGTTTCTGGTTCGCTCGCTGTTACTAAGGAAATCCTCGTAAGTTTGTTTTCCTCTACTTATTGATATGCTTGAACTCAGCTGTTGATCCTGCTTGACCTGGGGTCGCAATGTGAGAAAGGGTCGGGTTCGTAAGAGTACGGAGCGACAACGCGGCCTCAGGACACTGTGCCAGGGTCAATCAGCCACTGTTGTCGAGGCGAACGTAGTCAAGGACATGGTTTTTGGGCCAACCGCGATGTCGGGCACACGGGAGGCCATCTTCTGCCACCAAATGTAACCCCATCAATTCGGTGGTGGGGTGGACAATGTTGTGTGACACCCAAGCAAACATGCTCTTGGCCAAAAGGCTTCTAGCGCAACTTGCGTTCAAAGACTCGATGGTTCATGGGATTCTACAATTCACACCAGGTATCGCATTTCGCTACGTTCTTCATCAATTCGAGAGCAGAGATATCCATTGCAGTGAGTCATTTAGATTCTCACTGTGGAGGTCCAATGCCACGACCGCGCTCTGTTCCCGGGAAGACGGTGCATTTCCTTTCAATTTTTCATTTCCTTGGCACGACCTGCGTCGGGGTTTTGTTGTTCGTGTCGTAGGGCCGATCGTTGAGCGGCCGGCCTCACAATAGACGCTGCAGCTTGCAGGTGCCCATGGACCAATGCACGCCCCGCGTTGTGTGATGTTAACTTGTTCGCGGGTCATTCTGCTGGGTAGAGGTTTCGACAATGATCCTTCCGCAGGTTCATCTACGAAAACCTTGTTACGACTTCTCCTTCTTCTAATAAGGTTCAGTGGACTTCTCGCGACGTCGCCGGCGGCGAATCGCCTAGGTCGCCGCGATTCGAACACTTCATCGGACCATTCAATCGATAGGAGTGACAGACGATGTGTATAAAGGCAAGGACGTAGTCAACGCGAGCTGATGACTCGCGATGATCTATCCCCATCACGATGAAATTTCAAAGATTAACTGGGCTTGTCGACCAAGGCTATAGACTCGTTGAATATATCAGTGTAGCGTGCGTGCAGCCCATAACATCTAAGGGCATCACAGACCTGTTATTGCCTCAAACTTCCTTGCCTAGAAGGCCATAGTCCCTCTAAGAAGCTGGCCACAGAGGATCACCTCCGCATCTGAGAGTAGATATCTAACTCTCTCAATTAGTGTTCTGTTCATCCTTTTAGCTAAGTCATTCAATTGTGGTGTCTAGGGAGGTGTCCTCTGGTATTGAATCCCATGAGCCTGACAATATTCATCAAATGGGTGACTGTACTCACCACTATTATCAGTACGGACACATTTCAACTTCTTTCCTGTTTGTCTCTCAATCAAGGCATAAAATTTTTTGAAAATATCAACAACCTGATCCTTAGTCTTCAAGTTATCGACCCAATGCCTCTTAGAGTGATCATCAATAAAAGTCACAAAATAAAGAGCACCACTAAGTGTGTGTGCCTTCAAAAGACCACAGACATCAAAATGCACCAACTCAAGCAACTTTGACTTCCTAGAAGGTGGGTGACTCTTGAATGTAACTCTAGTTTGTTTCATAGCCAAACAGTGAGGACACTTTTTCAAAACTGCACACCTCAAACCTAGAAGCTGGTTTTTCTCTGTCAAGTAATTATCCCATTTTCACTCATATGGCTGAGCCGCTTTTACCACAACTCAGTGGTTTTCTCATTCGCCACTGCATTCACAACATTTCTGAAGATGAAAGCTTGTATGATATATAAACTAGAGCATTTTTTAACATCGACCACAATCAGGGAGCCTTTAATAAGTTTCCACTAACCATCACTGAAGAGACTGTAATATGCAGGCATTAAGTATGCTTTTGTCGTTGGACTTTTTGCCTTTTATAAACTTGCAGGCAAGGAGTCTACTTTTCTTGTTGTTGCTGTCTCGCTTTTTATACTCGTGCAGGCAAGGATACTAGTTTTGTTGCTGTTATCGACTCGCTTTTTATACTCGTATGGGCAAGCAGTATGTTTTTGTTGTTGTTGCCGTCCCGCCTTTTATACTCATGCAGTCTCGTGTTTTATACTCGTGCAGGCAGGGCGTCTAGTTTTGTTGTTGTTCCTATCTGGCCTTTTATACTCGTGCGGGTAAGGGACATGCTTTGTTATTGTCGTCTCATCTTTTATACTGTTGCAGGCAAGGAGTATGCTTTGTTGTTGCCGTCTCACCTCTTATACTCATGCGTGCAAGGAGTATGCTTTTGTTGTCGTTGCCATCTCCCCTTTTATACTCGCATGGGCAAGGAGTCTGCTTCCACTGTAGTTGTCCTCTTACTTTTTGTGCTTGGTTGGGTAAGGACTATAGTTTTCTTGTTGTACTTGTAGTCCTTACACTCTTATGGGTAAAGAGCTTGCTTTTGTTGTCGTTGTCATCTCGCCTTTCATAATTGTGTGGTCTAATCTTTTATACTCTCATGGGCAAGGAGTCTGGTTTTGTTGTTGTTGCTGTATCGCCTTTTACACTCGTCCAGGTTAGGTGCATGCTTTGTTGTTGCCGTCTCAGCTTTTATACTCTTGTTGGCAAGGTGTATGCTTTGCTATTCTATCTCACCTTTTATACCCATGCGTGCAAGGAGTATACTTTTGTTGTTGTTTCCGTCTCACCTTTTATACCCACATGGGTAAGGAGTCTGCTTTTGTTGTAGTTGTCCTTTTACCTTTTATACTCAGTCGGGTAAGGAGTATACTTTTGTTGTTGTACTTATCCTCCTTTACACTATTACGGGCAAGGAGTCTGCTTTTTTTGTTGTTGCCGTCTTGCCTCTTATACTCGTTTAGGCTAGGTGTCTGCTTTGCTGTTGTTACTGTCTCACCTTTTATACTAGTGGAGGCAAAGAGCATACTTTTGTTGTTATACTTTTTGCCTTTTATACTCTTACGGGTAAGGAGTCTGCTGTTGTTGTTATTATTGTCTCGTCTTATATTCCCGTGCAGGCAGGGCATTTGGTTTGTTGTTGCTATCATCTTGTCTTTTCTACTCGTGCAAGTAAAGAGTGTACAATTGTTGTTGCAGCTCTTGGTTTTTATGCTCTTGCAGGCAAGGAGTCTGGTTTTGTTATTGTTGTCGTCTCGCCTTTTATACTCATGCGGGTAAAGAGTATGCATTGCTATTGTCGTGTTGCCTTTTATATTCTTGTTGGCAGCGAGTATGCATTTATTGTTGTTGTAGTCTTGCCTTTCATACTCATATGAGCAAGAAGCCCGTTTTTGTTGTTGTTAATGTGTTGCCTTTTATTCTCGTGCAGGCAAGCAGCATGCTTTGTTGTTATCGTCTTCTTATTTATACCCATCGGGCAAGGAGTATGCTTTGTTATTGCAGTCTTGCCTTTTATACTCTTGTAGGTAAGGAGTCTGCTTTTGTTGTTGTTGATGTCTAGCCTTTTAATTCATGCGGGCTAGGAGTCAATTTTGTTGTGGTTACCGTGTTTCCTTTTATAGTCACGCAGGCAAGGAGTCTACTTTAGTTGTTTTACTTTTCGCCTTTTTAACTCTTGTAGGCAAAGAGTCTACTTTTACTGCAGTTGTTGTCTCGACTTTTATGCTTGGGCAGGCAACAAGTCTGGTTTTGTTGTTGTACTTGTTGCCTTTTTTACTCTTGCGAGCAAGAAGTTTGTTTTTGTTGTTGTTGCCGTCACGCCTTTTACACTCGTGCGCGTTAGGAGTCTGCTTTGTTGTTGTTATCGCCTCGCCTTTTATACTCATGTGGGCATTGAGTATGCTTTTGTTGTTGGACTTTTTGCCTTTTATACTCTTGCGGGCAAAGAGTCTACTTTTGTTCTTGTTGCTATCTTGCCTTTTATACTCGTGTGGGCAACGATATTAGTTTTGTTGTTGTTACCGACTCGACTTTTATACTCATGCAGGTAAGGAGTATGCTTTGTCGTTGCCGTCTCGCCTTTTATTCTTGTGAGTGCAAGGAGTATGCTTTTGCTGTTGTTGTCGTCTTTCCTTTTATACTCGTACGTCCAAGGAGTCTGCTTTTATTGTAGTTGTCCTCTTGCCTTTTATACTCTTACGACTAAAGCATATGCTTTACTATTGTCGTTTCACCTTTTATACTCATGCGATCAAGGAGTATGCTGTGGTTGATCTTCTGAGAAGGGTTCGAGTGAGAGCATGCCTTTCGAGAACCAAAAGATGGTGAACTATGCCTGAGTGGGGCGAAGCCAGAGGAAACTCTGGTGGATGCCCGTAGCGATACTAACGTGCAAATCGTTCGTCTGACTTGGGTATAGGAGCGAAAGACTAATCGAACCATCTATTAGCTGGTTCCCTCCGAAGTTTTCCTCAGGATAGTTGGATCTCGGTGCGTGTTCTATCAAGTAAAGCCAATGATTAGAGGCATCAGGGGTGCAAAATCGTCGACCTATTCTCAAACTTTAAATAGGTAGAACGGTTTGACTGCTATGTTGAGCCGTGCCACGGAATCGAGAGCCCCAAGTGGGTCATTTTTGGTAAGCAGAACTGGCGATGCGAGATGAACCGGAAGTTGGGATACGGTGCCCAACAGTGCGCTAACCTAGATCCCACAAAGGGTGTTGGTTGATTAAGACAGTAAGACGGTTGACATGGAAATCGAAATCCGCTAAGGTGTTTGTAACAACTCACCTGCCGAATCAACTAGCCCCGAAAAAGGTTGACGCTGAGGCGTGCGACCCACACCCAGCCGTCGGGCCAAGGGCCAGGCCCCAATCAGTAGGAAGGCGCGGCGGTCGCTGCAAAACCCTAGGCACGATCTAGGGCAGAGCGGCCGTCGGTGCAAATCTTGGTGGTAGTAGCAAATATTCAAATGAGAACTTTGGAGGCCGAAGAGGGGAAAGGTTCTATGTGAACGGCACTTGCACATGGGTTAGTCGATCCTAAAGACGGGCTTCGGCTCGTCTATGAGTAAGCTTCGAAAGGGAATCATGTTAAAATTTGTAAACCGGGATGCGGCAGTTGACGGCAACGTTAGGGAGTCCGGAGACGTCGGCGGGGGCCTCAAGAAGAGTTATCTTTTCTGTTTAACAGCCTACCCATCCTGAAAATGACTCAGTTGGAGGAAGGGTCCAGCAACTGGAAGAGCATCGCACGTCGCGCGGTGTCCGGTTCGCCCCCGGCGGCCCTTGAAATCCGAAGGACCGAGTGCCTATCGCGCCCGGTCGTACTCATAATTGTTTCAGGTCTCCAAGGTGAACAACCTCTAGTCAATGGAACAATGTAGACAAGGGAAGTCGAAAAAATGGATCTGTAACCTCGAAAAAAGGATTGGCTCTGAGGGCTGGGCTCGGGGGTTCCAGCCCCGAACCCGTCGGCAGTCGGTAGACGGCTCGAGCTGCTCCCACGGCGAAAGCGGGTCGCCGCGTGCCGGCCGGGGGACTGACTGGGAACGGACCCTCTGGGCCCTTCCCCGGGCGTCGAACAGTCGACTCAGAACTGGTGCGGACAAGGGGAATCTGACTATTTAATTAAAACAAAGCATTGGGATGGTCCCTGCGGATGCTAATGTAATGTGATTTCCACCTAGTGCTCTAAATGTTAAAGTGAAGAAAATCAACCAAGCGCGGGTAAACGGCGGGAGTAACTATGACTCTCTTAAGGTAGCCAAATGCCTCGTCATCTAATTAGTGGCGCGCATGAATGGATTAACGAGATTCCCACTGTCCCTGTCTACTATCCAGCGAAACCACAACCAAGGGAATGGGCTTGGCGGAATCAGCGGGGAAAGAAGACCCTATTGAGCTTGACTCTAGTCCGACTTTGTGAAATGACTTGAGAGGTGTAGGATAAGTAGAAGCCGGTCCCCTAGCAAAAGTGAAATACCACTACTTTTAACTTTATTTTTCTTATTCTATGAATCGGAGGCAGGGCATCGACCCTCCTTTTGTAACGAAGGCCGTTCGGCGGGCCGATCCGGGCGGAAGACATTGTCAGATGGGGAGTTTGGCTAGATCGTCACATCTGTTAAAAGATAACACAGGTGTCCTAAGATGAGCTCAACGAGAACGGAAATCTCGTGTGGAACATAAGGGTAAAAGCTCGTTTGATTTTGATTTCCAGTATGAATACGAACCGTGAAAGCGTGACCTATCGATCCTTTAGACCTTAGGAATTTGAAGCTAGATGTGTAAGAAAAGTTACCACAGGGATAATTGGCTTATGGCAGGCAAGCGTTCATAGCGACGTTGCTTTTGATCCTTCAATGTCGGCTCTTCCTATCATTGTGAAGCAGAATTCACCAAGTGTTGGATTGTTCACCCACCAATAGGGAACGTGGGGTAAATTAAGTTTTACACCATCTATTTAAGGGGTAATTACCACTTACACCAATAGTTTTAAGAAATTACAAAGAACACCATGTAGTTATATTTCTGGTAACAAAAACACCATCTAGTCTGCCATTACTTAATGTTTGATTATATTACAATGCTGCCATTATAAATGTCCAAATGTGACAAAAAAAGCCCCCATTTCCAGCTGAATAGAGAATGAATGTTTGAACTAACAAAATCACAATCAAAGACACCTAAAAACAAGAGATTTCATCCTAATAGCTAGAAATTTGAATCAAATTTCTGTTATTGAGTTTCTTTTCTATATTTTTTCACCATAATTTCTTTCACAACTTAATTTTGGGAAGCTAGGAGCTAATTTAGCATGAGTAAACTATCAATCAAAGGCACTTGCACCTTCTCTCATTATCAAACGAAGAATTGCAAAAGAAAAACCAACAAACCCCTGATCAACAATCATGGCATGGAATGCAAATTGATTAATCATAGTATTCCCAACAATTGCAACCCTTTGTGACATTGTTTAAAACAAACTAAAAGCTTACACCATTTACCGTCACTTTGAATGCAAATCAACTGGTGTGGTATCCACAAACCAGTACATGCGCTCAACACACTCCTGTAAATAAACACTAGCAGTGCATCTTTGTAATACCCATTTTGTGTGTACCCAGAAATTTGAGCCATCCACAACACAATGGTTCTCTCAGACATTCTATCAAACATCTTGCGAGCATGGACCAAATCAGCCACCTTGAAGTAAAAGACAATCAATTTTCATAGACTAGTCTCTCCGCTTGTTATCAGCAACATTGACCAAGATCTCATCAAAGATCGAGTAGAGATTGGGCATATAGGAGATCGAACGCTGCACCATCTTATCATTCTCACAAAACCAAAGGTTCTACGTGTGCTCCTCGATCGAAGGAAAATGTGCTTTGAGTTGTCTCTTTTTGTGGTAGATCTGTCCAATCATCTTCTTCCCTAGAGCAGGCATTGCTACTGGCTCCACGTTGCTAGAGAAATTTGCAAAGAAAAGGGAGAGGGTAAGGAGCCAATCTAAGCGTGAGACAGAAAGAGATGAAAAACTTGCAAATATTAAGAAAAAAAAAGCAACGAAATTAATTGGTTTGGGTTAGATCAAGAGATGGTTTGAAATCGCTTCAAAATTTGTTAGAGAGAAGAAAGGGCTTCCCCATGTGGCTAGGATGTAAAAAGTGAATTAGGGTTTTGTTCTTTTAAATATATAGGGGGCTTTTTTGTCTTTTTTCAAATTCTATATGGATTGACTTTTTTCCGTTAGTCAAATGATGTTTTTTGTAATTTCTAAAAACCATTGGTGTAAGTAGTAATTACCCCCTAAATAGATGGTGTAAAATGTAATTTACCCAGGGAACGTGAGCTGGGCTTAGGCCGTTGTGAGACAGGTTAGTTTTACCCTACTGATGACGATGTCGCACAGTAATCCAACCTAGTACGAGAGGAACTGTTGATTCGCACAATTGGTCATCGCGCTTGGTTGAAAAACCAGTGGCGCGAAGCTACCGTACGCTCGATTATGACTGAACGCCTCTAAGTCAGAATCCGGGTTAGAAGCGACGCGTGCGCCCGTCATTCGATTGCCGACCCGCAGCAGGGGCCCTATGGCCCCCAAAGGCACGTGTCGTGGGCCAAGTACTCGCAGTGAACAAGTTGTAGCTGCCGCCTTGAATTGCAATTTCTAACTAATATGCGACGGGGTATTGTAAGTGTCAGAGTGGCCTTGCTGCCATGATCCACTAAGATTCAGCCCTTTGTCGCTTTGATTCGTCCCACCGTCTCCCCTCAAATCACTTTTTCAACTTTTCTTGAGCTGGCTGGGGAGGCTTGCGGGCTTGGAAATCCCTAAGTTGAGCATTGCACAAGAAGCTAGATAGTTACGTAGTGTGTTCGGGGAGGCCCGTAATGAGGAACCCCTAGCAGCACACTTGCACCGAGCACTTGGGAGGTTAGGTGTTGGACCCTCGAGCCAAGAGCCTAATAGAGTTGTTGGCACATTTCATTGACTCGTAGAATGGGCATGGGCGTGGGCATGGGCTGGGCATAAGCAAGGTGATGGGAAAATCGGCTAAGGCATTGGCCATCGAACAAGGCTTGAAAAAGGCCAATGAATGGATTGTTGGCAGCTTGTACCAACTCGTTGAATAGGCATGTGCTGGTCATATCAGCAAGCTAGGCGATGGGAAAATCGGTCGGGGCAAGAAACCTACAAAGGAATGGATTGTTTGCAAGTTTGGATTCGTGTCGTGCGTGCGGTCACAGGCATCGTGAAGGAATACTACCTAGATGATCCTACCATTAGTCATATGCTTGTCTCAAAGATTAAGCCATGCATGTGTAAGTATGAACTAATTCAGACTGTGAAACTGCGAATGGCTCATTAAATTAGTTATAGTTTGTTTGATGGTACCTGCTACTCGGATAACAGTTGTAATTCTAGAGCTAATACGTCCAACAAACCCTGACTTCTGGAAGGGCTGCATTTATTAGATAAAAGGTCGACGCAGGCTCCTGCTTGTTGCTCTGATAATTCATGATAACATGATGGATCGCACGGCTAATGTGCTGGCGACGCATCATTCAAATTTCTGCCCTATCAACTTTCGATGGTAGGATAGAGGCCTACTGTTAGCCCTTTGAACACTTGGCAAGCAACAGATGGCGGCAGCTTGCGCCAATTCCTAGCATGGGACTTTAGAGTGGCTGGGCACTCCCTAAGGCAAGTTGAAAGCTGAGAGGGTTATCGTAGGCACGGGCCGACATGAGGTTCCCAGTGTGGACCAAGACTTGGATTGGATAAAGGATGCCGGGCTACATGTTCGTGGGCTCCATCAGATGGGTCATGGGCTTGGGCCAAGAGGCCCAAACCACAAGACTAGATCTTGGCAAAGTCTGCATGGCACTGCATGGAACCGAGTCTCCTACAACGTGTGGAACGTGGGGATGTGTAGGTGTTGCTCTATTCGGTTGGCCGATCATCAGCATAATGCTCATCAGATCGTGCATGACAAAGGATCGTGGATAGATAAGGCTTATCAAGATTAAGTGATGGATGATCGTCGGAGATAAGGCTTATCAGGATCGAGCCATGGACAAGAACGTGGGAAGATGAGGGTTATCAACCACAATAGAGATCATAGGGAGATAATGTTTATCTCCAAGACCTATATAGCTGGGGGTGTTAGTTATATATAGGCCCTATGGGTTGTCATTTGTACTCAGTGAAAGAGAAATCACACATAGAGAAAGAGTGAAACACTATTTAGAGTTCAAGTGATTGTTCCTTTGTATTACTTGAGTTAAGTAATAAAAGGTTGGGAAAGGTTCCCGTATATGCTCTTGTGCCTCTTTTGAGTGTGTGAGTTGTGTGCCTACTTACAAAGTTCTATTGCGCAAATTGTTGTGTTTGCAGTTGGCAGAGACTAAGTGTGATTTAGTGCCATCACATGGCAAAATTTTGGGTGAGAAAATTAGCCCTGTGACAGCTGGTATCAGAGCAAAAAGGTTCAACCAATGGCAGGTGGTTCGGGTCTTCATGCTGTACGTGAGCGCGTAGCTAAACTCTTTGAGGTACTCAGTGAACTTCAGGAGGATGCCAATTTCACCGTGTTCCCGACGTTGGCTCTCCATCAATCTGCAGCGGCAACAAGATGGCCTCTAAGAATACAGCTTTTCGGCTTGATGAGATGGAAGCAGAGATAGCCATCCTCAAGAAGGTTGTAGCCTCTCAACCAAGCGGAGGTGTTGTGGAGGGCTCGACCAAGATGAAGGTGCCAGAGCCTAAAGCCTTCGAGGGAGCGAGGGATGCCAAAGAGATCGAGAATTTTTTGTGGGATATGGAGCAGTACTTCAAAACTGCCTGAGTGCTAGACAACGAGAAGGTCAATCTGACCAGCATGTATCTGGCCAAGGACGCCAAGCTGTGGTGGCAGACTCGGTTGGATGACGATGCAAGTGAGGGTAGGTCTAAGATCAAGACGTGGGAGAGCCTAAAGAAGGAATTGAAGGACCAGTTTTTGCCTTGCAACATGTCATGGAGGGAGTCCCTAAAGAAGTTGAAGCAGAGTGGCACAGTGCTTGACTGCGTGAAGGAATTCAATTCCTTGATGCTTGACATCCGAAACATGTCGGATGAGGACAAGCTTTTCAACTTCCTATCCGGTCTTCAACCTTGGGCTCAACTCGAGCCTAGAAGGCAAGGTGTGAAGGGCCTTCCTTCAGCGATGGCTGTGGCTGATGGTTTAGTTGATTTTCGGATCAACAAGTCTCCTGATTCTGATGCTGGGAAGCAGCCCAAAGACAAGGGCAAGAAGGCGAAGGAAGGCAAGAAGGATAAGTACAACGGTGGCGGCAAGGATAAAGGCAAAGCCGTTTACCAAGAACAAGGTAAAGGCAAAACTAATTCAGGATGTTTCATTTGTAATGGACCACACAGGGCGAAGGAGTGCCTGAAGTGGGAGAAGCTAAGTGCCATAGCTGCTGAGGAGAGTGGCCTCTCGGATGATGTTGGCCCCTCTCGTGTCAATCTTCTACAGTTGGTGAGTACTGTGCAAGCTGGACATGCACAATCCCGCTTGATGTATGTGAAGATCGGGCTCAATAATAAAGAGTTGATCGCAATGGCTGACACGGTGCTACCGACAACTTTGTTGCTGAAAGGATGGTGGAGTCACTGGGTTTGAAAGTCACCAAGACCGAAGTCGAATGAAGGCAGTCAACTAGGTAGCTTGGGAGGTGCTTTGCACGGCACTAGAGTGGAGGTAACTATGGGCAATTGGTCTGGTAAGCTTAACTTCACTGTGGTTCCGTTAGATGATTTTGATATCATACTTGGGGTTGATTTCTTTGTGAGGGCAAAAGTTGCTCGATTGCCTCACTTGGGTTGTCTCATGATCATGCATGAGGGTCATCCATGTTTTGTTTACGGAATGTTCACTTCCTCTTCCAGTATTGGTGGGAAGTCGGGTGGTATGCTGTCAGCTATGCAGGTAAAGCATGGGCTGAAGAAAAGAGAAGTCACCTACCTTGCGGCTTTGATGGAGATCAAAGAAGGTATTGTTGCGGAGGTGCCTGACAATGTGGCGAATTTGTTGGTGGGGGTTCACTGACGTGATGCGTCCTGAACTCCCTAAGCGTCTTCCCTCGAGGCGTGCCGCTGACCACAAGATCGATTTGGTGCCTGGTTCCAAACCACCAGCACAAGCCCCATATCGCATGAGTCCACTAGAGTTAGCAGAACTGAGGAAGCAGTTGACAGAGTTGCTGGATGCAGGCCTAATTCAGCCCTTCAAAGCACCATATGGTGCCCCGGTGTTGTTTCAGAGGAAAAATGATGGCTTCCTGCGGATGTGTGTTGATTACAGGGCTTTGAACAAGGTGACAGTACAGAACAAGTACCCTATTCCATTGGTAGCGAACTTGTTTGACAAGCTAGTGAGAGCCTCATATTTCACTAAGCTGGATCTGCGGTCTAGATATTGGCAAGTCAGGATTGTAGAAGGAGATGAGGGGAAACCATGTGCATCACTCGCTATGGCTCCTACGAATTCTTGGTGATGCCCTTTGGTTTGACTAACACCTCTGCTACTTTCTATAATTTAATGAATGATGTGTTTCATGACTTCATTGATCATTTTGTGGTTGTATATCTGGATGATATTTTTGTGTATAGTGAGTCCTTGGAGGATCACTTGTCCCACTTAGGGTTGGTTTTGTCTAGGTTGAGAGAGCACCAATTATATGTTAAAAAGGAAAAATGCGAGTTTACCCGGCGAGAGATTATGTTCCTTGCGCATAGGGTGAGTCGAGGGCAGGTTAAAATAGACGAGAGAAAAGTCCATGCAATGGTGGAGTGGGAGGCCCCTACCAAATCGTCGGAGATAAGGCCTATCAGGATTGAGTCATGGATGAGATCGTGGGAAGATGAGGATTATCAGCCACGATAGAGATCATGGGGAGATAATGTTTATCTCCAAGCCCTAGATAGCTGGGGTGTCAGCTATGTATAGACCCTATGGGTTTTATTTTGTACTCAGCGAAAGAGAAATCACTCAGAGAGAAAGAGTGAAACACTTTTGAGAGTTCAAGTGATTGTTCCTTTGACTAGTTGAGTTAAGTAATAAAAGGTTGAGAAAGGTTCCCGTATATGCTCTTGTGTCTCTTTTGAGTGTGTGAGTTGTGTGCCTTACTTATAAAGTTCCATTGTGCAAATCGTTGTGTGTGCGGTTGGCTGTGACTAAGTGTGACTTAGTGCCATCACAAGGTGAAATTTTGGGTGAGAAAATTAGCCCTTTGACAGCTGGTATCAGAGTATAAAGGTTCGACCAATGGCAGGTGGTTCAGGTCTTGATGCTGTACGTGAGCGCATAGCCAAACTCTTTGAGGAACTTGGTGAAATTCTGGAGGATGCAAATTTCACAGTGTTCCAGACATTGGCGCTCCATGAGCAATACATAATCGATCTGCAGCGGCAACAAGAGGTGGTGGCCTCTTCAAAAATAGCTTTTTGGCTTGAGAAGATGGCAGCAGAAATAGCCATCCTCAAGAAGGCTGTGGCCTCTCAACCAAACAGAGGTGTCATAGAGGGCTCGACCAAGATGAAGGTGTCGGAGCCTAAAGCCTTTAAGAGAGCGAGGGATGCCAAAGAGATCGAGAATTTTCTGTGGGATATGGAGCAGTACTTCAAAGCTGCCCGAGTGCCAGATGACGAGAAGGTCAATCTGACGAGCATGTATCTAGCCAAGGATGCCAAGCTGTTGTGGCAAACTCGGTTGGATGACGATGCAAGTGTAGGCAGGCCTAAGATCGAGATGTGGGAAAGCCTAAAGGAGGAGTTGAAGGACCAGTTCTTACCCTACAACACGTCATGTGTTGCGAGGGAATCCTTGAAGAAGTTGAAGCAGAGTGGTAAAGTGCGTGACTACGTGAAGGAATTCAGTTCCTTGATGCTTGACATCCGCAACATGTTGGATGAGGACAAGCTTTTCAACTTCCTATCTGGTCTTCAACCTTGGGCTCAACTCGAGCTTAGAAGGCAAGGTGTGAAGGACCTTCCTTCAACAATGGCTGCGGCTGATGGTTTAGTTGATTTTTGGATCAACAAGTCTCCTGCTTCTGATGCTGGGAAGCAGCCCAAGGATAAGGACAAAAAGAAGATGGAGGGCAAGAAGGATAAGCACAACGGTGACGAAAAAGATAAAGGCAAAGCTGTCTACCAAGAACAAGGTAAAAGCAAAACTAACTCGGGTTGTTTCATATGTAATGGACCACACAGGGCTTAGGAGTGCCCCAAGCGGCTCAGTAATAGACCACACAGTGCCATAGTTGCTGAGGAGAGTGGCCTCTCAGATGATGTTGGCCCCTCTTGTGTCAATCCTCTGCAGTTTGTCAGTACTGTGCAAGCTGGACGTGCCCCACAATACGACTTGATGTATGTGAAGATCGGGCTCAGTAATAAAGAGTTGATGGCCATGGCCAACACTGGAGCTACCCACAACTTTGTTGCTGAGAGAATAGTGGAGTCACTGGGTCTGAAAGTCACCAAGACCGGGAGTCGAATGAAAGCAGTCCACTCGGCAGCCCTGGAGGTGCTTGGCACGGCATTTGGAGTGCAGGTAACTATGGGCAATTGGTCTGCTAATCTTAACTTCACTGTGGTTTCGTTAGATGATTTTGATATCATACTGGGAGTTGATTTCTTTGTGAGCGCAAAATTTACTCTGTTGCCTCACTTGGGTGGTCTCACGATCATGCATGAGGATCATCCATGTTTCGTTGCTGGAACGTTCACTCCTTCTTCCAGTATTGCTGGGAAGTCAGGTGGTATGTAATCAGCTATGCAGGTGAAGCATGGGCTGCAGAAGGGAGAAGTCACCTACCTTGCGTCTTTGATGGAGATCAAAGAAGGTATGGTTGCGGAGGTTCCTGACAATGTAGCAGATATGTTGGGAAAGTTCACTGACGTGATGCCTCCTGAACTCCCCAAGTGTCCTCCCCCGAGGAGTGCCACTGACCACAAGATCGATTTGGTGCCCAATTCCAAACCACCAGCACAAGCCCCATATTGCATGAGTCCACTGGAATTGGTAGAACTAAGGAAGCAGTTGACAGAGTTGCTGGATGTAGTCCTAATTCAGCCCTCCAAAGCGCCATATGGTGCCCCGATGTTGTTTCAGAGGAAACACGATGGCTCCTTGCGGATGTGTGTTGATTACAGGGCTCTGAACAAGGTGACGGTAAAGAATAAGTACCTTATCCCATTGATAACGGACTTGTTTGACAGGCTGGCGAGAGCCTTGTATTTCACCAAGCTGGATCTACGGTCTAGATATTGGCAAGTCAGGATTACAAAAGGAGATGAGGGGAAAACCACGTGCATCACTCGCTATGGCTCCTACGAATTCTTAGTGATGCCATTCGGTTTGACTAACGCCCCTGCTACTTTCTGTAATTTAATGAATGATGTATTTCATGACTTTATTGATCATTTTATGGTAGTATATCTGGATGATATTGTTGTGTATAGTGAGTCGTTGGAGCATCACTTGTCCCACCTGAGGTTGGTGTTGTCTAGGCTGAGAGAGCACCAATTATATGTTTGAAAGGAAAAATGCGAGTTTGCCAGGCGAGAGAGTATGTTCCCTGGGCATAGGCTCAGTCGAGGGCAAGTTAAAATGGACAAGAGAAAAGTCCAGGCAATAGTGGAGTGGAAGGCCCCTACCAAAGTGTCTGAGTTGAGATCCTTTCTTGGTTTGTCTAACTATTACAGTAAGTTCGTGCAGGGTTACTCCAAAAAGGTGACCCCATTGACATTCTTACTCAAGAAGGATAGACCTTGGAGGTGGACCACAGATTGCCAAGAAGCCTTTGACAAATTGAAGGCAGCAGTGTCCACGGAGCTGGTCCTAAGGCTGCCTGATTTCGAGTTGCCTTTAAGTGTGCTAACTAAAGCCTCGGACAAAGCCATTTGTGGTGTGTTGGTGCAGGAAGGCCACCTCATTGCCTATGAGAGCTGAAAGCTCAATGATGCAAAGCAGCGGTACTCAGCCCACGAGAAGGAGATGCTGGTAGTGGTGCATTGCCTTCGCAGATGGAGGGTGTATTTGTTGGGTACCAGGTTCGTGGTTCGGACCAACAATGTGGCTAACACATTCTTTTACACTCAGAAGAAACTTTCTGCACAGCAGGCACGGTGGAAGGAGTTCTTGGCTAAGTACGATTTTACTTGAGAAGACAAGCCAGGAAGGCAAAATCTGGTGGTAGATGCCCTAAGTCGCTGACAAGTGCAAGAGACGGTTGCTGCCCTCACTCAAGAGCAGAGTGACTTGCTAGAAAAAATCAGGGATCAGGCCCCACATGATGCCACATATCAGCAAGTGGTATAGCAGGTCAAAGAGGGTGTGGTAAGGCGATACTGGCCTGATAATGATTTATTGGATGCCAAGGGTAATCGTGTATATGTTTCGAGTGGTGCAGGCCTTAGGAAGGAGATACTGCAGGAGTCTCATGATTGACAGTGGATTGGTCATCCTGGCATCGCAAGGATGATGGCCTTGCTATCCTGCAACTACTACTGGCCAAAGATGGAAGATGACGTTGAGGCATATGTCAAGACATGCATCACTTGTCAGCAGGACAAGACGGAGCGGCAGAAGGAGGTAGGTTTGTTGCAGTCGCTACCCATTCCTACGAAGCCATGGGTGTCGCATTCGGTGGATTTCATTAGCGGATCCCCGAAGATTGATGGCATGGGATCTGTCATGGTGGTGGTGGATTGGTTCCCCAAGTATGCGGTGCTTATTCCTACCCCCTCTTCATGTCAAGTGGAGATAGTCGCTGAGCTTTTCTACAAGCAGGTAGTAAAGTACTTTGGGTTGCTTGAAGATATTGTGAGCGATCAGGATCCTCGTTTCACTGGCAGGTTCTGGATGTCATTGTTCCACATGATAGGTTCAGAATTGAAATTCTCTACTGCTAACCATCCTCATACTGATGGCCAGACGAAGCGGATCAATGACTTATTTAAGGAATATCTTCAGCATTACGTGGCTGAGAGACAGAGGAATTGGCTTGAGTTGTTGGATTCGGCCCAGTTATGCTTTAATCTTCACAAGTCCTCTTCCATAGGAATGAGTCCCTTTGAGCTAGCTATGGGGCAACAGCCCCTTACTCATAACAATGTGGCCAGGACTAGCTCAGGAGGGAGATGTCCGGCAGCACACCGGTTTGCCCGTTCTAAGCAAGAGCGGCTAGAGGAGGCCCAGGATAGCTTGGACAAGGCAGCCAGGTGGATGAAAAAGTATGCGGATTGAGGAAGGAGGGACGTGCAGTTCCAAGTTGGGGATAAGGTGTTGCCGAAACTTACTCCCCAAATTTGGAAGAAGATCAGCAGTAAGACAGTGCGTCATGGGCTGGTTCCAAAGTATGACAGTCCCTTCACAGTGATGAAGAACGTTGGCAATGTTGCATATAGGTTGCAACTCCCAGAAAGGTTGAAGCTGCATTCAACCTTCCACGTGAGTTTCTTGAAGTCCTTCCACGAGGAAGCGAGCGATGAGCCTCCAAGGAAACAAGCACGATGTGCTCCCCCTACAATCAGAACTGAGTTCCAGCGTGAAGTGGAGACAATTCTAGACCGCCGAACGCAGGGACAAAGTAAGAAGAAGAGGCGGGTTGCGTACTTGGTCAAGTTGAAGAATGTCCTAGACAGTGAGGCGAGCTGGGAAAGAGATGCGACTCTATGGCAGTTCGAGAAGCAAGTGGAAGACTACCTATCAACCCTACCGACGAGGACGTTGGCTTCAACAGGTGGGGGTGGTTTGTTAGCCCTTTGAACACTTGGCATGCGGGAGTTGGCGGCACCTTGCACCAATTCCTAGCATGGGACTTTAGAGTCGCTGGGCACTCCCTAAGGCAACGTGAAAACTGAGAGGGTTAGCATAGGCACAGGCCTACATGCAGGTCCCAGTGTGGACCAAGACTTGGGTTAGACAAAGGATGCTGGGCTACATGTTTGTGGGTTCCGTTAGATGGGCCATGGGCTTGGGCTAA